>CM052885.1:14850194-14930191 GCA_028534135.1 Potos flavus
AGCGGTGACGCTAAGAGGCCCCGAGTCATGGGTTTTACAGCCTTTTATAGACAGTCACAAACAAGTTCAGGGCGTTCCATTGTTTTCTAGGTTCTCATTGGCTGACATTTAAATTTGAGCACTCGGCGTGACCTGATTGGATCCCGCCTATTTTTAAAAATGGAGTACTTGGCGCGACCTAATTGGTTCCCGCCTTTTTTTTAAAAAATGGAGTACTTGGCGCGACCTAATTGGTTCCCGCCTTTTTATCCGAAACTTGAGCGGGGAACTCGAGCGAGGATGTCCGTTGTAATCAGGAAGGGCGGGTCATATTCGCAAGCAAAGTTTTACAGAAGCCGAATAAGCTGGTTAGAAGGAAGGGAGGGGTGCCTTACTCTTACATAAACAGGTTGCTACAGAGGCTTAAATAAGCCGGTTAGGTTTT
Source organism: Potos flavus (assembly GCA_028534135.1). Taxonomy (NCBI): domain Eukaryota; kingdom Metazoa; phylum Chordata; class Mammalia; order Carnivora; family Procyonidae; genus Potos; species Potos flavus. Next base: position 14,850,619 of record CM052885.1, read on the forward strand.
ATAATCAAAGGGGGAGGGCTTTTCAGAAACTTTATTCTGAAAAGTGAAAATTAGACAAAATAAGTATTTCCTTGAATATGCTATAAGAAATGGGAGCAGGAAAAAAAAATAAGAATGACACAGACCAAAATTAAAAGATAAAATACAAAGAGAAATGGACGAAGAAAGGGAATATTACAAATAAAATGGGAAAAAAGAGCAGAATTAAATTTCAAATCAAAGGCAGTAAAGAGCAGATTTGATTCTCTGAAAAACCAAGTCAGACATTTAGAACAACTTTGAGAAGTTCCTGAGAGTGAGGAAAAAAATAAACAGGAGATGGAAAACAATGGAGGAAATAGTAAATATAGATATTGAACCTCACCACAACACATATTTCTAATTAAAAAAAAAAAGAACATTTTGTAATGAAGTCATAATCAATGCAATTTTTTTTAGTCTAGAGTTGGAACAGATACATGATATATATTGATTAACAGGGCTTAGGCTACATGCTTGGTAAAAATCAATGAAAGGAATATGCCATTCCATATACCACTCCTGGTAACCTGCTGGAAATTATCTTAAATTGTTACTAATATATATATAATTTTTAAGTAAATATGTAGGAAAATACACATTTCAAAAAGACAGGAATATACTGACCTCTTACCTATTCATTATGCTACATCAAAAATATAAACCACCTAAAGTTTTGAGGAAAGAAAGGTTGAAACCTCATTATTACATACACAAATAAATTGATGTTCATGTCTTAAAGGAACAGAGAGGGAGTTAAATGATCAAGAGATTTGGACATAAAGCACTGATATACCTATGCCCTTTGAAACAATTTTTTAAAGACAGATTGAGTAACTCAAGGAAAAATCAAAATGAATAAAGCTCAATTAGGAAAGTTATATGTGAGAGGGAAGGGAGGGGTGAATTGGAGGAAATCGGAGGGGCGAAGAACCATGAGAGACTGTGAACTCAGAGCAACAGACTGAGGGTTTTGGAGGGGAGGGGGGTGGGGGGATGGGCGAGCCTGGTGGTGGGTATTGAGGAGGGCACGTATTGCATGGAGCACTGGGTGTGGTACATAAACAATGAATCTTGTAACACTGAAAAAATAAAATAAAAGTACTTGGGGGGGAAAAAAAAGGAAAGTTATGTGAAAAAAAAAAAGAGATCTGACAGTCTTTCTTTTCTCATTTGGACCTGTAATTCAGAATCAGTTTACTTATTCAGTTTACTTATTTACCAAATTTAGATTATGTATCCCAGATACAGAATGGAACCTGCTTTGCTCCTCAGCAAATTTCTTTCTTTTCCCAGAACTGGGCAATTCTCTGAAGACATATCCTTCCTCCCACCATTGTGTGGAAATTGAAGAGAAAAGGATGTCTCCACTGTGATAAAGATCACTAACACTGGTTCCAGTATTTACAAGTTTTTGGTTTAGGACCAAGAAGTTTACTAAAGTCTTTCTCTCCCAAACACAAAAGCAGAGTTTCATAAAACATATAAAGAAGCAACTTTTATATCAAGGTAATTGAATAGCTGATTTTTAGAATTTAAACTCCAACTTAATAGCTCTAGTAAATTTTCCTTATCATAGGACAGAACAATAAAAATTAACCAGTGTTCAATATTATTCCAAACCTCTCTGCATTTCCCCTTTGTTCTATGAATTTTAACTGATCTGCCTTTACTATGCTTTAAAAATCACCATGTTCTGTAAAGTAGGAACTATATTAAACTCCAAAGAAAGAGTCTAAGAAAATATAATTTTTCGGAGTTTATCTTAAAGTGATAGAATTTTTTATTTTCTTGTTCTTTGTATTTTCTCCATATTCCAAATGTTCTACATTTCTTTTTATACCAGTACTACACTATATGTTAATTAAGTTGAATTTAAATAAAATTTTAGAAGAAAAAGACAAATTAATGTTTTAAAACATCACGAGGGGAATAAAGTTACAAATTAAATATAATAAAAAATTGTAATTATTTTTATAATTCACTAAAATGTTAATAGTGGCTATCTAGTGACATTGCAGTGAGGAATGAACATTTTTCTTCCCTTTAGATTTTTTTAGTCTCTAAATCTCTATGAGTAATGTGTTTTGGAATAGTTGTTTACTTTCATAAGATCTAATTGATTTAATATCTATTTACATACCAAAAGAATGTTCTACCTATGAGAAGGAAACACAGGAACACCTTCAAAAAGATGTTCATGAAGGAGCCAACAAAGAGGTTATTTAGAGATTCAGGTAGTGTTAAAGGAACAGACAAGGCATGATTAGACACCCAGTTAACACTCATGATCCTGAAGGAGTAAGAGGAGAAAGTGGTGCTCTCAGAGCCCAGGGAGAGCTGAAACTAGGCAGTAAGAATAATTTGATATATGCTATGACTAGAACAAAGTCACTGCCAGATGTGTAGTAGGGGTTGAGGGATCAGGACTATGACTTTCTATTCTCTTGCCCTCGGAGATCCTACCCACATATCCCATTGCCTGAACACAAACATAGCAGAGGGCAAGAGAGCCGATGAGATATAATGCTTAGAGGTCAGGTTTCTGGAGCATGGAGTACAACACAACAGGGTAGAAGATGGATCTGTGGTGAACAGGTAGACAGAAGTAACTGGCACAGACCTCTGTACTTTTCACATCAATATCAGACCACTGACCTGACAACCTACATTATTTTCTGGATTCTAGTCTCCACCTTTAATCCCACCTAGGCATGGCTATTTTCTGTCATGCAAAGAATAAACAGTAATACAACAATCCAGACCCAAGATAATGACTTGTACCAGAATGACAGTGGTTACATGGGTGAGAAAAGTGATCTATTTCTGCATATATTTCAAAAGTAGAATCGGTAGGATTTGTTGATGGTTAGGTGAGGACCATGAAAGAGAGATGAATGCCAACAAACTCTGTGGCATACAGACAGACACAGGGTAACTGAGAAGAGAAAGACTTCAGGAGGAGACAGATTTGGGAAAAAGGATCAAGAACATACTAAGTTTGAGATTTCTATCGAACATCCAAGTGGAAATACTGAGTAGTCAGTTGGATATATGCAAGCACGAAATTCAGGGAGCAGGTCTGGGCTTGGAGTATAATGGGGGGTCATATTTTGTAGATGGTATGTGAGACCATGGGACTGAATGAGATCATGAAGAAGTAAGTGCAGATAAAGTAGTAAAAAGGACCAAGTTCTAAGCCCTGCAATATTCCCCCATTAAGAAGTTGGGGAAACAAGAAGAAACCAACACTGAAGCTCAGGAAGGAGTGGCCTGTGACATGGAGGAACACAGGGAGTGTTTCACCTAGAAGCCAAATTGAAAAAGGCATTATCCACGATCCAGTAGGAAAAGATAAACAACTATATCAGATACTCCTGATACATCCAGTAGGGTGAGGGTCAGGAAGTAATCATTGGATTTATCAAATGGGGGTTCTTGGTGATGTTGTCCAGAGCGTTTTTATTGGAATGGTGGAGGAGAAAGCCTGCTTTGGGTTGACTCAAAAGAGAACAGGAAGAGAAAAATTTGGGGGTGGTGTATGTCAAAGATGATTCTTTTAAGGAGATTTGCTCTTAAAGAAGCAAAATGAGATGGTTGCTGATGGGGAAAATGGGGGTCAATTATATATGTTTATTTGTTTTAAAGATAGGGAAAATAATGGGATATTTGTATCACGATGGAAATACCCCATTCTCTAGAGTGAAGTATTCCTCAGAGTATCAGAATATCTGACAGCATTTTCTGGAAAAAAAATATTAGGTACCCATATCTATTCATAAATCCCCTTAAGATTTTGAGAGTTGGTCTCTAAGGAGCTGATTTTAAAATTTTGCCATCTCCAAGTCAGACACCCTTAGAGAGAGATAAATAATATTTCTGATGTCTTACAGGATCAATTGACGATAGCCAGTACTGACACTACCTCGTAATCAAAGAACCCATGATCGACTCAGTTCTGCCTCCTCCACACTCTGGTTCTGAAACATGAAAGATTTCTAGAGTGAGTGGAGGAGGCTATGCAGAAAGAGATGTGAGTGGAAGCCAAACGTGACTTCCAGATGATTCCTACCTAAATGTCAAGTTGACTGCACTTTTGTGCTGTCCAGTTCACCTCTCCAGCTTTTTTATGCAATGAGAAAAAGAGGACATGTAGTTAAGTCATGGATGGCATTGGTTTTTCTCGATTTTTCTGAATTTTTTTCATCACTGTCTTGGGGATCTATGAGTGTGTGGGGGGGGGAGGGGGGACTTCCATACATCACCGGAGAGTCCCATCTCCCTGAGTCTGACTGACTCTCCTCTCTCTAAATAGATCCTTTCCATTTCTACACAGCTACATTTCCTGGCAAAACACAAACTGAATCAGGGGTGAAATTGCAAGGAAGACATGGAGCTCAGTTTGGACAATGATTAAACTCAGATGTAATAACCAAGGAACCATGTAAGCCACGGGCAGGGAAACGAGGAGTTGATTAGTATGGTCCCAGGGTTAACAACTAGCGAAAATGAGAAAAATGATTAACAGCAAGAAAGCATTGAACAGTGCCATTCCCTGCTAGGTCCTGACGGCCAAGGAGCCCAGGAGTCCTCCCAGATTCCATGTTTCTCTGCTTCCCGCGTTCAGTCTGCCTCCAACTGCTGCGGCAGACAGCCTCTGACTTTTCTTGAAGCGCTTTTCTTTTGTATTTCTGCAATCTTAGGTAAGCTCAGGACCTTGGAGCCTTATAGCTTAATGCCTGTCTTTGCCTTGTGGCTGACTCTCACTCCCCAGATGGCTCCCACCAAAGAAGTTTCTGCACTGCAGAAATTCGCAATTTACTTTATTTCCAAGCACTTCCAAAATCAAGTTCAGAGTCCTAGTCTTAAGTTTTAAAACTCCCTATCATCCTTGTCCCTGTCACCAACTTCCTCTCTAAAACCCCATCCGCTCATGCCCTCCCTCCTAACCCATTCCTTGACCCCTACACCCACCTCTTCTCTTCTGTGGCCCCCATCTCGGAGCTGACTCACTTTACCTGTGCTATATGTTGTGTTCTCAGAGATCATACACTTTCCCAACCCCAGTTTATATGATTCTGTGATAACCTTTTAATAACTCCATAAACACAGCACACACTAAGGAGATAGCAAGCACTTCAGGAAAAAATAATAATAACCCATATGGTTTATTACTACAGCAAATTAATGGGTGGAACACATTAAACATGACTTACCCAGGCAGGATTGTATCTTTGTAAACCTGAGCTCATCGGCATGCTGGGCTAAGGAGTGCAATCTTTAACAAAGAATCATAATGCCTTCTGCATAATAATGAAATAGCCCTTGCCTCGGCTCAGTGAGAAAATTTATAGAGCAAATGTCCAGAGGAGAATAACTGATGTGCTTTGTATGGGCTGTTTTATCAAATACTCACTCCTTTGCCTGCATTTAGAGCAACTTTACAACATGGCACAGGAGGCTTTCCCCAATCTGTCTCCCTACTTTCTCTTCAACCTCGTCTGTCAGAATTCCTCCACATGCTCCCTACACTCAAACCTGCTTCCTGGATTCTATCATCCTTCTTCTAAACTGGCCACACAGTCCTCTCTGCCTTGTTTTCCCTTAGACTCTTTTTTCACTTGCTAAACACCTGCGCAATTTTCAAGATTCAATTCAAATGTCACTTCTTCAGTAAAGACTTCCCAACTGCACATCTCCCAGCGGAGGACCAAGTACCCGCAATAGGCATTTAGGGTGGACTTGTGGATTGACTGATTATATTTTAGACTTTGTTCAATATATTTCGGTTTCTAGACCTTCTGGGTATAAAGGTTTCTTTGGAATTCATTCAAAGCCAACCCCCAAACCAAAGTCCAAAAGTAAACGTATAGCAAAAGATTCAATAGTATTTTGTGTAGTTGGAGGCACTACTCAATCCCATCACTATGTACATCGAGCAGGGCTTTGGACCAAATATCCTAATAGTAACCTGTGCTCTGATATTACTATGCATGGATATTTCAAACTGTATAATAGCTATATTTCTAAAACATTAATCATGCCTTAAATCACTGGTGTTGGCCCCTATCAGTTTAAGAAAGTCAAAGAAAAATGCTTTTGTAAAATAAAATAAATCCTAATGTGAACAGTTATCCTCAAATGTATCTAGTTTGTAAATTTAAATTTAGGCAAACCCACCTTCCCCAAATCAGGATCTACCAACACTATTGCTTATCGTTCAGAATAGAAATCTAAGTGTGCAAATTTATGAGAGATAAGAAATAGGATAATTTGTAAGAAGATGTAGAACTGAGGAAGACATCTCAGTTATTCCTCCCTTAAAAATAAGAAAACAAAAAAAAATTATTCAGTAAAAGTATTAAAATACTCTCATATTATTTATTGCACTTAATCTCTCCAAATCACTACGAAGTAAGGAAGGAAATTATTGTAACTATTCCATAGGTAAAGAATACGGAGTCCAGAGAGACAAAGGACTCCCAGGTTATATTGTGTCAAAGGTAAGACTAAGTCGGGCCTGGGCACTTCCAATCCTGTGCTCTTTGGAGCTCTTCTGTAGAGAAGAAAGCCACATCCAATGTTATATCTGTAACATTTACAACTTGATTTGATTTCTGAAATCTCCATTGCAATGAGCTTGAGTGAGTAGAAGTTTAAACTATTAGTAGGACAGAAATGTTTATTCAGGGAACCTCAACATGAATAACATTATTGTTAAGTCATTGTAAATAGGTAGGTTTCACTTAAAAACAAAAAAAAACCTCATGCGATATGTGAAATGAAATATTACTTACTTAATTATAATCCTCGATATACAAAAATTGATATATGCCAGAAACTGAATCCTTATTTCAACTTTTGTGACAACCTACATGGTAAGTAATATCACTCATATTTTATAGATGAGAAATTGAGGCTTAAAGAAGTTACTAAATTATCCACGTTGACATAGAAAATTTACCAGTATTCTCTCCCTCATTCCTGGCATCATGCCTTGGACAGTGAATGCTCATGATAAATATTTTTGAATGAATGAATGGCTGAATAAATGAATGAATGAAGTGGGAAAGCCACGGTTTGGTGTGTCTGCCTCTAAAGGTCATACTTTTTTCCTTGCACCATACTCTTCACTTTATAAATAAATGTACTGCTGGCTTCTATAAATGAGAGAATTTCACATATAAATTTTTAGAACATGATCTGTTATGTAAGGTGAGGAGAGCCTGGGTTGTAAAATGTACTCCGTTCTGGTGGCATTGAGACCTGTCAGATTTGAGCTCCACTCTCGCTTTTAATCACTTGGGTGCCTTGTCTGGATATGGACAGAACTTTGGTTAGTGAGTCAGTCCAGCCCCCTCCTCTCCTTTGGCTCCCCTGACTCCATCACCACTCTCCCTGGTATCTTTTCCTAACTCTCCAGGGTCCTACTTAACATTCAAATTAATGCACAGGAGTATTCCTTGTCTATAGGAGTCTGGGTAGGGACCATGGGCAGCTTCAACAAGACTGCTACTCCCAATAAAGAGAGATGGCTAGCGACAAGTGAATGCAACTCATTTTATCATATGAAGGACTAAACGTATTTACTTTCCATAAATGGAAGAAAGATAGGAATGAAAAGTATTTGCCAAATCATGAATTCCTAACAGGAAATCAAGCAGTAAGTTAAAAAAGCCTCCTTTTTAAAGGAAGGGGACTTTCCTCCATATTCCTGGGTCCCTTGCTGCAGTTAAATTCTCAGTAAGAAATCAAAGACAAGTTCACAAATGAAGAGAAAATGAAAAGAGGGAAGGCAGACCATTGCAACATGTCACCACTGACCCTCCTGGGGACAGTTCACCCACCTGCAAGCCTAGCCTAGCAGGTAACCTTGCCTCCTCCCTATTTTCACGAAGGCTCTTCAAATTTATTATTGTAAATTACAGTAATTCCATGGAGTCTTTGACTCCATCTCCTAACCCCACGTGTTGTCAGAAGATGAAGAACCCAGCGTGTTGGGAAGGCTTATGTGCGGGTGCACAATTACAAAAGACCTAGAGAGGCACATGGGAACACGGGGCAGGCTACAGAAGTAGAGGAAAGAGATATTCGTAGAGAACACCAGTTCAATGGAAGAAACGCCAAAGGCAGCAGGTCATGAGTAGATAAAGTCACAGCACCAAGTTTCATTTCTTAAGCCCTTTGGCCTAACACTGCTCTGCAAAGCTGTTGCACCACAGACCATATCTAACAGCCTGAAGGCAAAACCGACTCCGTCGCTGGTGTGAATTGGGTTTTCTCCAGAAAGAAGGAGGCAGCAATGCAATCTGGTGTTTGTACAGAAAACACAACAGCAGAGAAAGGGAGGTACATACCAGAACATCTGCTCAGAGACACCATCTGAGAAACAGCAAGCACTCACAGGATGGAAACATCTGTACACAGCTCTGCATTCCAGGAGCCTTGAATTGCAGGAGAGGGGTAAGCTAGAGAGAGGAGCAGGAACAGGAGGGACCCACACTAAAAGGAAGTTTGATGTAAATGACTCAGATAATATAGAAAGAGATGCTGAGAAGATACAGAAGGTAGGGAAGGAGAAGTGTCTTTGGATATACTCTTTGGGTCATCTTTCAGCACAAATGATGAACATGGCTCTTGTGAGAGATTCAGTACCCTATACTCTATGGAACAACTAGAAGGAGGATCAAAGACCCACGGTTTACTGCTAAATGGTTAGACAAGTTCCTCAAAGTCACAGGTTATAAGCAGAAGCTGGGGGAAATCCAGGTCCATCTGACCCAGGAACCATGCAGGTTCCTTGACACAACACTTGAGCTTTTTTGCAGTATTTACAGTAAAAATTATTCTCTCATCCCTAAAGAGTTCTTCTCCACTGGCCTCTGGGACTCCTCTCTCTGGGTTTTCTGCCTAGTCTTCTGTATAGTTATCCTCAACATCCTTCTCCGGTCTTTCTTTATCCCTTACATATTCCCTATGTCTCCATTTTGCCCTTCCTGAATATTAGCTGGGGACTTAATATTCTCCCTAGATGATATACCTCATTCAAGTCTGCTTATACATTTATGCTGATAACTCCTAAACTTCTGTATTAAATCAGACTCTTTCCTTAGCCCTAGATCTATATATAACCAATAGTCTTTTTTACTTCTTCACAGGTATCACAATCAATATTTCCCAAAATAAGTTTGGCTATTTGACATTTCCAGAGGCCACTGCTTCCCATTTTGTTCTAAGTTGCATGGTGCATGCCTTTATGCTCCCATAATTTCCAAAGCATAGTGTTGTTATAGTTCTCATTACAGAACACTTGAGTTTATGGGTTTGCTACTCTCCCCAACAGACTGTGAGCTGTTCAAGGACTGGAAATGTCTCATTCAAATGGATCTAAATATGAGGTTGGCAGTTAATGTTTCTTGAATGAATAAACGCAGAGCCTGGTCTAGTTAGAGGCACCACCGCAGTATGTCACACAAGAAGGAAGTCATTATAAATGCTTCCTTTTCTCTCACTCTCAAGTCTAAGTGGCCAAGCTATATATTTACTTACCTCCTACATAACTTGTGAACATGTTGTCCATTTCCATTTTGAATCAGTCCCCCCCACCCCACCACACACCTCTCACACTATCTCCACCCCGTTCCAACTGTAGAATATCAAGAATTAGTTAGTGAGTGGAGAAAGCAAATTAAAACCCCTAATTGTTGTATTCAGAAAAAGGCAACCAAATTCCTTTCTGCCCAGGGTAGAAAAAAATTCCCGAAGCAAAGGAGAAAAGAACCATTAACTTTAAATAAATATGGCGTTTTGATTACTAGTAGGATTGGGCATTCTAGCTATTGAACTAAGATTGTTTGGGGGACTAGACTGAACATAGACTAGTTCCTGAACAGTGACTAGGGAAGCCATGGAACTTTCCTTATCTTCTATCTAAAGAGAAGGGAAAGAACTAGCCCCACAGAATGGATTTGAGAGAAAATAAAGGAAGTGGTTATATTATCATGCTCTACCAGAGTTCTGCTTATTCAATACAACACTTCCCTAATTTGTAGGAAACTATTTTAGAGTTTAGTTGAGCTGTAGTTAAGTAGTTAACATAACTCCATGGTTTATAGGCATTTAATTAAAATAATTTTTATTTCGACTTGGCAGCTTTTCAATTATAAAGCTAATATTTCTTTTCCCCCATGTCTCAAACAATTTGAGGGCCATTGTAAAGCTAATGGGCCCTGGGCATGTGCCTGCAGAGCCTAAACAATAAAGCTTCATTGACTCTTTATATTCACTCAGCCAAAGTACAGTCTTAGAAATGTAAATCTGATCATGTGATTCCTCTATCTAAAATCCTTCCATTAATCCTAGCCACCTACAGGATAAGTCCAAATTCCCTAAGAGGCAAGCATGACCTTCACAGCCTGGTCCTAGTTCCCTCTCCAGTTTCATCTCTTGTCATGATCTGCCACCATGTTCCACCATTGCTGGAATTTATGCAAATGCAGACATGGGGTTACTTTCAACCTCCACAGTTCTGAACATGTTTTTGCATTGTCTGAAATATCTTTTCCTGTCTCATGTATCAAGTGAAAGTCTTTGTCTTTTTAAATAATTTTTGAGAATATCACCAACTCTCTAAAACCTCCTTAAATCTCCTTTCCTACCCCTACTTACAGTTTACCAGCCATTCCCCTATGATTGTTTTTATCTCATGTTCCTGCCTAAATATCTGTTACATGGCTGCCTTAGCATCTAGACTTGGAGCTTCTTGAAGGTAGGGCCTAAATTTTTTTCAAATCTGTTTTCAAGCTTTAACCTAAAACTTGACACATATCTGGCATTAAATAAACTTTGGTTGAATGAATAAATTAAAGAATGTGGTTCTCTGTAGTAACAATGTAAATTACAATGATTTGCAGCCATTTAATAAATAGTATACATGTTAGAAGAAGGAAGCTTAGGCCAAATTAGGTGAAGAAACTTTAAGAGAAAAAGACCTTCGATTATGTGATTATATAACGACTTAAACTACAGAGAATGTGAGAAAGACACAGGTGATTACAGAAAAGCAAATATTATTCTAGCTTAAAGAGAAATGAGATTGATACTGGAATCTGAGACAAACTGTCTTGGTATCAACTGCTGGGAAGATTCCGTAAAATATTATTGAATCAATTATGTGTGATACAAAAGAATCTATAGGGGAAACAACAATTATTGGGAGCTAATATTCTTTACTAAAAAGAAATCATGTCTAAAGTCACTACTTATTTTTGTTTTCTTAAAGTTATTTCTCTGATAATTCAGGACAATGAGGTAGCTATAAGTGAAAATTTGTCAGAATACTTATTTGGATCATCGCAATATCACTTTAAACAAGAAATAGAAATACTGAAATATGACTTAATTCAAGTACTGTCACATAAGAGAACCCTTCCCCCTTCATCTATATCACAAGTCAAACCCAAAGTAAAAAGCAATAGCATTCTCCGATCTGGATAAGAGAAGGAGAAACACCCCTTGTCATGTGTTTATATTAAGACTACTGAAAGCTAACGGTAAATCAAGAACACTAAGAAAAAGCCTTCAGAACCATTCCCTATGTAAAGCACAATTAAAAGCAACTCACACTAGAGAATTTTGATGGCTGTGTTATACCAGAAGTACCATCTTGGAACAACTACCAAAAAAAAAAAAAAATCCAGTTGAAATATTTACTAGATTGATTCTATCATCCACAGAAAGGAATGTGCCCATTTCCTTTTGTAAATAACATTTACCTCAGTCTCTTCTGTTCTTGAACATACCATCTCTGACATTTAATTAAAAATTATGAGACAAGCAAAAAAAGCAAGGAAAGAACTCATTGTCGAGAGATAAAATAGTCAACATAAAGAGATTTAGAGTTGACTAAAACTATCAGACAGGGATATTAAAATAACTGTAATTAATATTTTAAAGGATCTAGAGCAGGGATCAGGAAACTATAGCCTATAGGACAAACCCAGATTGCTTCTTGTTTTCATAAATAAAATTTATTGTACACAGCCACGTTCATTCATTTATGGCTATTTTTGCCTGATAGTGGCAGAATTGAGTAATGAGAGAGACTAGAGAGTCCATAAGGCCTAAAATATTTACTATCTGGCCTTTTACAAAAACAAATATTGCTGACCTCTGGTCTAATGGAAAAAAATGACAATGGGCATAAACAAATATGGAATGTCAGCAGAAATGGAAACCAAGAATCAAATGGAAAAGCTACAGATAAAAATTAGTGAATAATTCTTCAGTGGGTTCATCAGTAGAGTGAAACCAGAATGGGAATACATTAGTGTGCTTGAAAAATAGAAATGATCCAAATAGAAATGCCTATAGAAATGATCCAGATTGAAATACAGAAAGATAAAAAAGGAGAAAAAAACAGAATAGAGAATCCAAGAGTAGTGGGAGAGTATGAAATCATCAATGGAAATGTAATTAGAGTTCCAGAAGAAGACAGGACAGAGAAAATATTTGAAGTGATAATATAAAAGAATTTACCAACATTGTTACATAGACCTACAGCTGGTTAAATGATGATGCCCTATAATCTGGAGGGCTAACTCACAGAATGATGTAACTTGGATAGAAGACTTTCATAGTATAATGCAGAGTCCTGAATTTCACCCTGTCCTTTACACATTTTTGCTCATTTCTATAAAAATATAGGTTTACTAATCATTTTTTGGATGATATTGATCTAAGTAAAAAAATGAATGAGTGAAAGAATCAGAATCAGTAGTATCTAGATAAGCTTGCTGGTTCAATGAACAAAGCTATACGTATAACCACACACTGAAATATATTATACAAACCTATAAAAACAGAAGATGGAAGAGGCTTGGCTTAATTATATTACATATCCAAGACACAATGGAGTTACACAAAATCAAGTCCAAAAAAAACCAGTATCTGTGTTTGATATAACCCAAATAAATGGATATACTCCCAAGTGGTTATCAGCAGAGGTACAGATTCTAAGGCAACTGAAGTAAAAGTCTCTTTCTAGTCTTCGACTAACTTGTTAAAATTGGTAGGACATTTGACAATTGCATTCTTTATAGGTAGACAAACTACACTGTATTCAAATGTAAGTTGCAAGAATAAATGAGAAGACTTTAAGTCATGCCAATGGAAGAAGAAATGTTTAACTCAAGTAAAGTCAATGCAACCAAGACAAAAAATTCTCACAAGTAGAAGAATTAAACTTGCTTTATATGGCTTCAGGAGCTAGAATTGAAACATGAATAAAAGTCAGATTCTAGTTCAATAAGGCCCCAAAATGGAATAGGCTGCCTTATAAGAAAATAAGCTTTCATCACTACAGATAAAACTTCCATCACCACATAAAAACTCGATCTTGCATAGGATTAGTGGTTATGTACACAGCCTTCTCACATGGACATTTTACATTTCTGTAATTCCGGAAGAGAAAGCCACATGGAGAAGAGAAGAGGGAAATAATGATGATTATGGTAGGACCAGTCACTAAAATAGGATTGTATTTAGGGGAAAATATCTCACATTTTGTTTTGGACATGGTGGTTTTGAATTGCCTGGCAGATAACCTAGCAGAAGTGTTAAGCTAGCAATTAGCTTTATTGTTTGGCATTTAAAGGAGAGGTCTGAGCTAGAGCTAAGTTTGGGTGCTTTCATTGCATAAGTCAGAACTGCCCAATAGAAACATAATGTAAAATTGGTTATAATAATATATTTTATTTAACCTAATGTATTCAAAACACTATAGTTTTAACATGCAATCAATATAAAAATTATTGAGATAACTACATTCTTGTTGTTGTTTGTTGAAATCTCTTGTGTGTTTTATACTTTTAGCCCATCTTAATTCAGATACTTACATTCCAAATGCTCAACAGCCACATTTGGCTAGTGGTTACCATACCGGACAATGCAGGCATAGATCGTCATCGGATTTTTTTAAATAAATAAATATAGAAAAGAAAAAAGGTTAGGAATAAGCACTGAGAAAGCCCAACAAAAGGAACTAAGATAAAGCTAACAGAGAGGACAAATCTGGAAAAGTGTATTGTTCTGAGAGCCAAGAGAAGAAAGGTAAGATGTGTATGGTCAGTTTTGTTTAATTCTGAGTAAAGTTTAGGACTGACAAAATGCCTTTTAGATTTAGTGGTGTAGAAGGACTGTGTGCCATTAGCAGGACTGCAGCCATATGACGGTGGATTGAAAAATGACAGTTTGTACTCCACTCTTCCCAGAATGAGCAGTAATGTGCTCAAACATTGTGGTTCTCTGCCCAGTCTGCCAAGGGCTTTGGATCTCTGTTGGATAATCTATTAAAGAGAAAGAACAATTGGCAGGCTTCGGGGTGCCATCTCAGGAGACTCCAGTGCAAGGCACAGAAATGAAACAGCTGCAATGCCTCCCTTCCATGCACATCATATTCTTTTGTAGTGGATTCTTTCAGAAGATGTAAGCTTTCTTCCTATTCTTCAGTCACAATCCAGGATAAAAATTGTTCAAAGCATAAAATAAGGCATTTCATTCTTTAAAAGAAACATTCTCTGGACATATTTGGGTAAAAGTGGGATGAAGGAGCATCTTTGTGCACAAGGTTGAGATTGATGATGACTCTTCGAAACTAACCAGTAAGCAACAGGTGCATGGGTGACCTTGTGGTGGTCACAAGGAAATAAAGCCATGTGTATATATGACCTGATCTCAGCTCCATTCAGGAAGATCTTCTCTCCATTAAAATGAATGCTAAGCCTCATCTGTAAGACTCTATTAAATAAATCATATTCGCATGTTCTGTTAACCACAGCAAAGGCATAGCAAGGTTCCCCAGTGCCTTTGCTTAGAAGCTTTTCTCATTGCTGTCTGCAGCGCTGCCTCCACTGGCTGGGGACCCCAACACTACCACCATCACAAGGGAGCACATCATCTGGAGAAGAAATGGGATAGAATGAGATTTGCAGCGATAATGTGTCTTGGGTCTAGATGCAATCTTGGAGAGAGAAGCATTAGACTTCTCTAAACCAAACTTCACATTCAGGCCAATGGGTTCAAAGAGACAACACATAAAGATTCTATGATATGGCCTATTTGCCTGCAGTTGACACTCTGTGCTCAATTGTTTACTTATACGCTATGTTGCAGGGAAAAAAAGAGGCCTGGGTTCTAGCTCTGTGTGTTACTGAGCAAAACCAGCCCCTCTTTTGGGCCTCAGTCATCTCATCCTTTCCAGTTCTGACATGATCTGATCCCACCTCTATGGGTTCAATGTTCTCCAGTTTCCCTATTACCCCAGGTTCCCCCTGGGATCTCTGTTCTCTTGAAAGCGGTTTTCTCCTGCTAGCTCACTCAGAGGATTCATGATGACTGCGGTTGCCATAGGAATGATTCATCTATCATAAAGGTGGCTGCATGAGATCACAAATACTCCAGGGAGAGCTAGAAGTGGGGGAAGTGGTATTCAGAACCAAGAGATAGATTGGCTCTGAAAGTAGATGGCAGCTTAATGAGAGGGGGAGATAAAGTGTGGGCATTTTCTGTAACTCTCATGTGCCTGTGCATTTCTCCGAGAGGCATAAGCGCAGATCCACCATCAGATTTGTCTCCCGTGATCTGTCCCATGCCCATTCGAGACACCTCCTCCACAAAAATAGAACATAACATGTCAGCTCCAAGGAAGCCCCCTCCTCACCAGCCAGTTGACGACACTGGGAGGTAGGGACAGCCCGGAGCGATCCCGGACGCCGTGCCCTGAGCATCCACTGCTGGCTGCTTGTTTATGATCATTCACTTGTCATTTACAAGAAAGAGCTGGAGACAGTTTTGAAAGATTTAGTTTTCTACATGGATTGTTTGATACTTGAACTCACCATTTTTACTCTTGAGGTAGATCATTTTTATTATAATATAATTCAACTGCCAATACTCTTAACGGTCATTTCCTTCTTTTCTCTCCCTAATAGGACTTCACAACAACCGAAACCCTAATCCCAATCCTAAACTGAGTATTAAAACTCATTGGTGAACCAAACATCCTGCCAATCCTGATTAGACTCAGACCCCCATTCCGGGTATAGATGGCCACTCTCCCAACCTTAGCCACGCACAGGACCCTAAGTCAGATGACAGAGAGCCCTGTGTGTGGGCAGAGAATGACCACTATTAAGGAGAACCAGTCATCTAACAATGGCTCCACAAGGGAGCAGAGGAGAGGAAAGGTGGGAGGTCTGTTCCACACAGGGCCTCAACTCATTGTGCATGTCTTTCCAAGGATGGGTCAGAGGCATTTTTATTATGAAATATGATACATTCATTTCACAGTTTCCTAGCAACAGGATGCCAATCAGCAAGCTATAATTCAAGGATTCATCTTCTTTGTTATGAAGGAGCTGGGAGCATGGCGGGGGAGGAGGGGTGGGAGGAGGATGTGCAGGAGGACTTCCCAGCATGAGGCAGAAATGACGGTGTGGTTTGAGGATGAGGAAACCAGGCCTGCAGAAGGAGGAACATCAGAGAGTCTGCCTTCCTGCAGACTCTCTGAAGCAGGGACTCATCCTACTGTCACAGCTGCTGGCTTCTTGCTTCTGCATTAATTACTAGTGTCAGTGGGTCCAATTTCAAATCATATGGCATGTTCTTGAATCACACACAGAGCTTGTTCCATGCGCAAAACATTGGCAGTAAAAAACAAATCAGGACAGAAACAATAAACCTTCTCAGGCTACTTCCCCTAGCTGAGCTTTGGAAATGTTATAATCACTAAGTCAGGTGGTTAGGTCACTGAGACATTATCCTGTGGCTCATTCCCACTCTTTTTAGCACCTGCAAATTTATTACATAAGATATTATTTTGTACTCAGTTTAATTAGTTAGAACTATTTGTAGTCATTTGAAATACACTCCATGTTGATTAAAATAATTAGTGTAGGGCTACTAAATATTTACCTAAGATATGAATCCAGGGGGAATTTGATAAATTTAATTAGCAAGAACTAATTATTGTTATGATAGGAGTTAGGGTTTAATAAATATAATTACAGAGCACAAATGACGGTTTCTTAATTAATAGATACTAGTTGCAAACACAAGAGCCATTATCATATTTTCATGCAGGACATGCTATGCAGCACACCTTCCAGATGTCAACCATAACAGCAATGGTGACTTTCATTAAGAGGAGCAAACACTTATATAGTGCTTCTGCTGTCGGGCACAGTCCTGAGTGCCATTAGCACAGGATCTCGTGTAATCCTTACAGCCACCCTACTGTTGTCCACGTTTTACGTATATAGAAACTGAGGCACAGAAAGGATAAGTAATTTGCCCAAGATTACACAGCTAGGAAGTGGCAGAGCTGGCATTTGATCCCATGCCATTTAGTTCAAGAGCCCATGCTCTTAGTTCAGAAAACAAGTAAGCAACAACAACTAAAACAAAGAAAGAAAGAGTGAGTGTTCAAAAGGTCAGCAACCAAAATCCTCAACTCCACATTTGCGATTCCAGTACCAGAGACTTGGTATTTGCAGATATCATTTTCACAATTTCAGAGATTCTAAAGAGAACGTGAAGGCCCCTGGCCTCTGGCCATCGATAATGTCGTTGTGCTGCAGAAAGGTGAGGTGCTGGAACCGATGAGCAATGTAAGAGCCTCGCTGAATGTTCAGGGCTGTGTTCCAATAGTCTTCTGTGGTGCTCCCTGCTCTGGCCCGCTCTGCATGTGCATTCTATTGGGAAATTTTCCACCATCGAGATGTTTGCAAGTTAAAGAATCGAAAAAGCATCAAGAGTTTACTATGTAATACCTTTGGGCAAAGTTCAGTTTATACTCTAACAAATCATGGGTAGAGAGGGCACACTCCTCATCCAGTTTAGGATGTGTAAGGTCAAGGGTCCTTTCACAGTAATAACAATGGTCCTGAATCATTGCCTATTTGACCATAGACACAGCAGTTTCCCTGATGAGACACACGTGTTCAGGCTCTGACGTCTCACCCTCTTAAAAAATGCCCTTTCTCAAGAGGTCTGGTTCATTCCTAGGATAGTATCAAACTAGGAATTTGGTGATGTCCTTGAATTCTGATAATGAATTCATAGGGCATGTGCAGACCTCCCATCATAACCACCCACCTTGATGCCAGGGATATTTCTGGAAGGACAATGGCTCCTACCTAGGGACAATTTCATACAGTAATGGCTGTCAGGAGCCTACTATAGCACTTGAGAAATATTCGAAATGAATTGCATATTTTCCTGTATTTGTAATAAAGGAAAAAGTGAAGATGACTTGTAGTCAGTGTTCAGGATCCCACTGTGGGGTGGTATCTCAGGATGCCAAGTGGAACAACCTGTGTGGATCTGTATCTACGGCTGAAGGAGCCCTAAGTGGGACAGGTATGAAAATTACTGGTTGCAGGGGCACCGGGGTGGCGCCGTCAGTTAAGCATCTACCTTTGGCTCAGGTCATAGTCTCGGGGTCCTCGAGTTGAGCCCCGTGTCAGGCTCCCTGCCCAGCAGGGAATCTGCTTCTCCCTCTCTCTCTGAGCTCTCTTGCTCTTTCTTCCTCTCTCCCAGTAAAAATAATCTTTAAAAAAAAATTCTGGTTGTTGATCCCAAATGAGAGGCACTGCAGGAGGAACCACAAAGCAGTGTTCCCCTCCAAATCAAGTGCCCCATGCAAGGAGCTGAAACCCATAGCTTGTGCCCACCTATCCCTCAGTGTTTCCCAGTGTGATGCAGAGTACCCTTGATTTGGCCTGTAAGGAGAGTCCTCATTTTTTTTCTTGAGGACTGGACCTTGACGCAGTTCACACAGGCTTCAGGCCTCCAAGGACAGCCTGGCCTGCAGAGATCAGTTTTCTGAAGTAGATTATTTGACAGCAAAGCATATGAACAGGGAGCCAAATATGCTGGTTGTTTGCCAAGTGGAGACATCAGCTGTGACCGTCGTGTACTGCATTTGTGCTCCCAGCTCTGTCTGGACCAGAAGTCTCTCTTCCAGCCTCCTGATCTTGGCAGCAGCCCTCTGAATCAGCAGCTACCTCAGAGGCAGATTAGAGTGAGAGGTAGGTTGTATCCCAAATTAATCTCTCAGAAATAGCCTAATCTTCACTTTACACTTGTCAGAATGGCTATTGTCAAGAAGACAGAAGATAGCAGGTGTTGATGAGGATGCGAGGAAAGGGAACCCTCTTGCATTATCAGTAGGAATGTAAGTGGTGCAGCCACTGTGGAAAACAGGATGGAGGTTCCTCAAAAACTTAAAAATAGAAATACCATACGAACCAGTAATCGAACTTCTGGGTATTTATCCAAAGAAAACAAAAACACTAATGCAAAGATACATACATATATATACACACCCCATGTTAATCATAGCATTATTTACATTATTTACTTTATTTACATTTCCATTATATACAATAGCCAAGATATGGAAACAATCTAAGTGTCTACTGATGGATGAAAGGATAAAGAAATCATGGTACATATATGCAAAGGAATTTATTCAGCCATAAAAAAGAAGGAAATCCTGCCATTTGTGATAACATAGATAGAACTTGCTAAGTGCAGTAAGTCAAACAGAAAAAGACAAATACCAAATACCATATGATCTCACTTCTATGTGGAATCCAAAAAAAATAAAAAGCTCATAGATACAGAGAACAGATTGGTGGTCGCAAGGTGAAGAGGCAGAGGGTGGGGTAAGAGAAATGGGTGAACTGTTTTTGTTTTAATTTAAATAAATTGAACAAAAAAATTTTTTTAAAAGAATTACAAACAGTATTAATTAGCAATAGGAAGAAGAAAGAAAGAAAGAAAAAGAAAAAAGAAAGAAAGAAAGAAAGAAAGAAAAAAAGAAAGAAAGAAAGAAAACCTGAGGTAATTATGAAAAAAATATACGATTTTTAAAGTTCTTCAAGGTCACATATGCAGTTTACCCTACTTTTAATTGACAGAAATTGCTATAAAGTTTCCCTAGGTCCTGTGCTGAGTCCTACAGCAGTGACATTTTCCCATGGTCACACACTTCTAGATTCTATCCAATATTTAATGGGAGCTCAACCCATGCAAGAAGATCCTAATGAGCCCCAGAGTCAAGCTCAGAGCACCTTTAAAGAAAAGCTCCTCCTGTCCCTGATATCGTTCCTACATCACGGGTGACAGACCAGTGACTGCTCCATTCTATGCCTCACTGCATATATTTTGGCCACTACATATGATCCAAGGATATCTAAAAAGCTGTGATGAATCACAGACCTGTACCCCTGAAACAATACATTATATATAAATAAATAAATAAGTAAATAAATAAATAAATAAAAATATTCAAAGGAAAAAAAAAAAGCTAATGATTGTTGTAATTGGAGAAGTCACTGCATATGAATAAAACCACCTTCCTCCTTCTACAGATGAATTAAGTGAGATCCAGAGATGGAAAGCAAGTGTGAGCTTCACACTAACAGAGGCAGGCCTAAAACTCAAGTGTCCTGATTCCCAATTCAGTGTTGCCTCCATTGAATACAATATGATGTAGGACATCTTTCTAAGAACACAAGTCCTACAGGCCTCACTAATTGGTATTTTGAAATCTGGACGTTTAGAAGGTATGGTCTAACTTCTCCCAAAATGATTGCACTATTCATATCAGCAACATGAAGCAAGACCATTAGACTCAACCAAAGCTTCCTTGAACCTTTTTCTAAGAATAAGAGTTTGATTGGCTATTGTCATAAGCTCCTTTCCCCAGATGCTGGCTCATATCCTTGCCCCATACCCTTCCCATCAAGAATCCTGTCTTTCAAAAAAAAAAAAAAAAAAAGAATCCTGTCTTTCACTTGAGCCTCTTGGACACTGGGAAGTACCCAGGCTTAATTCATGAGGCAAAATGGGTAATTGTTTTCAAAATAGGGAAAAGGTGGCATTAAGGGGAGGTTGCAAAAACCCAGAGTGTCTAAGGTCCAGGGATTTCTATTCAAAGCGGAGTTCTGGAAGGTTTGGGTTGGTACCAAAGAGCAAGGCAAGCCTAGAGATCACCTCCTTGGGGCTCAGTCTTGTGTATAAGGAATGGCATTTTTCCCTCCAGTCAAGCTTGAAACATAGTTTAATCTAAGGGGAGCGATGTAGGAGGGGGGAAAAAGAGGAGAAAAAAACCAATAAATAGTAAAAACAGGAAGCAGGAAAAGACAGGCCTGGATGTGCAATTCTTTTTGTGCCTGTTAAATGAACTCTGGTGGGGATGAGGAGAGAAAATTATCCTATTTATATATTGAAAGGAATTTTAAATATGCATAGGCAGGGAGAGAGGATCCACAGAGATTGAAATGCAAAACACGGCGTGCCCTGTGCATCTCCCCTTCTATCTCCCAGTACCATTAGCAAGTTCCTTGCACCAATTTCTGGAAAGCTCCTTCTAAAACTCAGAGCCATCCTTCCACTTACTCAGCACATCTGTCTTAGAAAAGCAACTCTATTTTTATAAAGAAATGGGCCTTCACTTGCAAAACACCTTACAAATGTATTCTCCCACAGGAATACAGCTCATACTTCTACACTGATGCACATGTATGTCCAACCAACCGACACACACACACACACACACACACACACACACCACCACCTTTACTTCTGTCCCACAATCTCCTGGGAACTAGGCACTGCGGTTTTAGTGTAGATTCAGAACATGTGCAAGGAAAGAATGCATTTACCGTGCAGGGAGCCCTGAGAGCAGAGATTACATGGCATGGGAAACGTGTTACCATCCAACTGATCACAGTCACTTTGGGAATACGTAAAAAACAGAAAACTGACTATAAATATGCTTTATCAGCATTTAAGAAGCCATCTTTTTCTCCACACAAATCTCTACTCTCTTACCAAATCCCCCCACTCGCCATCCCCACCAAGCAAGCATCACCTCTTCTAAAAGGGCAGGAGCTACTGGCCTCCCTGAGCAGCAAATAAACCCCAGAGTAGCTGCTGCCAGCTCCCCTACCAGGGACCAACACACCCTCAGTCCCAGAGTCCTGAAAGAAAGAATTGCCAAATAAAAGTGAGCCCTTCGTGAATCACGGTACTTGCTCCCCAGCCCCGCAATCTCGCCTCCTTCCCTGTATCTCACAGGTGCCCAAAGCCCCCGCCCCTCTAAAGGAAAGGTGTTCCCCTGCGGGACTGGGTCACAGACATGGGTATTGCTTCGGGAAAGTCGCCATTCTATGCTTAGAGTATTTTAAAGACCACGACCTTTGTTAGTGGACAGTCAGGACTTTGAGATTTTTATTCAAAAACTTCCATTGAAGAATGAAATTGGAGAGAGTAAAGGGAGACAGCGCTGGGGAGTGATGGGAGCCCGTGCAACACGCCAGCACCAGCGCGCTCTAGGCTGTAAGCCCACGCTTCAAGTAGGAGGCAGCCTTGCGCCATCCAGCTCCCTAGCCCAGCCATCCATCCACTCAGGAGGCAGGAAGAGGCCTTTGCCAATCTCCTGACTCCTCAGGCCCAACGGCACTCTTCAGAGTTTGCTAGGCTAACAACTCTTCATCCTTTAGGTTTAGCATTATTTCCTGTCAAAAATCTATCTCAGTGCTTCCCTTCTGAAGGCTGAATGACTGCAGTTTGGAGGGAGAGGGATGGATGTGTCAGAAAGATGACTAATCCCAGGTGTGCAGGGCTGGTGACTTTCTGTGGAAAATCCAGATGGTGGTATAGGGTGACCAGTTGGTTCTCTGGCCCAGATATCAGGACAGAAGAGGGGGCTCAGAAGCACAGAGAAAGGTCCCAGCCTATGAGCCATCCTGAAGGCACTGGCACGGAAGGGGGTCCCCAGGGACAATCCAAGCTTGCTGCATCCCCGGGCAGCCACTGCACAGAGGGCGGATGT
Source organism: Potos flavus (assembly GCA_028534135.1). Lineage (NCBI taxonomy): Eukaryota > Metazoa > Chordata > Mammalia > Carnivora > Procyonidae > Potos > Potos flavus. Next base: position 14,873,540 of record CM052885.1, read on the forward strand.
CACTCTCTGAGGAAAGAAACTAAGTCAGAGCTTTATGTGAGGAGTGTTCTGTAGGCCCAGATTTATGACACTGGGACAATATGAATCATCATTGCTGTAATTACGTTAATGTAACATTTCTCACTGAGAATCCAGGGAAGTGCTTACATCTACATTAAGCTTTCAGGCAATCAAAGACCGGGGGAAAGAAAAAAGCCTGAAAATGGTATTAATGTGTGAAAAACACTTTAAAAAAACAACCCACAGATATCTTGAGAACAACCGAGAAGCATGTTTCACCACGCTGTCCACAATTCACAGCTCCAGCCTGAGCACAGGCTTCTGAAGACACATAACAACGGTGCCTTCCCTCCCTGAGGAATTAGCACCTGAGTCATCCATGGCCTTCAAGTGTGGCACCTACCACAGAAACAACTCTCCCCTTGGCTGCCATGAAGTATCCACCCTTCCTTAAGGTTGATTTGCACGTGGGAGGCTGAGGGGGTCCAGAACCCAGGGCTCCAATGGACCCAACCAACGCTAAACATCCAGGGGGCAGGGGATGGATAGAATGAAGGCGACAACTGCCATCTCTCTGGGAACCTCGATGTCTACCTCTTTCATCTCCCTTGTAGCCCCTCTTGAAGAGATTCAGGCTGGGATCATGATGCCAGGAGATCTCTTCTCGGACGGAAGCAGGATTGTAGTTTGAGGAAAAAATAAATTAGACTACATTAGACTAAACTTTTTATTGAAAAATAAATAAATTAGGCCCAATTAGACTGAGGTAGGCCATATATGTCTTCAGCAGCCACCCCCCTCAATATCCATTTATAAGGATATTCATGGAGCCCTGCAGGCATGTGTTTCCGAGTTCTGTTTCTAATGCTGCTGTCAGACCTTCTTTAACCTTCCCACTGAGTTGGTCTACCTGTGGCTCTCCACGCTGTTCACCTTCCATGGTCCAGATGGAAGACAGCCTCTCTCATGAGAGCTGACAGTGCCTTCCGATAGCCTCACATCCAGAAACCATGTATGTCCCAAAGGACACTGTCCATCCTTGATGTATCACCCATCACTGACCCTACCCCAGCTCAGAGTTCCATCCTTTCTTATCAGAATCTGAAATTTCAGGGAATTTGTGTTCAGGGAATTCTCCTTCCAATCCTTCTCACATATACAAATCACATACAGAAATTCTGTAATGTGTATCTGACTTTGTCAGTCCTCTGCTAAAAACCTTTCAGCCCCATCATTGGCTTCCCATGCCTACAGGATCGCGTCAAAGCTCCTGTCCATGGCTTACACAGCCCCCATGATCTGGTCCCCCTCTCTCTTATCAGCTGCAGCCCCTGTGCAAGACAGAACGTACCAGACAACTAAGGAGATGATGTTATTGAAGATACTGCAATAGGAAACACATTCATGAATGAGGAACATATCAAAGATAAAGGAATGGGACTTGAGTTTTATAGAGGCAGGTGAACAAGGGAGTTGTAGGCCAGTCCTATGGCAGTCATGAAGAAGAAGGGAGATGGGTCTATCCAGGAATATTAGAGATTACAGGAGTTTTTGTAGTTAGTTTTTCTTAGAATGCAGAAGAGTGGGAAGACTAATAGCCACTATTTCTGGGAACACAGATTAAGTTCAACATTATCGTCTCATTTCACTCAACTACTCTCCATTGTCCTCCAGCTATAGATACACTCACCCAAACCCGTCTCCACAGCCGGGTTCAGTCTGTGGGACAGAGTTCAGTCTGTTCTCTGTGAATGAGAAGCTATTCTCTGTCTTCTATGCCTGACCAACCTTTCAAGGTTCAGTCACCTTCTCTGTAAAACCCTGATCAGGGCCTACTTTGCCCAGTCACTGTAAGGATAAACTAGGATGATATAAGCAAAGTCCTTTGCATGGAGCACCTGGCGAGTGTTCAAGAACTACAGACTTGGGGCGCCTGGGTGGCTCAGTCGTTAAGCATCTGCCTCCGGCTCAGGTCATGATCCCGGGGTCCTGGGATCAAGCCCCGCATCGGGCTTCCTGCTTGGCAGGAAGCCTGCTTCTCCCACTCCCACTCCCTCTGCTTGTGTTTCCTCTCTATGTCTTTCTCTGTCAAATAAATAAATAAAAACTTTAAAAAAAAAAAAAACAAAACTACAGACTTATGGGAGCCTTTCCCGGCCGGGCCCCGCAGAGGGAGCTGCTGCCGCTGTGCCCCACGCCAGGCATCTGTCTTCATACCTGAGACCCCAGGGCTCAGTCACTGCCATCTGTAGCTCCTCCTCATGCTGTTTATCCATTCTTTTAATAAATATTTATTAATCCTCGCTGAGGCTGCAACAGCAAACAAGACAGTCCCACTGCCAGCCCAGGTAGAGACCACAGCCCACGGGGCTCCATATGAGCAAATACACAATCACAACCAGAGGGAGGTGGGTGTGAAAAGGCTGGGGACGACTGCTCTGGGGCACAGAGACGGACATCTGACCCAGACCTGGGCTTGGCAAGGGCAGGTGTCTAGAAGGAAGCAATGGCAAGGCTTTGATGAGGAGAACTGTTCAAATATAATTTGTAAAAGATCTAGAAGTTGGAAGGGAAGAAGGAGGATGGAGTGGGAAGATGCCTCATTTAGAGCAAGAAAACTGGTCCTACCATTTTCTGCATTCCCAGTCCACACACATACACACACACACATTCACACATGTACACACATGCCCCACACTCACACTCACACACATGCACACACATACCTGACACCCAAACTCACACATACACATGCACACATACATGCACACACATACCCCACACTCACACACATGCACAAAATACCCCACACTCACACACATGCACACACATACCCCACACTCACACTCACACACATGCACACACATACCTGACACCCAAACTCACACATACACATGCACACATACATGCACACACATACCCCACACTCACACACATGCACAAAATACCCCACACTCACACACATGCACACACATACCCCACACCCACACTCACACACATGCACACACATACCCTACACTCACACATACATATGCACACACACACACACACCCCATATTCACACTCACACACACACATACCCTACACTCACACATACACATGCACACATACCCCACACTCACACACACATACACACCATTTACATACACACACCTCCCACACACAGGCACACGAAGACACTTCCCCCATGGCTTATCTTTGTTCTGCCTATACGCATCAAGGTGTGAAGAATGAACCTTTTATGCTACGCTTTGGATGGATCATCTGTGTCTGAATTTTTTGTTTCAGTGCTGATAGGAATCTAAGTCATTAACCCCGCTAAGCACCCTTTTAATTTTTTTTTTTCTTAGAAGGTAAGTGGGATGAGGACTTGACTCAGAGGAAGAGCCGGGGGAAGAAAATAAGAAGGTCACATGATAAGCACTCGATAAACATTTCCTTCCCTTGTTCCTGAGCCAAACCTTTCAGGCAGCAAGTGTAATGAAGTTTGTGCACTGTGTGGAGAGTAACACTAGATATTGTCAGGAAGAAACCAGCATTTTGAAAAACTTGTTCCAGGAATCAAACATAGGGACAAACTCCCGGGACTCAGGAATGATGGGAGCGAGGCTGCTAGTGAGTAAGTGGGGGTAGGGACCACTGCCCAAGAATGGGTGCGGGGTGGTCAGCAAAGACCCAAAAAGCCTCTCAGGGAAAACTGAATTCATGAACCTCTTGTCCCTGAGTCCCCCTCCATCTTCTGCCTGAAGGGATTGCTAACACACTATAGATCGGCCGCTTAGCAGTAAGGCTCACAAGCCCCCAGGTTGGCTGGCACTGTGGCTGTTTTCAAGAGCCAGTAGCCCATGGCACACCACCCTTAGCCACCGAGAGCTTTCCACGTACTCTGCTCCACAAGGTGCCTATCGGCATCTGCAGACATGCCATGGGCACACATCACCAGGCCGGAAGCTCCGCTCGCCGTATGGTCCCGGGCAGCCCCCCTGCTCCTTCGCCACTGTAGACGGTGGTTCCGTGGCCAGTGATGCACAGGGAATTGTGAAGGATCTTTTAAAAAGCTGAGAAAGTGTAACAACAAGAAGAGCCCTTGGGAGACAAAATCCGCTTCCTGTTTTGCAGGGTCCTGTGAATAATGAAAATGTGGGCTTCTTGTTTCAAAATTATTAGCAATTTCAAGACAGCAGCAGCACATCATGGAACCAAGCCTGGGACCCTTTCGATCCTGAGGCCCTGTTTGACTCTATGGGTTACACACCCACAAAGCCAGCCCTGCTTAAGGGTCATATCATCCCAAACCCTTATTTCGCAGGCAAGAAAACTAAAGCCCAGAAGGGGAAACCATTCTCTGGCCCCAGTCCTGCACGATGTTCATGCTCTAGGAGGCCTTCACACTGGGGTTCCTGTGTGAACTGTTCTTACCCATTGTGTGACCCCAGACAAGTTACTTAAATTTTCTCCCTTGGTTTCCACATCTGTAAAATGAGGATAATAATAGTATAGACCTTGAAGATCAGTTTTCAGGATAAAATAAGAGAAAGAGGCCAAGAATTTAGATGAGTGCATGACACACAGTAGCTCTCAATAAACAATCACAACTTTAAATATTAGTAATAGCAGTAATAACGGCTGTGGTATTTCAGTAAATAAGGCCCCTTTCTCCTTTGAGTGCCCTTTGGTTTTCTGTATTGGGAGGGAGTGCACACCTTCCAGAGGCCTCCTTCTACCAATACTGTGAGCTCTCTTGGCATGGTCAGAGGCAGAGGGAATTACAGCTGGAATCAGTGCATCAGGCCCAGAGAAAAGCTAGGCTCTGTAAAAGGCTGGCTCCAATAGCCCTGTTCCTGAGACCCTGTCCCATTTCTCCCACCAACCATCAGGCTATCTTAGGAAAGGGGAAAAAATCCCGCCATTTGCAACAACATGGATGAACCTGAAGGCATTATGCTGAGGGACGTAAGCCAGGGACAGAACGACAAGTACTGCATGATCTCACTTACATGTGGAATCTAAAATAATCAAATTCACAGAAGCAGAGACAGAAGAACGGAGCTTACCAGAAGCCGGGAGGAAGTGGAAATGAGGAGGTGGTGGTTAGGGTGCAAAGTGGCCGTTGTGTTAGATGAGCCAGTTCTGGTGGTTGCCTATACAGCACGGCGCCATAGCTAACAATGCCAGACCCTATACGTAAAATTTGCTAAGCGGTAGATCTTATCACAAAGCGATAAGAATAATAATTAATAATAACAATAGGGGTAGATGGAAACTCTGGGAGGTGATGGATATGTTTACAACCCTGATGATGCTGATGGTTTCACAGGTGCACACATATCCCCAAACTCATGGAGTTGTATACAGGAAATATGCACAGCTTCTTACATGCCAATCATCTCTCAATAAAATGGTTTAAAAAATAAAAATGAAGTTCCTGGTAGATTAAAAAACTAATAAGGCTTGGGCTGATCTGCATGAGATCAGGGCTTCTCAAACTCATGTCTCCTACAGTAGAATGTCCAAAAATTCTGACTTCTAGACTCCAACCTAAACCCAATAAACTGGAATCTCCCAGCATGGGATCCAGGAATCTGTCCTACCCAGCACCTCTGGAATGCTTATTTCACACCGATGGGTGAGAATCGCTGGGCAGGGCCAGCTGCTGGTGCTCGGCCACCAACAAGCTCTCTGTGCTCCATCACCTGCATTGAGGGTAGTGTCCCCATCTACGCCATTGGATGGTTTCACCCTGTGGTCATCTTGCCTGGGCAAGGCACCCAGCAGGTACCAATTAAAGCATCTCGGTCGGTTGTCAGATGGTTCACTGCACACATCTCACACCTAACACACAAGAAAGGCTAACTGCTGGGCCAGCTGGTCAGGCCCCTCCATCTGGGCCTTGTCCAGGAGGACTCTGGCTGGGTTCCTGAGAACAGTCCCAAGAACCCACAGGCAGTACCTTGCTCTCTCAAAGCCTTTGCTGGGGGACATCTCTTCATTTCTGCTATTTCCTCAAGCTTCACATCTTACTGCTGAAGCTTTCGAGCTCCATCAGAGAGGACAAGGGACATTTTGGGACTCATTTTAAATAAGCTTCAAATGGATGAAGATAGTCAAATGTACAAACTTCCAATTTATCAGATAAATAAGTTCTGGGGATGTAATGTATAGCATGGTGACTACAGTTTACAATACTGTTTTGTATATTTGAAATTTGCTAAGAGAGTAGATGTTAAAAGTTCTCATCACAAGCAAAAATTATCTGTAACTATGTATGGGGATCACATCAACTAGATTTACTGTGGTGATCATTTTGTGATATATAAAATATCAAATCATTATGTTATACACCTGAAACTAATACAATGCTATCTGTCAATTATATCTTAATAAAACTGGAAAAACTTTCTCCTACCAGATGCGCAGGCTAATAAATTGCCTCAGAATGGCTAAGTTATTCTGCTGGTACTTAATACCAACCAGAGCGAGCAAATGGCAAACATTCCTCACTGTAAAGGGGCCTGCCCAGCCCTTTCTGTCCTTCACTTAGGGAAAGGGGGAGAAATCCACTTGAAACCAGGCTATGGTCATCAAAGGGCATGGCTGAATATTGCTTTAGCGTCCTGCACTAAGTCCCCCTCTCCCGGCCTCCAAATATGCCCTCTTTCAAGGCAGTTAGTTTGTATTTTTCCTTTACATCTCCTTAGAAAATGGTCAGAAATTAAAGCTCACTTTGCTGACTTTTGTTTTGATTGGAGTCTCCAATGAGTCCAATCTCATCCCATGGGGTGCTGCATGTACAAGGGAAGTGAAGGGGAAGCATGGGGTTTGTCCTAGCACATTGCAGGAAGGGGATCAGGGATATGAGAAAGTGTAGCTTATTCCCCAGGGACCCTCACTGGTCTCTGAACGCCTCGGTGTCTGCTTCAGGACATCCTCGAGAGTTGATGTCAACTCAGCAAGCCTCCCTGGAGTGGATCCAAGCCTGTGACCGCGATCCACTGCCAACAGAGCCCTTCCTAGAAGTCCGTGCCTTGCACCCATCAGCGTGAAATCTTCCCTATGGGCCATGGAAGTGACCAACGTGGACGCTGATGAAAATGAATCCAGCATAAGAGAATAAATATCATAGGCCTACCTCCCCAAAGCTTTATTTTTCATTATTTTGTTTCAGAATGCTTCTCACCAGGTTTCGTTTTGTTTTTATGTACTGGTGTATGCTACCACTACAATTTAGGCTTTATGAGAGGAGGACTATGATTTGCTTTGTTCAAATTTTAAACATCACAAGAATAGAGGTGATTAAAATGTGGTTGTTAAATAAAAAAATGAGCTCATTTAACCTAACCCAATCTTGATGACCTCCCACAAAGTGTTATCAGAGGCTGTTCTGTTGACATAGACTATTTAATAAAGACTTGAGCGATACGGAATTTACAGAAATTATTCTTCTTGAAAAAATCAAAATATACATAAATTCATTACTTTAATTGTTTGTTCCAATAAAAGAGATAGGCAATAGTGTAAAAAGTAAATGTAACACTGAGAAGCATGTGGTGGGCAAGTGACAATGCTCAGAGGAAGGAGACACCAGGTCAGGGGAGATGTGCTTGAAAAGAAGGTTAGCTCCTAGGTCATTAGGTGAGAAGAAGACATCCTCTCTTCTGAGAAAACAGCCCTGACCTTGCAGGCTGTGCTGAGCGCCCATACAGCCTTGAATATAATGCCAATCATGGCATCTGCCATGAGTTATTTTAATACCTGCGCACTTGCCCATGAACCCATGAAAGACCATGTCTTACTCATCTCTGAATCCTTGGGCTCTAGCACTCAGGAAGTTCTCATTAAATGTTGGCTGAACAAATGAATTGGCAAGCTATGCTAGGTGGGAGGAATGGAGGGAGCATAGGCTCATGAGAAGGAATGGCATAAAGCAGACAAGGAGTGTGTGTCTGCTTATTGCTAAAACAAGACCCCTGAGCAATTCGAGGTCATAGTGACAAGATGCATCTTAAGTCAATGGTCCTGGCAAAGAGCAGCATTAAGAAAGCCTCCCTCCAGCCCAAAGGAAACTGTTGCTGCACCTAGGGCATTAAGTCAAAAAGGCATCGCTGTTTTCTCAATAGTTTTATGAAAAATGGGTCCCCATTTCTACATCTTTCTCACTGGGGTTTTCCCTACACATCGAGGAACAAGTGGGATCTAGCTACAGCGAGAGAGAGCAGAACTGCGCTTCAGATACTGAGATTCTGGGGTGCACACATAAACCCAGGGATGGGGTGCTCACGGCACCAGCCCTTCCTCCTGCTCTCTCCTCCTCACCGGATTTCCAGAAGAAACAGACTCATGCACTTTCTAACAATAATCTAAACCAGAGGCATCTGCCTTCATCCTTCTCAGCTGAAAGGCCTTTTAAGTTCCCCCACTGTTTGTTTTGGTTTATTACTGAAAGGCTAAAACCATAAAAAAAAAAAATCATTGTTGTGGGTATTTTCCAGTTGAGATGAAATATTTAACAAGGGTAAGGTGGGGAGGAGGAAGTTTGCAGAAAATACCATTTTTTAAAGGTCACAAAATGCATAAACCCATTACTTTAATATTTTTTGTTCCCATGAGAGACAAAGTGTTTGGAGCCCTCCCCCCGCTTTCGCCCAGACTTCAGTGCACAAATGCACACATAGGTCAGGTCCATCCCCCAAACACAGCTCCGATCCTCTTACAGCCCCAGCCCTGCTTAGAATCTTTCATGGCTCCACCCAGAGCAGAGATGAGATACGGCCTCCTAGTCAGCACAAAAATCCTACCAGAATCCAGCACGACCTAGTTGTGCATACTCACTGCCCACAGGGTCCTCGGACCCCCTCTCTATTTCCCCTGTAAAAGAGATGTCTCCTTGCACATATGTTCCGCATGTGGTTTTACCTCCCTGCATCACAGAACCATGCCAGTCTCTGTCTGAAATCATCTCCCTGCCTCCCTTCTCATCCCTGGTGACACATCAAAATCCTACCCACGCGTTCCATACTTAGTGCAATTTCACCTCCTCCGAGACATCTCCCCGGTCCCCCCAGTCAGAGCCCTCCTCACAACACACAGCCACGCTGGCTTCTGTCCAGGTTCTTCTCCCCTTTCAGGGTGAGTTTCGTGGGAGCTGGGGCCACAGTCTGTATCACTTGTGTCCCCCACCAAACACCATTCCTCCACCTAGTGTGTACTCGGTATGCATTTTTTTAATGACTGAATTCATGAAGACATGAACGAACCCTTCCCCCTCTGCAGTGTTTGCTCTGCTATTTGGGTAAAAATTAAATCCTTAGAACATGCCAAAGTACTCTACAGAATGGATGCATCTTCTGATTGGATTATAATTAAAATCAGATTTTTTTTTTGTAATAACATAGTTACCTCAATTGGCAGAAGCGAGATGGCAGATGTAATGGATAATTGATAAACAGTCTGAATGTTGCCATAATGTATATCCTCTAATGTTTCCTGTTTCAAAAGAGAGCTTGAGCGGAACGTCCCAAGAAGCTGCTGTTGAATTATCATCCCCAAGTGTGGCCAAAGTATACAGGATGAGAAAGTCAAAACTTTCAAAGAGTTGACGCACAGAGCAAGAAGGCTGTGGGGCAGAAAGAACATGGTAGTTCCTTAGGACACCACAGAATGGGAGGCAGGTGGGCTTGAAGCAGCCCAAGAGGCAGGGGCTGCTCCGCACACATTCTAGACCTGGCTGGTCCAGGTCAGTAGCCATCAGCCACGTGGGGTTACGGAGCACTTATAATGTGCGTAGCATGAATTAAGACGTCCTATAAGGGCAACAGAAATCCACGATGGATTTTGAAGATCTAGTATGGAAACAAGAATGTAAACTATCTCATTAATGATTCTTTATATCGATTGCAGGCTAAAGTGATAAAACATTGGCTATGAAGAGTTAAGTAAAATATGCTAGTAATATTAATTTCAACCACTTCTTTTTACTTTTTTAATGTGGCTACCAGAAAATTTAATATTACAGATGGGGATAGCATTTGTGGCCCACATGGTATTTCTATTGGACAGCCCTGTTCTAGGCTCAGTTTTCTAGAATGAGTAGGATGTCGGTCTTCTCACCCCTCAGAAAGAAAAAGAGCATCATTCATACTCAAAAAAAAAAAAAAAAAAAAAGCAGAGGCCAGAGCCAGCCGCTTTGTGGTGGCAGGAGAAGCATTTATTTTCTGGCCAGATGTCCATACTCTTTTTTTTCCAGAGCTCCAAGGCCTGGGACTGCTGTCTGAGTCTACAGAGTAATAAATAAACAGTGTGACTATTACCACAGCCTCAGGATCACTGACCATCTTAAGCCCTAAGCAGGAAAAGTGCCAAAAAGTATTTATAGTATTTGGATGTGTGAACAAAAAAAAAAAAAAAAAAAAAAAGAGGTTCTTTAAGCAGGAGCTGTCATGATTTAACTTGTATTTTTTCCATCATTGCAGGGCTCATTCATATTAATGGTTTATTTGACCTGGTGTCTCTAAATGGGCTAGTAAGTATGGCTTAGCTGATTCGTTGTCAGCCCTAGGTACCGTTTGCAGTGATGATTGGACCTAATTTCTTACAAAAAAAAAAAAAAAAAAGCTTAAGATTAATGTATAACCAAAGGAATCTCTGAAGACAAAAACTCTGACCATCCTTTGCTTCTTCCTCCTAAGTACACAGACTTGGCCTAACAAACTATCGTGAGTTGTGTGCACTCCCGGGCAGGTGGGAGGTGTGGGTGGGAGATGGGGGAGGATAGTTTGAAGGTGAATATGCCTCATATCAACAGAAATCTCTTTACTGTAATTGACTTAGCCCTCGCTTAAGTTACACTTATCGAAAATCTTACACTTATTGAAAAAGGTAGTATATTTGTTACCTGTGACAATGACCCCATAACTTAGCAGCTTAATACAACAGGCTTTTAATATCTCACAGCATCTGTAGGTCAGGAGTCCAGGTGTGGCTTAGCCATATCTTCCACCTCACAGCTCTACAATCAAGGTCAACAGAGACCACAGTCATCCAAAAGTTCAACCAGGACAGGATCTTCTCCCAAGCTCACAAACATGATAAATACTTTCATGTATGCATGTATGTATGATAATGAAATAATTCTTACAAATATCACTAGTGCCTTTTCTTTTAACTGCACAAATGACTTACCCTGAATTTATATCTGTTCACCATTTCCCTACCCTCCCTCGGTGCCCCCTCCTCCTCCCCACACACGAAGGCCTTTAATCACAGATAAATTTATTTCATAAAAGGCTAAGCCAGAAGCTGATACAGAACCAGCCTCTCTGTATTACATGTGAGTTCTACAAAAAAAAAAAAAAAATTGCTTGTAATGCAATTTTTTCTGAGTTTTCACTTGACATTGTACTAAGAAATTAAAGACCAAAGAGGGAGCAAGCCCTTGCACAGTGGAATGTCAATGGCCATTGGACACTAAGTTATCATCTCTCCACAAACAGGTGTCCTCCCTTTTGCCAACCAATTACTTCCACCCAAGAGACCACCTGAAGAACAACTGGACTGAATGTGAGGTTGTAGCTTTTGAAATAACAAGGAAAGGCAAAGCCTCTTAGGACAGGATGCATTCTATTTCTCCCATACTTTTCTGTTTGTTGAAAATCGTCAAATCCCTCTACCAGTCAAAGGACCATGAGGGTGGGGTTGAGAATTTGTGGCAGAAAAACACCCCATGGTGGCAGCACCATTCAGGGCAGACATCCTGCTGATTAGTACCTCGTGTGGCAGGCGCAGCAGAAGGAAGTCTGGGCCCCGGGATGAGCCATGTGTAGAACTCTCCCTAACCCACCACCCCCACTCTGGCCCTTTTGCCCAATCATGAGGGAACTCCAGCCAACATTTTCACTCCCCTGCCAATGGCTATAACACCACATTCTAGTTTTACTGCAAATTTCATTCGTATTTTGATTATATATAAAACCTACCAATTATTTCTTTGCTAATTAGGTAGTAGATCAGACCTTCATATATAACCTTTTACTGATGACTCAGTTACCACTGACCTTAGGACCACAGAATATGTGTGTCTACTTTTTTCTGGTTAAAATGGCCTCAAATTTCTGTGTTTTTATGTTCATATACCATTTCCTGTAGATTTGCTCTCTCTTCTCAAAACTGGGATGTGGCAGCATTTCTACATATGGTTAATCCACCTGATGAGAACTCCCTCCTGTGTGCAACGCACATAGACACATTCCACGCTAGCAAATGCAGTGCTTGCCATCAGATGTGGACTTGTGGGTTAAATACAACAACAACAACAACAGATATCTGTCCAAAATGAGTTCAAAGGTTCTGATTAAAAATCTCAAGGTCTCTCATGAATTTAACACCATCTTTACCTTTATGATTAATTTGCATGGATTCTTATACTTAAACAGCTTTGCTCCTAATAGCTATGAAGAATGGTGAACTCTGGATTCTGGATAAGTGATTAAAGTTCAATTTACCCCTCAATTTTATGCATATCTAATAGAGGTTGGTGTGTGTAGGGGTGGTGTGTGGGTGTGTATTGTGTTGTGTTTCCCTTACACATCTCCCACTCCATCATCTGGGATAGGAATACTGAAGATATTACTGACTCATTACTCTTCTTTACTCCTCACATCTGATCAGTCACCAAGTCCTTATGACTTCACTTAGAATATTTTTCAACCCCATCTCTTTTCACATGCTCTCTTGACTATGGCTACATGTATTAGTTTGCTGGGGCTGCTGTGATATTTAATTTTATGTGTCAACTTGACTGGGCCATGGAGTGCCCAGATAGCTAGTCAAACATATTCTGGATGTGTCCCGAGGGTGTTTTTGGATGAGATTAACATTTGAATCAGTAGACAGAGTAAAGTGGATTGTCCTCCCCAATGTGAGTGGTCCTTACCTAATTAGTTCAAGGCCTATATAGAACAGAAAGGGTGACCCTTTCTCAAATAAGATGGAACTCCTCCTGCCTAACTGATTGAGGTGAGACATCGGTCTTTTCCTCCCTTTGAAAACTGAAACACTGGCTTTTCTTGAGTGTCAAGCCTGCTGGCTTTTGGACCAGAACTTACACGATCTGCTCTCCTGGTCCTTAGGCCTTTGAACTCAAATGGGAATCACACCATTGGCTCTCCTAGGTCTCTAGCTTGCCAGCTATAAGGACTTCTGAGTCTCCATAATTATATGAGCTAATTCCTTAAAATAAATAAGTAGATAGATAAATAAATAAACAAAAAGACATATATCCTGTTGGTTCTGCTTCCGTGGAGAACTCTGACTACTATAGCTGCCGTAACAAAATACCACAAACTAGGTGGCTTAAACAACAGAATTTTATTTTCTTACAATTTTGGAGGCTTAAAGTCCAAGATCAAGGTGTCAGCAGGTTTGATTTCTCTTAAGGTCTCCCTTCTTGACTTGCAGATGGCCACCTTCTCATTGTGTCCTCACATGGTCTTTCCTCTGGGCATGCCCAAGCCTGGTGTAGCTCTCATGTCAGATTGAATTGGAACCTCTCCTAACAGCCTCATTTAACCTAAGTACTTATTTAAAGACCATATCTTCAAGTACACATTCTGAGGTACTTGGAGTAGGGCTTCAACATAAGAATTTTGAGAAGCACAACTAAGTCCATAAAAATATGGCTATTGTCTTAGCTTATGGAAATAATCGTCTACTATTTTTTCTTCCTCCGCTCTTGCCACCTTCCAGGCATTGTGTGTTTAATTTGGTCTCATAGGTCTTAATGCTTCATTGCTTATAGGACACAATTGAAAGTCTTTAGCCAGAAACTACCAAAATATTCTAGGTTTTGCCCCTAATTACTCTTTTCTAGCTTCATCGCTCAACATTCTTGCTCACTTGCCCAATACTCTATTTGTAGCCACTCAAAACAACTCTGAAGAGAACATGTTTTTTTCGACTTGGAGGCTTTTTCAACTATATCCTTTGAGATTTGCAGCCTCCCTGAACACATGCCTTCTGGCCACTGCTGCATAATTATAAGTGGATGTGAATCTTTTTTTCCAGACAGACTAGAACTCCAATATTGCTTTTTGTCCAAATAACAAACTGTACTAATTAGTTAACCCATTAAATATTTGTTGGGAACCTACTTCCAGTCTAGCCCTTTCCTATGGACTAAACTTCCCTGTTTTGGGAGATGGGAAATACACATGACCTAAAAGAAATAACAATACAATTCATACTCTCTTGGCCTTCTCCCAAAGATGGCCAACAGAGATAACTCATTCACATATATAGCTAAGGATCTGCTAGAATCAATGGTTTAAAATAAATTGAATAACACTATCTAATAGAATAGCAACTTTTCTTCTGGTATAACATATACAACAAACCAGTAATAGCTAGCTCCTGCAGTCCAAGATTTGCCACCTAGAAGTAATATCTAGAAATAACATGAGTGTGACAGTCTAAAAACTCAGACTATCTATCAGGACAGTGATTTCAAAAGCTTAGTGTAGGTGGATTTATAGGACCAATAAGCCACCGCTGCCATATTCTATAATAAAGTAATATAGGTCCCAAGGGAATTCTAGGGAGCTGAGGACATTGTGTGCATATGGTTACGGGGGTAGGGATGATATAGTTGGGGGATACCATCACTTGCTGAAATCTACAGACTGAAACTTCCAACACAACTTCAACACCTTAAGTTAAATTAAGGCAGTTAAATGCCATCAGTCAATTTCTCCTTCCCTGTCAAAACAAGCTCCAATATCATTATTGTTAATTGTCTGAACAAGCTGCTTACATGGAGAAATAATACCATCACAAAAGAGATCCACAATACCTTCCTTGGATTTCCGATTTTAATTTTTTTTTTTAAGATGTTAAGGTCAGGTGAGTAACATTTCACCAAAAGGAAAGAGCCTTTTTTTTTTTTTTTTTAAACTAATTGACCAACCTAAAGAGAACAAGCACAGGTTAGGGGTTCTACAGGGACAAAATATGCAAGGAGATTTGAAGAGATGCTATTGGTTGGCTAAATATTGCCCTTATATGGTGCAAGGAAGAACTGATGAAGTCATGGTAGGAAAAAAACCTTACTAATAATTTCTAAGCTGTCAGCAACAGAGACCAGTCTACCATATACAGAGAAGGTATGCAGACATGATATATTAATTTCTGGGTGAATGACCTGACCACATAGCTCTGGGTGTTCTAAAATGTGAAGGCAATTGTTGTCATAGCATTCTTGGAGGGATAACTCATGTAATGTTGCCCTGTTCAGGTGATGTTAACAGGGGCTGAAATGGGAATAACATCTCCAGAAAGTCCCCCATGGTCCAAATGACGGCAGCACCTGTGAATTCTTCTGGTCTACAGCTCAGCTATGGGGCCGTTGTATTGAACTTCCTGTTTCGAATGCATCCAACCTTGAATATGAAATGATGGATCTCCTTAGATCTTAAGCCCCCGACACTTTATGCCATTAATAAATATTCATTTTCCTTTTCTCCCTCCAGTAGCATTTTCTCATCAATCATGGCTGAAGCCACAGCTGTGAAAGCCCTTTATCCGTTACCGTTCATCTCTACGTGATTCCGTGCATCCTCACAAAATCATGAAATTATTGAAAATTGGGCACGGACCTTTTGTTTGGTGTGGTTTTTAATCGTCACTGAGTCCATGTTTATCCCCAGAGTGAAACCACTTTGTTATTTTTTTCTTCATTTTCGTCTAGTACGTGTATAAATCACTCCATTGGATTCTACTGTCTTGTAAAAATAAAAATGATCCCCAAATGTTCAGAAATTACTCAGGGACTATTCAGTGTTCAATATGTCAAAGCAGCCAAGACAGACAGTCAGGAAGAAGATTAGAATCAATGAAGAAAAATCCATCTCGGGCACAACTTGTCCCATGGCCAGTGCTGTCGGGGAAAGGCCTGCTCGCTCGGCACTCTCATTACTGGGAGAAAAAGTCTTCAAGCATGAGACCAGGGAGGAGGCCACAATCCCTGCTGCCTGAGTTCTTCAGACAAATCCAGTTTATTTTGTCAAAATGGAACTCCTATGGAGTGGCCGTCTGCTGCACGGTTTTAAAGATCTCCTCTCCGTCTCAGCTGCCTCCAGGCAGGGAGCGTCACCTGGGCCCCCGCAGGGGCTCAGCCGGAACCCAAAAACCTGGGATGCTGAGATCTCCACTTATTCCCCACTGGTCACTGGCATCAGAGGCTCTCTGCCTGGGGCAGGCTTTCTGCTCACTTCTGCTGCCCTCCTCATCCTTCCATCCAGTGTTGGCTATCATCCAGTCTCCTCCTATCCCATTCAACCGGGGGCCTTTAAAAGGTTAACATCTGCCTGGATTTTCAGGATGAAAACTGGCCCAGGTATTGATAGAGTTGATAATAATAAATTAAAGCTGTAAAAATGGGATCGATGAGCACATTGCAACCCGATATTCCATGAGCACCTTCTGTGGGCATGGCCCTGTGCCAGGCTGCACATTTGCAAAAGCAGTCTTTGAAAACTATATGGTGGCTACAAAGGGAGAAGGCAGGAGAGAAGAGAGGCAAAGCAACTGCAGCACATTTACTGAAGACAGGGGACACTTGGAGAAATCTAGGAATATACTGGAGAAGATGTCTGCTCCTAAGTCATGCTAGGCTCACACCATTGCAAAAGGAATCCCAGCCTTAGCATCTGCCTGGATTGTCTCTAAAGGTCCTCCCAAGCCTTCAATGCTGAGACTTTCTGGTCTGGAAGGAAATAAACTCAGTTCTTTTGGATGGAAGACAAGGACTCCTTGAACCCCTACCCCCAATCAAAAACCCCAAACTGTTTAGAGCTGAGTGACAAGGGACATGCATCAAGTCAGCTTCCTCATTAACAGATGAGAAATTTAAGGCCAGAGAAGATAAGACACTAGCCTAAAATCACACATTCAGGTGGTCACTGGGTGGAAGTGACCTCCATGTCTAGAAGCCATGTTTCTGGGTTTTCATTCCTAGACTCTTTCTCTACATAGCTTACCTTAAGTGGGGGATGATACGAGCAATGGGCTGCTCCTTCCTACTGAAAGCTAAATGTTGAATGCAGCTTCCATCAGGCTGAAAAACAGAGCCAGGATGTCTGTGGGACTTAGGCAGGAGACTCCGTGCCATGTTATTGAAGTACAAGGCTTTTAACAGAGACTTCCACAATTATGTCTCAGGAAGGGACACCAATACCTCTTAGGGTTTTGAGTATGTGACTTGCAGCTTTACCCTGGTTTCTGCATTTTAAAATAAGACGGGTTCTCTGTCTTACAAAGATTCTTTACTCTTACAAAGATATTGGATGACCAAATTAATGATTAATTAGAAGTACACAGAATTTCATGGAGATTATTCTTCAGTTTGACATTATTACTTTCAACAAACCTGTTGTTATAATTATGTGTCCAACAAGTAAGACTAAATATTGGAAGGGTTTTTTTTCACTTAAAAGATGACAAATGCAATCTGAAGAAAACAAATATAGTAAAAGCTCATAAAGCACTGTACAATTACGCTTGACATGCACAAATCTCCAATACCAGATGCCCAGTGAGACAGTTTCTGACAGGCTTCCAGCTCTCCACATCACGGCCAACAAATACAGGCTGCTGGCACCCTCCCCAACCAACTATGAAGACACCAGAAGAGAAAAAAGAAGCTTGTACATTTAAGGGGGGTACTTAAAAACGAAGCGAAGTGTGTGTGAGATTTCTGGGGAAACAGAAGATTAGTTGTTGAATTTGGGCAGTGGCCTAACGTGGGACAGGCCAGGACTCAATTAGGAAAGAGCTGGTCTACCACTCTGAGTCCCAATATGGCCCCAGCGTATCACTTTCTGGCTTGCTTTAACACAAGGTGTAACACGGGAATGTGGCTGTTTATATCTCCCCAACCAGCCTACACATTACCACAGCGGGCCAGGGATGCTCTGGAATAGGGAGCATGGGGAAAGTCTCTGGGAAAGAAGACAAGGGACAATTAAGCATAAAAATCGACACCAGCGCCTCCACATCTTCCTGAATACACCAAGAAGAACAATCTAGGACCTAAAGTTTGCTCCTCCATCCCGATGGCATTACTAGTCAAGGCAGCTGGTGGTCCTAGGGTATACAAGGTGAGCTCATAGAGAAAAGTGAGGAATCTGAAGACAATGTACACTATAAAAAAAAGACAACAAATGGAACAACCAACAGCTGAAGATAGAATATACACCAAAAAGAAGACAGGTCTTAAATCTGCTTGGAGTTTCTTATAAAAATGAACTAATTCTTCTCAAAACTTTACTAAATGATCAATTCATTCTTCCACTGGTTTGTGATGCAGTATCTGTCAGATACCAAGTTCAGACATATATGTGGATTAAAAAAAAAATTGTAAAAGGCAATAGTATTAAGTTAACAGAGGAAATGTAGTAGAACATATATTTATGTAAGATCGGACAGGTATTTACCTTATAGTGAGAAAGGCCTTGTTAAACAAAACTCAAAATACATAAACCATGAGGGGAAAATCTAAACAGAAAGATTCCTGTACCTCAAATGTCACTCTGCAAAGTCAATAATAAGAAAAGCCTGGAAGAAGATATTAATAAGGAATTACTATTTAGATACACGAAGAACTTCTGTAAATCATCTAGAAAAGATAACAAATCCAATACAATATAGACAAAGGATAAGAATAAGCAACTCAGAGGGGATCTGAGGGCTAATAATAGATTCTCGCACCCAGTAGTTATCAGTGAGTATCACTTTGCAAAGCAAAAAACTTGATAAGTCGGAAAAACTAAATGTTGCAAATAGAAATATTCATGAACTGCTAGTGCCTTCTGGAAAGAACCCAGAAAACCTTAGTGAAATTAAACATATGCATAGACCATGGCCCCCCAGTCATGCCATCCCTGAGTGGATATCCTGGAGTCACCCTCTCGTAGGGCAACAAGGAGACTTTGACAAGGATGGTCACATTATTTGTGACAACAGGAAGTTGGGAGCAACCAGATGCCCACGGCCAGAGAATAGTTACATAAAACATGGTATAAGCCCTCGGTGAAATACTCTGCAACAGAATAGTCATCAACTATTTTTGTGTAGAATAACAGGAGAGTAGTAAGCAAAAAGAGAAGAATTTAATCAATGTTGTAATATGAATTAAATGTAAATAACAAAAATTTTTTAAGACTATATATAAATCAATGTGGAAGCTGAAATGGGAGGGTTTACATTACATACGATGGAGAGAGTGCCTATGCAAGAAGGGGAGGAGGGAACTGGAGTTGAAAAGGAAAATAATAAAAAAAAAAATAAAAAAAAAAAAAAAGAAAAGGAAAATAATTAAAATCAAATGAAAACAAAGAGTCACCCTCCTGAATAATGCTATTACACTATTCGTCTGTGCATGCATTCTCCCACCGGTCTAGTAAATACAGGGAGGGTACGCCCCAGTGCCTTGTAAGGATGCTAGGATTGGGAAGGTGAATGGACAGAAGGTGTGTGAATTCACTCTGGGCTTCTAGGATGCTAAGAGAAACGGAGAAAATGGTGATTAGAACCAAGACGACGTATCAGAAGTGTCATTTCCTAAGATGAATAATTGCCGAACTTCACCAGCATAGATACTTAAGTGAATTTAGGCAAACTGGATTTTGAAGCTTGGTGAATTTCCTCTGGAGACTGTCTCACGGGAACATGGAAATTCTCTGCAGAAGGACCTCCAGCTACCTGGTGCCCAGCAGCATTTCTCAAGCCCTGCTCGGTTCCCCCAGATGCACACGGCACTCATATGGCAACAGATGTAGAAAAGAAATAAAATACCACCCGATCAGTTAATTTTTCCTAGTGTTATCCCTCATTAGGTTTCTCCCCTGGAGCCAAAATACAGCCCAGGCCTCTAGTGCTGTGAGGGGTTCTGTTTCCTGTGAGTAGATCTGTCTCTAATCCAGGTGGCCAACGGCAAAAATGAATTCCTTCTAAACAGGAAGAGTGCCAGTCGGTGCAAAAGGAGTGTTTCACCCAACCCCTTGGCACTCTGGGTCCTACCTTCAAAACTACTCAGGAGAAATGAGCTTCCACGAAATCTTACCATGCAATCTGCATTTTCAGGGCAGAGCAGTAACTTTGCAACCTCGGAAAGTGGCACAGGACTGCAGTATGTGTGTGTGCTTGCAGGTACTCACGGTGGCCCGGGGTAGGGAATAGAGAGGGATTTAGAAGATCCTTTAGAGACAGCACCTAACCTCAAGTTTGGGGCTAAGAGATCTATCTCAGCCTTAAAGATCCTTCTCAGAAATTCAATTTCACAGGAAAGGGGCTAGTTTCCTTTAAGACTGAGCTATTTACTATTCTCGTCCTTCTCAGACACATACTATCCTGGATCCCTCATTTGTCTCATGTTCCTTCCTTCCTTCCTCCTCCTCACACATTTTCTGTCCCTTCTAGAAAGGGGATACAATTGAAAACCCCCAGACAATGGATACTGGCTGAGGATGCAAGTGGACAGGGCTTTCTAGAAGAAAAATTGGACATTTTCTCAGGGTCAGTGCCCAGGCACTTAAACCCTTTAAAGTTTCTGAAACATCACAATACCTTCCAGTGTTGGCACGGGCATGGGGAAGTGAGCCCTGTCACAGCAAATGACAATGCATTCAAAGGGCTTTATATATATCCCCAACCTCTGGACCAGTAATTGCTCTTATGGGAATTTATACATAAGGAATTATCAGAAATACAGGCAAAGATTGATTGACATTTAGGAATACTTAATGCAACATTTTGTATAGGATCCACATGTTATCTAAGGCCTTCCTGTCTTCTGAAAATTAAATAAAATCATTCCAAGGCTCTATCTCATTGCCTATGGAAGTCCCAATGTCTTCCTCTAGATGTCTGATGATTCTCAGTGTACCACCTCCACGTTCCTCTAACGACTGAACTCTAAATCTTCCCAGAATTATTCTAAATTCAGAGCTTTAAACCAAGTGAGGTCAGGGAATGCAGTCCCTTTTCTTGACTTTCTCTCCAAAACGAACAGGTAGAATTTATATATGCTTCAGTCTTTCAAGAGGAATCAGGAAAATGGAGGAAATACAGACCACAGGAATTCAAAGACATTAAGTTTTAAAACTAAAATAATTTTAAATTCTCAAAAACTTCCTATAGCCTCCCAGATCCCCAGTAATGTCACTCAACTCACTGTCCTTTTTGTTTTAATCTCTTTTCCCTCTCTCTCTCTCACTTCTCTGCTTACATCAACTCCAGATTTTACCTGGCACCATAAACAGAGCATGTAACACTCTGTGTTTCGCTATTTACAAATAGATCATGCCCTCATGGACACACCAAAAAGCCTAATGAGATATTTTTCTAAAGATAGTTAGCGAAGAAGGATTTCTTTCCTAATAAGGACATGCAAACATCATCGTGGTTCCCTCTTTGTCAGCTGACATCATCATGGTTCATGTGATGTCTGGCACTGTGGCAGTCATTTTGTAACCACAGGGAGAAAATTGCAAAGGCCAAGAACAGAAGAGTAGAAAGGGCCTGGGAGCTGAAAAATTAACCATGGAAGGAATTACTACCATAATTCTTTTCATAAGAAATAATAAGCATGTCTTTTATCATTATTTAAAACATTTTCAGACAAGTGCCTCTGGCACTATTCTGACACTATTTACCTGGAAACAGTGTCAGATCGTACACGTTAAGGACTCAGTCCCACAAGATTGCATCCCCCTTCAGACACCTGTTCAAGCCCCAGTTATCTCCTGACTGTGGTCAGAGGTTAAAACGACCCCTTCTTGGGTTTGACTGATTTGCTAGAGTGGCTCATGGAACTCACAAAAACACTTCAACCTGAAATCTCTCCGAATATCCTACTATTGGGATTTTATGGAGGATTCCTCACTTGGCATGATTAATTACAAACTCCATTTCTAGTCCTTCTCCCTTCTCTGAACAAGGGCAGGGAGGGCTGAAAATTCTAAACTTCTAACATGGTTTGGTCTTTCTGGTGAGCAGTCTTGAGATGGGAGCCCAGAAAGAGTCATCTCATTAAAACAAAAGGCACTGCTATCACCCCAGAAATTCCAAGGGATTCAGAAACTTTACGTCAGGAACCAGGGTCCAAGAGCAAATATGAGAACATGAGATGCCCCTGGTACTCTTATCACTTAGGAAATGACCAGAGTTCTTAGAGCTCTGCCAGGAACTGGAGCAGAGACCAATATATGTATTTTTTATTATCTCACAAATATACCGTTACTTGCAGCCAAAGACATCTTAATAGATGCATGATACATCAAACACTTAATATTGCTAAGCCTCAGTTTTCCCATCTTTACTATGGGCATAACAATAGTAATCTATCATACGGAGTTCATGTAGACATATAATGAATCATGCCTACACAGAGTAAATAACCTGTGCATACGATGCTTGTTATTCTCCCATTCACTAGTTCATTCCCTGAATATTCTGCCCTAGATAGCATAATAAGTACAAGAGATTTTGAAATGAAAAAAGAGAGGTTTAAGATTTTTATTGTCTAACACCTTTAATAATCTGGCTTTTCCAGGTTCTGTTTTTGACAAATCCCACCAAAAACCCTTTTCTCTGAACACAGTATCTTCACATGTTATTCTCCTAGGATACTATGCTCTTTTTTGGACTCTTGTATGTTTGCTGCTCCTTCTGCCCTGCTCTTTCCTCCCACTCTTCAGGACCTAGGTAACTTATCCTTCCCTTCCTTATATACCTGCAGAAAACGTTGATCATTTTGTTTTCCTCGGTGATCCATAAAATGTTTGCATGCTTCCATCAGCACATCTTATGAATACTGATGGGAACTGGATGATATTAAGGCAAGAGTCCAAAGAAGAAAAAAAAAAAAATGAATCCTACTAATCAGGGCTTCTCCTCAATGGTTATCTGAGAGAGACAGTCTCTGGGTAACAAAGTACTATTCTGCTCTTAGCTCAGAGAGTGTCCCGGTGCTGAACTCCAAGTTCACTGTCCAGTGCTAAGATCCCCTCAAAAGTGGGTTAGAGAAGTGGGTTTGACTCAAACCTCCTAGTCTCCCTCTCCTACCTCTGTGAACTCTAAACTTGGCCTCCTAGCCTCATCTTGGCAGCCACACGAAGACCAGACCCACAAGAAAAAGGGATGGCTGGGCACCAAAGAAGACGCCCCCTTGGTTTGCCACTTCTATCAAATATGGCGGGATATAGTGAGGGGGGCACAAGCCAGCTCTTTCCTAAGGACAAACTCTATCCCAGTCTCACTACCTCGGGGCAGTAGGAATTAGTGCCTTGAACAATGATCAGGCATTTTAGCAAGTTTTCCTCTCTCAGGATATTTCTGATGAAGGGAAAGGAGGCTAAAGCTTTCTCTCCCAGTAGTATATGGATGACTGCCTTTACATATTTATGTGTTTTCTACCTGTGGTAAACTCTGTTCCTTTTCAACAATATTTACTGCCTTCCTGCTTTTCGGCTTGTGCCTCTCTTTGGCCAGAGAAGAATGTGCTTCTAACCAGATGACAACACTCATGGTTAGAAGCTTTAAGAGTAGCACTTACTCCAACAAACTCCACTTTCCCACTGGAAAGGTAACCAGCAGTGTTCTAGAAAGCAGCTGCTCCATCATCCTGAGCCCTGGGGTGAGGAAGGGGAGGACACAGAGCAGAGCCGGCAAGTGGTGTGAGCGAGCAAGACAAAGGATGTTCTCCAAGTGACCAGGACATTCCCGATGTCTGTTATGGTAGCCTGGCCAGTGTTGATGGCCCTGAGAGTCCCTCTAGGACTGTATCCACCACTGTGTCTCCAGCCTAATACAAAGCCCAGCGCGTATCAGCACATACACATGCTCAGTAGACCTGCTGAACAAACTAATGAATGTTTTTAATCAAAACGATCAAAACGTTTAATCAAAATGATCAAAACGATCATTTTCTTCTCTGAGAAGCAATACAGCACAGCAAAAGAGATTAGGCTTCAGAGTCTCAGAGACTCACTTTAACTCTCATTTTGCCACCTACCAATCATGAACTGCTAGGCAGCCCAACTTTCTAAGTCTTAATCTCCTAAGAAGAAATTTGTTTGAAATGACTTCCTTTCAAGAGGTTTCTGTGAGTGTTAAATGAGATAACATCCATAAAGAAACTGGGATGTTGTCAGCACATCATAGACACTTAATACCTTAAGTTTATTGTTAACATATAGGCCAACTGGCCATTTTTGGGGGGTTTTTTGTTGTTGTTTTGTTTCGTGTTTTGTTTTCAAAAAAGCTGCACTCAGTACCAGTGGAGGTAAAGAAAAAGAGTAATATATTACAGATACTTTTGCAGGATAATCAATAGTACTAAATAACTGGCTGTGCGGGAGTGAGGAAAAAGAGGGAAGAAGAAATATAGAGGCTAATTACCAGAGATTCCCTAAGGAGATGGATGGGCACTACTACCTGATCCAGACAGAAGGGATGGAATAGGTCGTATGTGACTTGGCTTGGTGGCTGGACAGGGGTATGGGTTATAAGTTCAATTTTAGGCTTCCTGGGTTCCAGAGGGCTAGGGGTAATCCACACACAGTCATTGACTTGTTAACTGAATACACAGGTCTGAAACTTAGGAAAGATATATGACTACACATATAAGTGTTTGTTGATTAAATGAATTGTTAAATGGAGGTCAAGAGAGGTAAGTTAACACTAAACAAGTTCTCCAGTAAGCATATTTCATGTGTACATTTTTGCATAACCAATTGTCTATGGATAAAGGGATTAGCCTACTTTAAACCCGATTTGCATATCTCCTATTCTGAGGGAAAGAATTTTTGACTATTGTGAAACTTCAAATTTCCATTAAAGGAGACCCATCTCCATTTAAGCAAATACAAAGATAGTCACTGAAGATAAACCATTTGGGAAGTATGAAAGAACTAGCCTCATTAAGCAAAGTTTTCAGAAGCTAATCATTTAGCACTGATTTTTGTAAGTTTTCGTCAGAAGTATCTTAATTAGTACTAGTTATTAACCACAGATGGAGATAGTAGTTAGAAGAAGATGAAGTGACTGTCCCCAAATCATCGATTCAACAACTGTTGTTTTTAAAGCATCGACTCTGAGAAAGGCACTGCCCTGGCCATAGTGTGAGATGACGAATTAACACCAGAGGTGGTTCCCACCTGCAAAGAGATCACAGCTTCAGATGGGCCGATGGTAAGAAGGACTCCTATGGGAGAGATGTGGGCTAGGCCCCATGGTTGGTGGGGTGGGGAACAATTACTTCCAACTGGGGATGTCCGGCAGGTTCGTGGGAGCCTGTGATTTTTGAGCTGCTTCTTCAAGGTTAAGCATAATCTTATATGTGAGGAAAAAAATAGTTTGAGGAGAGCATTGTAAAGGGGAGAATCACAGGAGCCAAGGTCTGGAGGTAAGGGAGAGTCAGGAACTAATGCAGAAGAGTAAAAAACTCAATTTGATTATGACTGAATATTAAGTAGCAAGGAATGGTACGGAAAATGTAGATGAGGGCCAGGCCATGGGGGATTTTGAGTAACAGGCTAAGGAATGTGATCTTATTCGATATTAGATCCTAGGACTCCATTGAAAGAACTTGAACAGAAGAGAGATTGACTCTTACAGGGAATTTCGAAAGAATGATATTTGGGGACTTTCCTGGGGATAGTTTTTCTCATCATAAAGTCAGGGAAATAATATTTACTGCACAAGGATGGTTTTAAATGAGGTAACCTAATAACGTGTTGGTTGGTAACAGGTTCCCTTCCTATCCTCTTTCCTGAAAGTGACCTGATAATATCCGCCTGCTCCTCATTAAGACCCCAAGGGCAGCAACTGCAACAACACAGAGATATTAACAAGGCCAGGTGCTAGAAAGGCAGCTGGAGACCCACAAGCAGGGATTTAGCAGATAAAGTAAAGGCAAGCAATAAAAAGAGAAAGGGGGGGAAGAAATGTTTGCCAAGGGCTGTTGAAAAGAAATAAATTGGAAACCTGTTATGCATGTATCTGGGACACTGCTGTTAACTCAGGAAGAGAGGGAGGGCTTACAGAGGGAGCTCTGGTGGGTCCTAGAGCACCCAGAAAACTGGACCCTCAGGCTGTGTGTGTGCATGCATATGTGTGTGTAGACACTGCAGCCCATCCCAGCTGTACTGGCTGGCAGAAGAGAGCTAGGGCTAATCATCAGGATTGTTTCATTTAGGAAAATTACTCTCATCAAGTTGCATCAAGTGACATCATAGCAGAGCAGTGTCTGCAGGCGAATTGACATATGCAAAGTTCCAACAGGAGAATCTGGGGAGATGCAGCAGCAGCCCTCAGCGCACCACTAACAGGAAACATAGAGAATGGAGACAGCAGAAGATGGCCCTCACTGCTGCAGGGGTTAAGTTCGTACCTGTACAGAAAGCCCCGTGAAGTAACCTCTGAGTGTGATCCAACTACCCACCGGCCCACTGAAGTATCATCAAGTCAGCAGTACCCACGGAGCAACGTGTCCACTGTTCAAGAATAGAACAAGAGGGACAGCACTTAATGTTTGCTCTCCAAGGAGACCAGAGTCTAGACAGAGAGAGACAATATGTCCTGTATGAGCTATGAAGTCTCCATGAAATATGCAGACAGATACTAAGGGATGGGGATGCTCAGAAGGGCTGTATATAATCAATCTGCTATAATCAGGGAGTTTCCTGGAAGAGGCGGACGTGAGCTGAAGCTCAAAGAATGAGTAACAGGAAAACAACCGGGAAGTTAGCTAGGGTTGATAACCTGAGGTGGACAATAATACGAGTAATTAACTGTGGCGAAACTAACTCAAAGACACAATAACTCTGCTTCTCCTGCTTCGGGCTTTCACAAGTATACAACTGTGCCCTACACAACCTCTACAGAGAGGTTTTAAAGTCAGGAATCACTGCCCTTTTTCTTAGCATGTCTCCTCCATAGCAAAGAGACACCCATCCTTCTGGACGACCCTGTGAGGCAAACTGTCTCCTAAGCAGCCATGAATCATCCTGGCTGTACACCAGACATTCTGGGCAAAGAATTTGAGCTCTTCTAAAGAGCTGTGGAGGAGGATCCAACCTCCAGAGGGTAAGAAAAATATTAAATTAATAAATGAATAAACAGGATAGCTAAACCTTCCAAAAGAACTTAAGTTGGGTGCCCCGCACATATCCTAGTGAGAAGGGTTGGCAGACTGTTTACACATAAAATATCTGTTGAATTACTGAATTAAATAAATGCAAGAATCAATGGTTGCATGAATATAAATGAAGGAATGCATATGCTACTTTAAAAGCTATCAAGTGTTTTGATCCCTGAGAAAAGTCTTCCTGAAGGCAGATGCTGGCCAAGCTTTATGGTATGTATACCACAGCACAGCTAAAATTTTCAGTTCCCCTCTCAGGGTCCTACAGGACACCTAACTCCATGCAGACCCCCACCCCAACTGCCCGTGTACACACGACCCACCTTACACCATGTTTCACAAAACCTAGTGAGTTACCTAGTGAACCTTTACATACATCAAAGTCAGCCCATTTTATAGATGAGAAAAATGATGCTGATCCAGACTGAGTTTGAGTTGCAATAATTTTAGGATTCTAGGATTCTCCGACCATAGCACTAATTCTGAGACCCTGGAAAGATGGCAAATCTTCCAAAATGTTGCTGACTGTGCCCATTCTCCACGATGACCCTGCCCAAATCCCCATGGAGTAACTTTCAACTCAAGCAACCAGCCCACCAGTGTACCTGGACAGGCTCAAGGATTTTGTGGCATTTCATTTATTTAAGCTACGTAAAGTACACGCTTTGATGTGGCTCCAAGTGGTAGAGAGTTATTTTCCTCCATTCATAAACTAGTGTTTAAAGCGCTGAAGACCCACACTGCCTTTAGTGTCCTTAAGTTTCTACTTCATATGAGAGCTTTGTTTAGCTCATAAATCTCAAGCCTCAGTCTTAGCCTTCCGGATACGAGCAGCCTCTTTCTCTGGAAACTTGTAACCTGTCTGAGAAGTAAGCACAAATCCATGCTAGGGAGGAACTCCAAAATGAGATCATCCCAGCAGAGAAAGAAGGGCCATTACATATCCCTCTGTCTTAGCCACAGGCAGAGCAGGAGGCAAGTGCAGTGCGATCAAAGTCAATGATGGGACATGGCGGCCATGACCAGGAGGTGACTCTGGTAAGGCAGAGGGTGGCAGAAGGGTTGGGAGGTGGGCTGGCTGCCCGGAGCACTCAGCCATAATTTCCTCTACCTTCATGCTGTCACTCACAGCACCAATGTCATGCCACATCAGCTGCACCTGTGCCTGTGTGATGACTTTCAGACTCAGATAAATACCATCAACAGATGTCAGGATCATGGGCACAATGGAACACCCTAGTGATTGATCTGTTTGTTTCCATCCTCGGGCTGTGGGTCTATTAAATAAACACTGGTATTTTGAAGGAAAAGCAGGAGAAATGACTATTGGGTGGCTTTTAGATTTCTTATTCAGTTTGGATGTTGCCGTTGTCGTTTGCTCTTTGGATTTTTTTTTTTTTTTTTGTGGGAATGATTCTTTTCGGACAAATAGATCTGGACATAAGCAGCAGGACTTTACTTGCCAGCTCTAATTCCTTAGTGAATATACTCCACAGCTGGCAAGATGTCAAAGATTAGCTGATTTCCCTGCATTTTGATTTAGTAAAATTCTTCTCTGTGGCCAGATTAGACATGAGAAGTAGAGAGGCCACATTATCTTCCCCAGAGACATCGCCCCTGAATGCTCCCAAGGCCAGTCCTCTCACGTCAGACTGGTAGATAGAGTCTGGGATGGAGTACACTTTTTTCCTCATTTTGCACAAAGGAAACTAGGGTTTGAGGGCAGTATGATGCCTAGATGTTACATAACCCATTGCATTTTGGATCATTTAATTTTAAAAGGATCATTTATAAGAAAAAAGATTTATTCTTATTTATATTTATAATCTTTAAAATATATAGTTAAGGGCACCTGGCTGGCACAGTTGGTTGGGCATCTGATTCTTGGTTTCAGCTCAGGTCATGATTTCATGGTTATGAGATCTCTGCTTGAGATTTTCTCTCCCTCTCCCTCTGCCCCTCCCACTTGTGTGCTTTCTCCCTCTCTCTCTCTCATAAATAAATATTTAAAAAATAAAATAAAACATAGAGTTAGCTTTACTAAGCAATTCCAGATTGTAAAAAGCAACCCTCCTCCAAACTTTGAAAGTGGTTTTGTTTTCTAGTTTTTAAAATCCTGAGAAAAAACTCTATTCAGAATTGGAGAGTTCATTTCTTATCTGTTCACCCAAGAGAGTTCCTTAATTAGTGTGTTACTATTTCTTTACCTGTAAAATGTAGATGATATCACTGAGAATTTCATAAAGGGAGTGACTTAAGGCTATTTTAAGAGTCACTTCTTCCTTATTACCCTCCCAAGAACACTGTCCCTTGGAGAACCCTGATACCAATACTAGGGATGTAAGAACTTGGAATGCCTCAAGTCAACTCTCTCTGCACCCTCCCCACCAGGCCCTGAGCTGAATGACCCTAGAAACAATGTAAGATGAACCCGCATGTCCTTGCAGCAACTAGTAGATTCTACAAGGTGAGATGGTGACTCCCAGATTCTGTTCATTAATTCTCCTGTGATCAGCCTAAAATTAAGGAATAAGAAGTTGGAACATAAGACAGTCTGTGCATTGCGAGAAAGCTCCCTCCACTTTTCTAAGTTTCATTGAGAAATGTGTGAAGAAGGGCAACTGACAACATGACACCCTCCTACACTGCTCCCTATCTATATCTATAGTTGTGCCACTCAAAGTGTGGTCTGTGCACGAGGGCCAGCGTGTAAACCACCTGTCAATGATCTCCAATGAGACAAATGCAGACATTAAAAGTGAATGTGTCAATATCTGTATGGCAATTTGGCATTGCCACAATATTCAAGGAGGGAATCTACAGACTCATCTTTTTTGAACCGTGCACAGATGAGTCTGGGTATTGTCAGACTTGGATGGTAAATTGTATTGTTCACCTGTATTCAGTCATGTGTAGTAAGACATAACTACCCATGACAGATTAGAAGTCAAAAACACTATACAGATGGTAGGTAGGTAGGTAGATAAATAGGAAAAATGAACAGGTCCCTTGCCACAGACAGTTTGAGAAGCACAAAGCTATCATATTCGCCAAACTTATAAATTTCCCATTCATTGGCTTTCTTGATAGGTTGGCTGTAAGCTTCATGAGGGCAGGAACTGTGCCTGCCTTCTTCAATGCTCCACCACCCAAAGCAAGTACAATTCCTGGTTTATCAAATGAATGAATGAATGAATGAATGAATGAATGAATGAATAGGATTCTGCCTCCCTCTCAGGTTTGGCAGCTATGAAATATCAAGAGAAAGCAGCCGCAGTGCTTTTGTCAAGTCAAGACAGAGACCACTCACAAGCTCTCACTCTCCCCATTTACCCAGTCTTCAGTGTCAGGGCAAAGAGACAGAAGACTCCAGAATGCATCTCCAAATGTGTAAGTCACACCTCTAGAGAAATACAATTCCCTCTCT
Organism: Potos flavus; assembly: GCA_028534135.1. Taxonomy (NCBI): domain Eukaryota; kingdom Metazoa; phylum Chordata; class Mammalia; order Carnivora; family Procyonidae; genus Potos; species Potos flavus. The sequence continues at coordinate 14,904,160 of CM052885.1, forward strand.
AGAATCCATTTCATCACCACCCTTTCAGGATCACAGCTGAAAACACAGAGTACAACTGACATTTCTTATTATAAAGTGCTTAGTTTAGAAGCTATCTGTGTCCCGTAAACATGCCATGGTTCTTTGCTGGCTTCAGAGAGTAAACGCGGCTAAAGTTTCAGGGCTGCTAACATTACAAAACTACAACAATAACAACAACAACACGAAAGTCATGATCCCCTTCCCCCAGAGGACACAGGAGAGACATACCACATTCAGTGTATCATAATATTTTGATTTAAAATAGATTTTGTTGATAAGTAGTAGAAAAGAAAGCATTAGGCTAGAATCCACAGTGGCTCCCTCCTGAGGTCATACAGTCCTCTCGGGGGAACTCGGAAGGCAGTGGACGCTCCAGTTATCTCTTGCTGCATAGCAAACCCCCCCAAATTAAAATAACATAAAACAACCACCATGTTTTTATGCTCACAGATTTTGAGGATCAGGAATTCAGACAAGGTATGGTTGTCTCTGCTCGACAACACTTGAGATTTTAACTAGGAAGATTCAAAGAGCTGAGAAGTTCTCAAATAACCAAAGACCAGAATCATGTAGAGATTTCTTCACTCATTAGTTTGGTACCTGGGCCACAGCGACTCAAAAGCAGAGCTTAGCTGGGATGTTGGCCAAAGCAATTATATGGATGTTATGCTCTCTCTGTAGGGACTGGGCTTCCCCATGGCATGGCAGCCCCAGGGTAGCCAATTTCTTACATGATGTCTTGGGGATCCAAGATGAAGACTTCCTGAAAACAAGGGGGAAGCTCCCTGGCCTTTTTGCACCAAAACTCAGAGGTCACATAATGTCACTGTGGCTGTACTGCGTTGGCCGAAGTGGGCATGGGCACACCCGGATTCAGGGAGACATGTCTAGGTCCCACCTCTTGATGCGATAAGTGTCAAAGAATGAATAGCCATACTTTAAGACTTCTCCAGTGTAGCAAACTTCTGAGACTTTAGTGATTAACAGCCAGGGATGTTGAAGATCCTAACAAAGCATGTGAAGTTTCACACCTCAAAGAAGTAGTCTTCCCAGGATGTCAGACTATGTCTACAAATTCTAGATCCTTAGATTTAGAAAGCTAGATAGAAGCCATTTCACCCAAGAACACCATCCCTCCACCTATCTGTTTTGTAAAAGAGGAAATCAAGGTGGGGGTTGATTGGTTGAAACTAGACTCCAGACCCCTTTCTTCTTCCAAGTTAGACAGTCCTAAGCCCTTTTTGAGACAATACACTCTCTCCAAGTAAATCCATGTTAAAATTCCCTGGTATAAAATCATCAATGGATATTAAAACTGGTAATGAATGTATGATGAGTAACAGGGTATTTACATGGTTTCAAAGTAGCTGCCCACACATTATTTACTGATAGAGAAAAAAAGTAAATTTATAATGGAAAAATCTGGTTGCTACCTCTCTAACTCAGTGATCAAAATGACAAATGAGCATCACTTGACTCCAAATAGGAGGCACCAAGAAGGCACACATCACTTCTATGAGATTCCTGCCTGAAATATGCAAACTAAATCTAACCATGATTGAGGAACATTCTACAAATAATTGGGCTATGTTTTTCAAAATGTACAAGATCATGAAAGACAGTCTCCTTACTTTCAAGTAATTTTTAAAAGATATATTGATAGACACACACACAGAAGGGAATGATAAAGTAAATGGATACAATATAAACAGTTGGAAAATTTAAAAAGGCGTTTTGCAGAAGTTCCTGTAATGTTCTTGCAACATTTCTGTAAGTTTTGTACAAGCTTGAAAGTGTATCAAAATAAAAAGTTACGCAATCAGCAACAATAAAACAGGCGCTTGTGGATTTCTAGGTGGTGGTCTCCCAGGTACTGCCATGAACTCCATTCCTTAGCTTCCCACACAAAAGTGGTTTAAACAAACCACAATGTCCTCAGCTCTGCCCTCACATACTCACACGGTAGCTCTGTTTGGTCGTCAGGAAGTAGATCTACACTTTGGGGGAAGATAGCAACCCCAGTACTTCAGGGCACAAATGGGCCCTACATGTAGATCTTTGAGGCCATGCCTTACTTAGGTTACAGGCAAGACTGCTTTAATGAAGAGACTTCAAATACAGAGGCTTAAATAAAACAGAAATGCATGTCTCTCTCATCCAACAGTCCAGAGAGGTTGGGCAGCTGTGACATCCTCAATTTGAAACTTCCATCTCTGTCCAAAGGAGCAGCTTCGATGGCCATTCCCCAGCCAGAGGGGAGAGGAAAAGAAAGAGTGAAAGACACATAGCTTCATTATACTCAGTCTGGAAGTTTGCATACATCACTTCCATTATCACTTTCTTGGCCAAAATTTAATTACATGCCACAGCTAAACTGTAGGGAAGCTGAGTAATCAGCCTCTAACTGGGTGGATGTGGGCCATGTTCCCAGCTAAAACTCAGGGTGGGGGTAATGTGGTATTATTAAGAGGGAGAGAGTAAGAAAGGATAATGGTAGGTAATTAGAGACTCTGCCCAGGGAACAGAGATTGGAGGGCTTCTATAGGACTAGCAGAGCATCTCAGTGATGTTTCCAACAGGGGTATGGATGTCTGGGGGAAGTGGGAAACTCATGGAAGAAACTGGGCTCCCAAAATAGGCACGGTCCTGGTTGGTGTCCATTTGAATAAATTATTTAAGTAGCTATAAGATTTCCAGAGACCCAACATGTTCTATTCTGGAGACAAAGACTAATCAAAGCTTTCTTTGCCATGGAGAGTCAAGATTGCCATGGTCAAATTATTTTCACTTCATTCTGTCGACAAAATAAAGTGTCCTTGTACAAACAAAGCTGTCCTCATTCATGCCTGCATTCACACCCACGAGCACACTCGGACGTGCTACACAAGGTTGTTTCAGGACATTCTGAGTCCTCTGTTAGGGATTCTCTTCATTGATTAGGAGTCCTAGGAATATTTATACTGTCTACTCTCACTTACTTTATATGGTTACTAAATGGTTTCCATAAAATAACAGGCAAATTACTCAACATTGCTTTTTAAGGGACCATGTCTTGACTTGTCAAATTTATGAGCGGCTAAATTGCTTTATGTACATCTGAAAAAAATTACTTATCCCAGAACAGGCCAGCTAACACATTTGTATTCTAGTTGATTAAAACTTTATTTCATTTTTGAGGGTTTTTCCACAACACAGCATTCCAGAAAGAGACTTTTTCTTCCCTCCCTTTTTCTCGCATCTCTGTAGGATGCAGAAGTGTCCACGGGCAGACTTCAGTGGGCTCTGCCTTTTCTGTCCAGCTTCACTCTTCCCTAGGGAGGCTGAGAGGAAGCCCACGAGGGTATGGGGTGGGGGTACTGTCTGCTTTAGTAGAATCACCCGTTGGCCATTTTAACCTGAAGTTGTGTGGACCACCAAGGCATATCAGGCATAGAACCTGATGAAAAGGCAGGACACTTATGCACCAGGAAACCAAAGACCCTGAAGCCTCCAAAGTGCCACGAAGAGGCTTTAAAAGTCACCATGGTTCCCCGTGGACCATCCTTATAACCCTTCTTGTGCCCCAGATCTAGAGAAACTGACCCCTCGTCCCTGCTGGTCACTTGTCCCAACACCTAGCTAGGACCACCTGGGTCTCTGTGCCGGCCTCTTCAGCCAGTCCTTCTGCATATATCCAGTCAGAGCCCGAGACCAGTGACTTTCGGAAAGGCTGCGAACCCAGGCTCGTGCCTCAGGCCTCACGTCAAAAGCAGCGGCATCCCTACATCTAAATGCCAGCCGCGCTGCATTAGCATACCCAGGCACTCTGCTTTCCAGGGCCCTGTCCCCAACCAGGGATGGCCAGTGGCAGCAACCCCCATATCTAGCAGAGGGTGGTCCAACGAGGAAGTAGCATCATGTAATGGGCACAAGTGTGATGTGGGAGGACGATGGCCTGGGTTTGCATCCTGGCTCGGCCACTGTCTAATTCTGTGACCTATGCAAGGGACGCCTCTCCGCCACAGTGCCCTTCTTAAAATCGGGTTGATAATGAAACCTACTTCACAAAGTAGTGCAAATTTAAATTATTTAATATATGCAAATCACTTAGAGCCATGCCTGACACAATTACTGCTCAATAAGCCTTAGCTATCACCATCATTACTATTGTTACTATTATTATGGAATCCGACAATTTGAAGATCATTAGTGACCTTGTCCAAAGTAATTTCAATGAACCAAGGGGAATGTACAAGCCAGTGGGATGTGGACAGATGAGTGAATGGCCTCTGAGAAAGTAGAAACATGGAATTTGGTCAAGAGGAGAACAGATAAGAGATAACAAAGGAAGGGCCAAAAAGGAACTAATTCATTCTTTCACCACAAAATACTTTGACAGAAAAATTGCTATAAAGCTTTGGTAATTCTGATGACTTTGTATAAATTTAAGTCAATCTATTAAGAGCAATGAAAATATTAATCATAACTTAAGCAAAGTACTTCAAAATTTACAAAATAGTATAGTATATCCTACTTTGTTCTTAAGTCTGACGATACAGGGGAGGCTCCTTGACCCAATTTTACACAAGGGAATCAAGTTTTAGGTGAAATGCCTTATCCCAAGCCACACATCCATCCTGGGTAACCCTCTCTTATATCTCTACATCCTTAATATTTCAGAAATGCTTATGTGTGTGTCACCCCAATACTCACGAACTTCAGAGAATCTCTATTAATGAGAGCAGGTCTATTTTCTTAGTTTGCAATTAAGGAACTGCCACAATTTTCCAAGAGTCTGCTTGCGCAAGCTTCTTACGCAGGACAGGTCCCATAACAGAATTTCCCACGTTATTCCTTCTTGCCAACCAGAAGAAATACTATGAACAATAGTATTTGCTCACAGTCTGGCCCCCCACATAGATATCCACCAACCTCCTCTTCTGTTTGCTTTGTTCTTTTTCCACTGGGCCCCCGGACACCTGAGCTGAGGGGGAAAGCCCCACCTTTGCAGGCCAAAACGGTGACCACCTGGGCACTCATTCGTGACTTCATCACCACCCTCCATAAGTGTTTGTCAGCACCAGGATCTTATTTCTGTGTTGGACTCTGAACTGGGGGACGTTCCGCCTCCTCACAGTCCTCTAACTTCCTGTAGCAACAAGCCTCACACCTGTCGTGGGATGTCTTGCTCCCCACTCTGCTTCCTGGGCTGATTTGTACAAAGCCCTAGCGACTTAGCGGTGCACGCTCCCTTCGGCACTTTTCCTCCTTGCAACTCCCTGGGGTCTCTTTGTGCTGATAGACAACCCTGGCCAAGATAAACTTGGCAGTGACTGGTGTTTACAGGGTCACTCCAGGGACCCATCCAGATGAGCAGGGCTGGGGCAGGGGACACGGGCTGCCCTGAGAAGCCCTCCCACCAACAAGGGGGGGGGGGGTCTGATACTTGCTCACCCAGGACTTTGGCTTATGAAGCATGATACATTGCAGAGCACTTCATGCTCCTTGCTCTTTCGCCATCCATGACAGAACTACCGCTTAAAAGCTCTCCTTGGATATTTGAAGCATTTTAAACATTTTGTTGTAAAGAGGTTTGGCCCTTTGTTTTACATTCCTCTAGACACAAGCAGCAGCTTTAAAACTACAGTCGAATATAGTGGGGAATAGGACAGGGCTGTAAAATTCGGAGCTTACATTAAAGAAATCCTCTACATGTAATTTCCTTTATTAGGAAAACAGAGGATGTCACAGAAGTAAGAGGGCGGGTGCATTAGATGCCTGTTGTTGCTGTAACAAATTATGACAAATTTAAAAGCCACCAGCCTATTATCTTACAGTTCTGGAGGTCAGAAGTCTGAGGCATGTCTCACGAGGCTAAACCCATGCTGCAGACAGGGCTGCATTCTTTTATGAAGGCTCTAGGGGAGAACCTTGCCTTTCCCAGCTTCTAGAGGGTACTCACAGTCCTTGACTCACGGCCCCTTCCATCCTCAGAGCCAGCAATAGCACACTGAGTTTTTCTGACATCACATTACTCTGAGCTGCTCCACAGGCACATCTTCCAACCCACTCTCTTCCACTTTTAAGGACCTTTCTGATTCCATGATTCCATGAGGCCCACCTGGATAATTCCCTATTTTAAGGTAAGGTGATTAGCAACATTAATTCCATCTGCCACTGTAAGTTCCCTTTGCCATGTAATATAATATGCTCACAGGCTCTAAGGATTTGGATATGGACATCTTTAGGGAAGGGAGGGAAGGATTCTAACACAACAGGCATTATTGGAGATAGGCTGGGCTCACAGTTTAGCGATCTTGGCATCAAACCTGAAATTGAGAAGACAATTTCAGGGTAGTCTGAACCATCCCCACCTCCTCCCAGACCCCCCCATCCAAAATGGATCTGCTGAGGTTCTAGTCACATAGGCTAATCAAGACTCAGGTGCCGGGGAGGCAAGCTAGAGAGCAATGTCCCCTGTGATGTGAGAAGAGGTCTGATGACTAACGGTTATAGGATTCATGGCAGTGCAGGCTCTCTAAACTGCTCTCCCTTAAGGAACCACTTGCTTAATGAATCCTCTCCATGTCTTGGGTACATCGTATTGACTGATGGCACAGCACGCTGAAGGCTGTCCGCTAGTTGGCTAATTTCTGATATCTACTGTCAGTTCCACCAATCACGTTGGAGGCTCAGTCATGTCACTTGTGACTATACCCCACCCATTTATGCCAGTTGTATATGCTCTCATAATAATGTCATTTAACTAAATGTCACATCAGCCAATGACAGCTAAACATGAACAGAGAGTTCTTTTTATGCATACCAAATGGGATGCCTCAGAAAGATCTGATGAGTGACTTCAACAACAACAACGAAAAAGAGGCAGGCGAAATAGTTGGTAAAACAACCATACAAGAGAGGAAATAAAATGATAAAAACTTCAGAGGATTTTTCCAAAAAGCAGAAGTGGAGCCAAGAGTGGGAAACCAGAGGCAGTGAGGAAAACCGGCAGAGCTGAATCACAGCAGAAACGAGGGGGTAGGGGGAAAGTCCCTGATGATCTAAATAAGCAGTGTGAGGGGCCCTGGCCTTGCTCTTCTTGGCTGCAGAATGGGTGCATTAGGTCTGCCTGATGGGAAAATGTCAGCACCTGAAGCACCTGAAGATTCATGTTAGGAAGGCTTGAAAAGTGCTGTACAGATAAGAGGATTATTTCTAAAAGGCAAAGAAAGGTGAGTGGCACGGTTCCTTCTCTGTCACAGCAGTTGCTGTTCCTTCAAATCCTCTCTGCCTTCTTGCCTGGAAGTAGCAGGAGTTATTGGAAACCCCCCTCTGTCTGCAAAGCCTGTGTATGATCCTAGGCTGACAGATGGGGCCATTGAAATAATGCTTCTCTGAGAAACTACTTCCAGAAAATCCCGGCTCTTTGCCTGGTAACCTTACCCCTTTAAAGACAGTTATTAATTTGGGGAATATCAAAGAGCATCTGGTGGCACATCTTCTGACCTCATCCTCCTTCTTGTTCATGAGCATGTCCAAAGAAGAAAATAAATACTTTCTTTAGTCATAGCCTTAAAGCCTTTATGGGCCTTGTGCCCATACACACAAAGAAGTCAGATGCAAACGACAGCAAGACAGTGGAGGAAGACGAATCTGGAGTCTTAGTGACACATTTTCCCTGCCTTTCCTTTCTCTGTGGGTCTTTCAGTCTGAATGCAGTCTGCTGTCTGTGAGTCTGAGGTCCATGGCTGCTCTGGAAGGAAGAGTTGGGTCACTGGATAAGCCAGAATCCTGGTATGTACGTTCAGATGCCAAGCAAAATGTATAGAATCCATACAAAGTCTACAGAACCCAAAACATACAGAATCCAGCCCTTGAACAGCCCTAGTCCTAAAGAAGCAAGGCAAATGTAATTGCATGGAGATGGGTCAACACATAGATACTCTAATACAATTTCAAAGCTAGAAAATAAAATAATAGATTTAAAACTAAAACATGATCATTGAAGATCCAATGGAGAAGGAAGTAGAGGGAATGCTCTAACGTCCCATATACTGAGCAAATCAACGCATGACATCTGAAGTTAGTAAATCACATCTAAATTACCACTGGGAGAATTAGAAATCAAAGTACTGAAAAGAAGATGCAGGACAGAGAAGGAGCGTATATTGACTGAATTTGCACGGAAGTAGTAAATGGTCCAGAAAAATAGACATTAAACTTTTACAGATGTGTTCATGTAGAGAAGGAAGTGGAAAGTGGCTGAGAAGAGAGTACTTCTCGCTTTGCCTGACCTCTGTATTACACCCAGTGAGCATGTGTTCCCACTGAAATTAAAAATTTGAAAATTAGAAATAAGTAATTATATACTTACAAAGCAAAATATTATGAAACTATTTAAAAATATTGCTGTGGAAGGCTAATGACTTGGGAGATGTTCATAACATGTGACAAAATGGTCTTTTTAGATCTTATTTATTTATTTATCTATCTATTCATTTTGAGAGGGAGTCAGAGGAGGGGCAGAGGAAGAGGGAGAGGGAGAGAGAGAACCCCAAGCAGACTCCATGCTGAGCACAGAGCCTGATGCAGGGCTCAATCCCATGACCCTGAGATCATGACCTGATCTGAAATCGAGAGTTGGCCGCTCAACCCACTGAGCCACTCAGGCGCCCTATGGCCAAACTTTTAAGAAGAGCCTTAGGTTCTGTTCATACATGGACAAAATAAATCTGACCACATTCAAACAAACCATTTCATTCATGGCCTAAAATATGTTTTAAATTACTTGTTTCCTCAGTTATTAAATTTCTTAACAACTTGCTGGAAATAATCAAGTTAAAATAAATGTACAAAAATGTAGCAAAATACCCACATTGATGAGGCACCTGGGTGGCTCAGTCAGTTAAGCATCAGAGTCTTGATTTTGGCTCAGGTCACCATCTCAGGATCATGAGATGGAGCCCCTCATCGGGCTCCACAAGTGAAGCCTATTTAAGATTCTCTCTCTCCCTCTCTCTCTGCCCCTCCCCACCCTGCTCACATGTGCTCTCTCTCTAAAACAAACAAATCCGAGTTGTTGATCCCTTAGTGATAACATTCCACTATACACTCTTTCAGATATTTTTCTATGAATTTATAAATTTTCACCCTATACATACATATATCTACACATACATACATATGATTCCATTAAACAAAATGGTGCAATATAATTCCTACTGTTCTACAAAAATAATAGGAATGCTTCAAAAACATTTGTGTCACTCTTGCACAAGGATCTTGATAATTTTTTCTGTACCCTTCTAAGATTATAACACGAACTGCCATATAGTGAGGATAATGTTTAAAATAATATCAAAATTATAAAACTTTTAAATTTAAAATGAGTTCAAAGACAATTAGCTTAAAAAGCCCAAAAGGCTTTATTGAGTTAAGAATAAGTTTAAAAAATGAAATTAATTTTAAAGCACTTTTTTCTAAAAGAGTAAGACATTTAAATTGTTTTTTAATTCAGTGTTTCAATTCAAGAAATAAAAATTAACTCAATTTAGCTTTTCTGTAGTGTTTGTAAATAGGTCTTAATATTCACGTGGCCTAAACACCCCAACATGCCAACTCCTGGGTGTTTCCTGTTCCCCAGAAGGCTGAATTCAGCAGTCAGCAAGCTTGCCTTGGACAGCATTGCTTGGGAGATTGGTGGTAGGAGAGGAGTCCTATTCTCAAGGAGTACTTGAGAAACCCAGAACACCGTTGAAAGTGATGGTTCTCTGCATGCATCCCTTTAAAAGGAAAGGATGGCATTGAAGTTCTAGGCTAACCTTTGTTCTAGGGAAATCTAGTCTTAGAAAACTTTCAATCACCGGCTCTAATTATTGCCACCCCCTAGAAGGCTGCCAGCCGGCTTCAATAACTGCTATCTTCCTCTGTGTGCTTCCTCTTGATGCACAGATCCTGCCTCCATTGGGAACTGAGTTCAAAAGCCCCTTTGGGACATTGACACATTATGACCTTGTGTGAGAAGAAGAGCCATGTCCCTAAACGAGGCAACAGAGTGGGAACGAACCCAGCCTTCTGACTGGGTAAGGTGATTTATAGAAGCATTTATTAAACCTCTTTGATGTGTAAAGCAATGCACTGGAAAACTTTCCATCAGAGAATCGGATTTTTATGTTCTAAGCCTAGGGCCCTCTGGGAAATAATTAGATGATCTTGGGTAATTGATCTAACCTCAAAGTGACTCAGCACCTTAAACGTAAACTGGGGACAATAAGTAATACCTGGGTAACATAATTTTTAAAATGCTATCTAAACTCAGCTTTGAGGCCCAGGCTAGAGGCCAGTTTCCTTTCTTTAGAAGCCAGTTGAGTCTACACCCCAAACACCTCCCTTATCAAATGCTCAAACTCCTGGTTTTCGTAACTCACCATGATCATTCTGAGGCTAGGTAGCAGACAACTCTTAACAGTCCTTATGAGCCTGCTAAAAGTATTTAAATTAGCCAATCCTAAATCTGCTTGTCTTGCCTTGCTCTTTTCCTTCCTATAAAAACCACAAAGTGCTTGCCCACAGTTCTCCCTCTCTCTGCTTGGTGATCAAACCTGATGCTTCCCCTGAGTAGTCCTGCATGGCATGCTATATTCTTCCCAGGGAATTACAGATACAACAAAACTGTAAATCTCTTTCTGGTTTCTCTCCCTGGATCTGTGTCTGGACCCAACATACTTACCCAAGGTAATACGGTTAAAAGAGCCTGCCCTGTGTAACTCACAGATTGATTTGGAGACATATTAAGATAATGGATATGAAAGTCCTTGAACAGTTGGAGGGATTACAGACATGTAATATCATCTGAAATGCTCTATTCAGTAATGGAGAGAAGCATAATATCAGGTGACAGATGCAGACTTTGGTAGACATCATTAATGCTCATAAATATGGAATTCTCTCCTTACTGGGCACACTGAAGGCTGTATCTCCTACTTTGCTTGCACCTGGACAAAGCCAAGTGACTATTTCTGGCCAAAGGTTGTGAGCAGAAATGACATGTTTCACTTCCCAACTGAGGCAAGGAAAAACCCGGCAAGACATTCTAACTCTATCTTCATTTAGCAGTGGGTATGGGAACCATGCATGGAGATTGCAGAGCCACAAGATCTAACAGCCTAGATCATTGACTCAGTACATGCTTGGGAGCCCCTGAAGGTTAATATGACCTCTGGCAAATTTTACGCGAGTGAGAAATAGGCGATATTCTGCTGGAATATGGGGTATTTTATAGATATTTAAAAACTAAATATATATATATATGTATATATATATTAAGAACAACCATATGGCTATAAATTCAACAACTTAAATAAAATGGGAAACATTTTTTAAAAAACAAAAAATTACCAAAAGAACAGAAAATGTTTCCATTTCCAGAAATGAAAATCTAAATGGCAATAGCTCTATAAAAATAATTAAATTTTAGTTAAAAACCTTCAAATAAAGAAAACTCCAAGTACAGGTGTCTTCACTGGTAAAGTCTATCAAACATTTAAGAAAATAATAATACCATTCCTACACCAAGACCCTTTCTAAACAGAAAATATAAGAATATTTTGCAATTCTTTGCAATTCTTTATTTTGCTCTTTCTCACTGCTTGCTCATTTGTTTTCAATTTTTCTTGTTTTCTTGTTTTTTTCTTTTTAATTCCAGTGTAGTTTGCATACAGTGTTATATTAGTTTCAGGTTTACAATATAGTGATTCAGCAGTTCCATATATTACTCAGTGCTCATGATGATACACGTCCTCTTAATCCCCATCACCTATTTCACCCATCCCCTCACTGACCTCCTCTCTGTTAACCACTGCTTATTCTCTATGGTTAAGAGTCTGAGCTGTTTGGGTTTTTTTTTTTTTTTCTTTTTCTTTTGTTCACTTGTTTTATTTATTAAATTCTACAGATGAGTGAAATCATGGTATTTGTCTTTTTCTGATTGGCTTATTTCCCATAGCATTACACTCTCTAGCTCCATCCATTTTGTTGCAAATGGAAAGATTTCATTATATTTTTAGATAGATAGATAGATGATAGATAGATAGATAGATAGATAGATAGATAGATAGATAGATAGATAGAAGATAGATAAATAAAGGACTTCTTCACCCATTCATCTATTGATGGAAACCTGAGCTGCTTCCACAGTTTGGCTGTTATAAATAATGCTGCAATAACCACAGGGGTGCAGGTATCCTTTCAAATTAGTGTTTCGTATTCTTTGCATAAATACCTAGTAGTGGAAATATTGGATCATATAGTATTTCTATTTTTAATTTTTTGAGGAACCTCCATACTTTCTTCCGCAGGGGCTGCACCAGTTTGCGTTCCCACCAACTGTGCATAAGGGTTTCTTCTTCTCAACATCCTCACCAACACTGTTTCTTGAGTTTTTGATTTCAGCCATTCTGACAGGTGTGAGGAGGTATCTCGTTGTGGTTTTGATTTGCATTTCCCTGATGCTGAGTGATGTTGAGCATCTTTACATGTGTCTGTTGGCTATCTAAATGTCTTCTTTGGAGAAATGTCTGTTCATGTCTTCTGTCCACTTTTAAATTGGATCATTTTGGGTTTTGGTATTGAGTCATATAAATTATTTACAGATTTTGGATACTAATCCTTTATCAGATATGTTACTGCATATATCTTCTCCCGTTCACTAGGTTGTCTTTTAATCTTGTTGACCGTTTCCTTGTTGCACAGAAGCTTTTTATATTGATGTAGTTTAGTCCCAATAGTTTATTTTTTGCTTTTGTTTTCCTTGCCTCAGAAGACATATCTAGAAAGATATTACTACAACTGATGTCACAGAAATTACTGCCTGTCCTCTCTTCTAGGATTATTATGGTTTCAGGTCTCACATTTAGGCACTTAATCCATCTTGAGTTTATTTTCGCATGTGGTGTAAGAAAGTGGTTCAGTTTCATTCTTCTGCATGTAGCAGCCAAGGTTTCCCAAACTTGTTGAAGAGACTTTTTCCTATTGGATATTCTTTCCTCTTTTGTTGAGAATTAATTGACCATATAATTGTGGGTTTATTTCTGGGCTTTCTAGTCTGATCTATTTATCTATGTGTCTATTTTTGCACCAGTACCATACTGTTTTGATCACTACAGCTTTGTAATATAACTTGAAGTCTGAAATTGTAGTATCTCCAGTTTTGCTTTTCTTTTTCAAGATTGCTTTGGCTACTCGGGGTCTTTTGTGGTTCCATATAAATTTTAGGATTGTTTGTTCTAGTTCTGTAAAAAAAATACTGCTGGTATTTCAGTAGGGGTTGCATTAAATCTGTAGATTGCTTTGAGTAGTATAGACATTTTAAACAATATTTGTTCTTCCATTATGAATGTGGAATGTCTTTCCATTTCTTTGTGTCATCTTCAATTTCTTTCATCAGTTCATCAGAGTTTTCAGAATACAAGTCTTTTACCTCTTTGGTTAAGTTTATTCCTAGGTATTTTATTATCTTTTGTGCAATTGTAAATGGAATTATTTTCTTAATTTCTCTTTCTGCTGATTCATTATAATATCTAGAAATGCAACAGATTTCTGTATATTGTTTTACATCCTGTAAACTTACTGAATTCATTTATCAGTCCCAGTAGTTTTTTGGTGGAGTCTCTGGCGGGAGGGGGGGGGTATTTTTTTTTTAAGATTTATTTATTATTTATTTGAGAGAAAGAAAGAGAGTGGATGGGGGAAGGACAGAAGGAGAGAGAGAGAGAGAATCTCAAGCAGGCTCCCCACTGGGCACAGAGCCTGCTGCAAGGCTCCATCTCACAACCCTGAAATCATGACCAGGGCCAAAATCAAGAGTTGATGCTTAAATGACTGAGCCACCAGGGCACCCCTCGTGGGTTTTCTATATATAGTGTCATGTCACCTGCATAGTCAAAGTTTTACTTCTTCCTTACCATATTTTGCAAATTCTATGAGATTGGTATTAACCTGATTCCAAAACTAGACAAAGATAGTATAAGAAAACTGAAGACCTTCATGAATATAGAATATAGAAGCAAAATTTCTTAACAAAATATTAGGATATCGATTATGGAAATTTATAAAAAATAATAATATACCATGACAAAGTGGGCTTATTCAAGTATTAGAAGATGCGCATAAAATCTCAAAACCAATCAGTATAGTTTACCATATTAAAAAATAGTGGAGAAAACAACCACGTGATCCTATCAATAGATGTAGCAAAATAATGTGACAAAATTTCACATCTGTTCTCTTCTTTTAACTTGGTAAAGAGTATCTATGAAAAACCTATAGCTAACGTAATATTTAATGGCAAAAACTAAACTATTTCCCGTTAGGGACAAAAACAAGGCAAGAATGTTTTCTCTCGCTACAATTATTCACCATTGTACTTAAAGGTCTAAGCTAATTCAATAAGGATAGAGAAAGAAAAAAGGCATACAGACTGAAAGAGAAAGAATAAAAATGTTTTTATTCAAAGATAACATAATTTTATATGAAGAAAATTCTAATATATCTAGAGAAAAACTTTTAGAACTAGTAATGAATTGAACAGCATTTCAGGAAACAAGTTACAAAAATCAATTGTATACAAAGAAAAAAATTAAAAATTGAATTAAAAAATACCATTTAGAATAGCATCCAAAATTAAATACTTAGGAATAACTCTGACAAAATATGTGCAAGTTTTTTTCATTTAATACTGTAAAACTTTGCTGAGAAAAATTAAAGACTAAAATAAATGGATAGATAGTACATGTTCATAGATTGAAAAAACTCAACTTGGTTTTGTTTGTTTTAGTAATATCTATATTTTTTTAAGATTCCATTTATTTATTTGACAGAGAAAGAGACAGTGAGAGAGGGAACACAAACAGGGGAAGTGGGAGAGGGAGAAGCAGGCTTCTTGCTGAGGGGGACTCGATCCCAGGACCCCGGGATCATGACCTGAGCCGAAAGCAGATGCTTAAGGACTGAGCCACCCAGGTGCCCCTCAACTTGTTAATTCTCCCTAATTGATCTATAGATTCAACTCATTCCCAATCAAATTCTCAGTGACTTGATTCCAAAATGTATGTAGAGATGCAAAAACTATAGAATACCTAAAAGTTTTGAAAAGAAAAAAAAAAAATGGAAGAATTACAGAACTTGATTTCAAGATCTATAAAGTCCAAGTAGGATGCAAGGATAAACAAATAAATGGGAAAGTATTCTGAGTCTGAAAATAGACCTATACACATAGGATCAATTGATTTTCAGGGGCCAAGGTAATTCAATGGGGAAAAGATAGTCTTTTCAACAAAGAGTGCTGGAAAACTGGGTATCTATATAAAATAAAGCCTGACCATTTACTCATACCGTACATAAAAATTAACTTAAAATGATTATAGGCTTAAATGTGAAAACTTAAAACTCCAAAAGTTTAGAAGAATGCACAGGAGAAAATCTTTGTGATGCTCAGATAGGCAAAGATTTCTTAGACTGAAGAGAAAAAACACAAGCCACAAAAGAAAACACCACTAAATTGCACTTCATGTGATCATAGGGATGAGCTACAAAAAAATAAGAAGGAACTATCTGGAATGATAGACATTTTTATCCTTATTGTGCTTGTGGTTACATTGGTGTACATATTTACCCAAACTCACTGAATTAGACACTTATAATAGTTAAATCTTAATTATGTAAATTACATCTCAACAATGTTTATTTAATTTTTAAAAAGGTGATCAGTGGAGGATACAAGAGGTTTGTCAATATGAAAACAAACAGGACCCAAAATGTGTTTTGAATCTGTATTTCATGGTAGAAATCCAGAAAAAAAAGGGCTCTAATCATGTTCAGATGCCTGTATCCATCTCTGAGTAATGCGACTATAGAAGGAAGTTAGCACACATGTCCTAGCTGTCCCTTTAAAAGAATTATCTGAAATAGGAATATCAAAGAACATCTATGAAACAAAAGTTTGAGCATCTTTTACCTAATCAACGCAGACTTTCTGGAGACAAGAAAGAACTTGAAGAAAGATGCATCTTCATTCACTGGCACCACCCAACCCCTTCAATAAAAAACAAAAGAAATCAAAAGGAGAGGATAAAGACCTGCATTAGAATCATAGCTCCTCTATTTGCCAGCCTTGTGATTTTGGCAAGTTACTTAGCCTTTTCCAGACTTGCTTTTCTCATCTGTTAAATGAGGACCAGAAAGTATAACTGACAAATTCTTTGCAAATATTAATGGAATGCCATATGGAAAATGCTAAGCAATGCTTGAAATACAATATACCTGCAGTAAATAGTAGTTAGAAGGAAAAAAAGGTAGCTCTTGTTATGTGACTTATGTTTTATAACAACATGTGTTCCCTAGAATTTCTGGGGTTTCAACAAAGCCTTTAAAAGCATCATAACTTCTGCTGTTAGAATATATTCAAATTCTTAAAGAATAATACACAAATGTTGTATATATTGTGTTATCATTTTCCCTTCGTTTATCATCTGTTTCTTCTGTAGGAAAACTGATGGAAATGCAAAAAGAATCTAAGGATGATTAATTTCAGAGACCTAGGGAAACCAGAGGGGACAGATCCTGTGGTTTAAATTCAGTCGGGATTTACTTTCTTCTGCAAAGTTTGGAAAGAAATGATGTCACCACTTGGAGTGTGAGAAAGTAGCAAATTCTTCTCTGACCTCGTGGATGATGCGACATGAGCAAATTCACATCTGTAAGTCTTAAATAAATACAATGGCTGTCCATCCTCCATGTGAAATCCTACCCATCATTCAGGCTTATTCAACAATTTATTTACAGTTTCTAAATTCATTGAAATCTGTTCAACTGTTTTCAGGCAACAAACAGATGGACTTTAGGATTGGTGAATTCAAATCATCAAGCTCACAAACTGAGAGAGGATGGACTGGGTCTAAGAACAGACTGCATTGTTGAAGATAAAATGAAAGAGTAACCTTTACACACCAGCATTTTACTGCTACGAAGTTCCAAACTGATGAAAACAGTTGGTTGTCCATCTGGAAAAGGTATTTAAAATTAACTTAAATTCAAGTGCTATTTTAAGGTAGCAATTGCTTTCTATAGATGTCCATTCTGTTCCAATAAAAATATAACATTGGAATCTGTTAAAAGATAAACTGAGGCATATTTGAAAATTTAAGGGTTTATTTGAGCAACTAGTGATTTGAATTGGGTGGCATCAAATCAAAAGTGGTTGGGAGTCGCTTTCCCCCCGACCCCCAGCCCAGAGCTCTGGGTGAGACTTTTATGAAGAAAAGACAAAAAGCAAAGAAAGGAAGTTATTGATTGGCTATTGATTAAAGCCTAGTTTGCTGTTTGTGATTGGCTGTCCATAGGTTTCGGTTTTGTAACCCTGATGCATGTACAGGTTTAGATTTGGGTTTGCTTACATAGGCTGCCATGGCATTAGAGCCACATCAGTCTAATGGCCTCCTTGTTTCATTAATTTAGACCTAAATAATCTCAATGCTGAGATATCTTCTGCAACTCTAAAAGATACCATTGAATCCCTTTGAAATTCAGAAAGTTTGAAGGTAGCAATGAATGTCAGCATTTTATGATGACTTCAGACTACGAAAATGCCAGATGTTAGGCTATAAGATGTATATGATTGCATTTAACAAGTTTTTCTTTTTGCACAATTCAAGGCTTTTAATAAACTGTTCCAATCAATAGTAAAATGCCTGACCAAACCTATTAGCCTCAGCATTAGAAGGCTAAAAGGTAATGCTATCCCAATTATATCATAGCTGCTAAGATGGCATGGCAACAATTAGCCTGGAAATATGGTTAAATTATTTAAGTGTTATCCTGAATAAACCAGGGTTCAGATGTGCCAGTGTCCAGAATTAAAATCACAATGTCATGTAGAGGTCTACAGCTGGTTGGTAAGTCCTTTTGAGAGTCTTGTTCTGCCCCCAAAATATGCCAGTTCATAATCCTGGCCAGAGACTAACAAGTGTAACAAGTGTAACAAGTCTAACAAATAGGATCATCTCTTCCATGACTAGAAGGTACCCCTGTATACCCAGTCGCCAGATAGTAACTTCAGGAAAGGTGAGGCAGGCACGGAGCTCACCCAAGACATTGCTGGGCTCCTCCACACATCACAGCCTCCCTTGCCATTGGGCTGGGGCCACATGACTGGGTTATGGATAACAGAATAGGAGTGGAAGTAATAAACCACTTCCTGGCTTGACTATTAAAAACATCTCCTCATGGGATCCAGCCTTTTCTTTCCCTTCTGAGGCAATGCAAGAAGTCACCGTGTAGCTACTAGAGAGGGAGCGGCCCGGGGCTCAGAACTCACTGATTATAAGAGAAATGCCACAGACATGCTGGGTGTTGTGTCAGAGAGACAGGAACATCCTCCTGTCTGTTACTGTTGTTAAGCCAGTGGGATTTCAGGATTTATTTCTTATTGCAGCATAGCCCACCATATCCTGACCAGTAAAAGCTAATAAAAAGGACCTTTCTGTTTTGTCTCTACAACAGAAAATACTCTTGGTTCCTTTTATGCCTGATATGTCCCTGAGAGATTTCCGTTACAAAAGATAACTGCTTGATATTCAACCAAGAAGAGGCCTCGGATGTGTAAGAGTAATTTCAGCCACTTTCCCAAATTAAGAATCACATAACTTTCAGTTCATGCAGCAATATCAGCTTTTTCATAATGCTTTCATGTACGGTCTTCACAACATCCTGACAACTCTCTTTTGTTTTCAGTGTATAAAATCCCAACTTTACGATTGAACAAAGTGAGTAACAGCAGGATTTTAAGTGAGGAGTCCAGTCACCCAGAGAGCCAGAGCACAGATGAGACAGGCCGCTGCCTTTAGTCCTCTATAATCAAGAAATGCTCCAAGCTTTCAGCCTTGTTGCAGATTTTTACAAGCTCTGCTTTTAATAACCTTTCTCCATTGCATTCCTGACTTATTACCTCCCTGGCTCCCAGCACTCTTATTTATATGCAGACTCATTCCAGCTGCACATCCCAATGTTTATGCCATGTTTACTGTGTTGTCTCCTAACTAGAGTCCATTATCTGCTGAAACAAGAAGGATGTTCACAAATAAAACACAGCTTGCCTGTGGCTGCTGGACCAGCAGAGCCCATCACGGGGGGCAAGATGTATGTCTGTTGATGGGGAGTAACCTGCTGTTTTCACATGAGCCTCCCCTTGGGTGGCTCCAACAGGAGGAGGAGGACGAGACAGCTGAGAGCATGCGACCTACTTCAGGGAACAAGCCAACTGCCTTTTCAAAGACTCACTCCCAGGCAAGCTCTTCCCTCTGACCAGGAACCCTGCCCCAGGGGAGATGGGCCCCACTCAGAGCTCCTGAGAGACTCCATATCAGTGAGGTTGCATTTTTGCCATATCGACTTAAATGGAATAAAGGAAGACTTTAGGAAGGTGGCTGGAAAAATACTCAGCCTAAATGGACCGTTAGGTAACTTCACAGAGCTCAAAGCCAGGTTCAGAAGCTGTCTTTCCACTTCCTTCTTGGACCCCCAACTGGTCCACTTGGAATAACAAGGAGAGGTGCCTGGCTTAGGCAGTGAGTAGAAGGGTCTGGGAGGAGAGGCTGAGGTCCCATGAGCCGCTCTCACCAAAAGTTATGGGCCAGATTGAAGCCCCCCACCCACCCCTCCGGCCAAGTGGTAATGGCCATTGTGGAAGGTGGGGAGATGGAGGTGAATGCAGGTGTGATGCAGAGCGTGCTGGCTTCAGAGTCAGACAATTAGGCTCTCAAACTCTGGCTCAGCACCTGAGAGCTGGGTGGCCTAGGCCAAGAGATGTAACCAGCCCATGACTTGGTTTTCTCCTACAGAAAATGGGGAATAAGAATAACTCTCATGGCTGAGTTGCTGCAAGGATTAGGAGTTATATACGTGAGCACTCACACACACAGAGAATGCTCAGTGTGGCATAAACCCTGGCAGAGGGTTGGCCCTCTGGTAAATGGTAGTTTTCTCTAATTGTTGTTTTTATAATTATGATTATTAAACGGACAACTTTGTATTTGTGCTCTTGCTCTGATCCACCTCTCACCATCTCTATGAAACCATCTGTGTAGGGCCAATCCCTAAAAACGAGCAAACCCCCTTCATATGGAACAGAAATCGGCACGGAGCCACGTGCCTACTTAGTAGATACATATATTTGTGGAATGGAATTGAAATGAACTGAACTGTGCCCAAAATTTTACATCCATAGGCAACTTCCTTGGTTTGGTTCTTTGGCTTTGATATTCCTCTAAAAATTAAGCTTGGCTAACGGCTGCCCAGAGCTTCTGAGTGTTTTGGCTGCTGTTATAAAGTGTTTGTGATTTTTTGTGTATGAAGCATTTCATATTTGGTCATGTGCTTTCACATAATTATATTAATACTATGGTGCAATTAAAAAATAAAAAGCAAGAACAAAACTGATGGATCACATTTCTGTCTACAGGCTGCACATTTTGGATTAGTCTTCTGGAAAAAGTGGGAGAGACCCACAAAAAGCTTTTAGAATTCTAGACTGGGGTGATAGTTTAATGTTGCAGAAAATCAGGATCCTGTCTCCAAGTTCATCACAGGGTCTCAAGATGAGAAGGGTACTTAGAGGTCATCTGTCCCTACCCCCACCCCAGGCAATGCCTGCCAGCTCATGTCGAAACTGCGAACAGCCCTGGGTCCCAAGGCACTGGCACCAACCCCAATCTCCACTGCCAGGCCCTGGGGTAGCAGATGCCCACAGCTAAGGACAGGCAAACAGGCCAGTGAGGACTGTGTTGACCACTGCCCACCAAGGAGTCTTAGCCTGGTCTTCTCCAGCTTACAAAATTAAACAGAAATAGGTAGGGTTTCTCGAAATGGATGTGTCTTCAAGACACACAGCTCTCGAGGGTGAGTGTGTTTATATGGGCACATGTGCCCATACAGGAAGAAAAAGTCACAGCTGTGTCCGGTACCTACTGCATAGGACCTGGATGAGGTGAACTCTCAAGGTGAGAACACACGGGGGCACAGTGCACTGCACACACAACCTTTTGTTCCTGGAGGTCAAGTACTAATTTTTTTTTTAAGAATGTCTGCCTTGGTTATTAACCTAGACTTCATTTGGTGCATACTTCATGAAATCATATGTCCAGGCCTTCCTTGTGATGCTTCCTTTATATCCTTGGGAGGGAAGAGGTGCAGGTGGAGTTAAACCTGAAAATTCAGGGAGTCTACGATCTGGTCCAGGCAGCGACGGGTGCGATGGGTGAGTGCCTGGGCCATGGTCCTGTCCCCGCCCCGTGAAGGCGCCACAGAACAGAGGCTTGGTGTTCCTTCGCTAGTTCCTTCTCTGCATGCCTGAAGCTCTATTTACATTTTAAATCACTGTTGTGTCAAAGGGTTACATTTTGATAGCTGCCAAGTAGTTCAGTTCAGATTTTTCCCTCTGAACAGTAAATAGTTTACTTTTCAAATAGCATAATTTCTGAAGTTTTTATTCCTCACCATCACTGTGTTAAGAAAGCTGTCAAGTTTTGTAATTTCATGGAGAAATGTGAAGTGGCCTTTGTAAGCTCCAGAGGAACCCTCTGAGGCCTGACATTCTAAACGTGATGGCTCTATTTACATATATATTGTCCTTCCAAGGAAAGGCTGGAGGTCCAGATTTGGGATTACTGTCTGTAGACAGCTTCTGCTGTCATAGGGGCCTTATCCTTCTTATATTCATGTATACATTCATTCATTCCCTCACTCATTTATGTATTCATTTAAAAAGAGTTTATCGTCTTCTCTTTGATATCTGGGGAGGCTGGGGCTTCTGTTCTGATATTAAGGAGGGCAAAGGAGTCAAGAGTCAGAGCCACCTAGAAGACAGCCCGAGCACCCACAGAGATAAGCAACATGTACTCTGCACAATTTTGATCCCACCCAAAGAACTTTCAGGCAAATCAAGAAATTCTATCTGCTGTTCACCTATGGTTCGTTTGACTTAAACTATGAGTATCTGAGCTCCTTCTAGAGGCCTTCTCAAGAAACCCAACTTGCATTTATCCTCGGGCTAGACTTTGGTTTTGCCTTCTACCTCTGTACTCCCTGGCTTGAGTTTCCTGGACTCGGTTCATTAAGTCTTGCCTAGAAGGTCAATGAAGCTCCAGGCAGTTTGTTCTTGCCCTCCTTTCAGAAATGGGGCTGAGGAGGGAGCAGGATTTCGGGGAATGTCACCCCTGGGAAGAAAAAGTCACAGCTGTGTCCAGTACCTACTGCAGCTGAATGGGGCTGAGGAGGGAGCAGGATTTCCAGGAGTGTTACCCCCAGGAAGAAAAAGTCACAGCTGTGTCAGGTACCTACTGCAGCTGGCAACAGCTCCAGCAGGCTCTGCTTCAGTGACATTAACGACAATGGTCCGAGCCATGATGATGTCACACACTTTTGGCTAGGAGCGTACTTGCATCACCCCACAAGATGCTCACAACCACCCGGAGAGGCACATTTGGTGTCCCCTTCTTGCAGATGGTAGAAGCAAGAGTGCAAGTGTTACACAGGATGCCCAAGTCCCTCCTGGTTAGCGGGTGGCTGGATTGGGGATTCAAAATAACCATTGGTTAACAGTGCCTTCGGCAGGCAGTGACCATGTCCAAAAGGCCAAAAAATGAGATTGAGGACATGAATGAAATGTTTAAGCTTTTGTAATTCCCCATATTTGTTAATTATTTCCTCATTATACTTCCCCGTAGTGATGGTTAAAGTAAAATGGTCTGGAAGAGATGGAGCCTCCCACATTGAAGAATCTTATGGGATATAAGGGAATAAGGAGAGTAAGGTGGAAATAAGTGTAGACTATTAGATGGGTCCTACTTCAAGGAAGAAAGTAGTGTGGGGCATGGAATAGAGTTTCTGGTATATAACAATGACAAGGCCTCTACGTTTCCCTGAACTAATGCCTGAAAGTTTTACAGTAGAGCGGAGAGCCTTATTATGCAAAGGGTAAGAAGCCTAAATCAAAATTTTATTTATGTATTTGTGCATTGCTTTCTGTCCCTTGACCTACTGAGTTCTCCTTAATCTTGAGTACACACACATTCATGCACCTAAGGATGGGCCCACCAGTGGAGATGAGGAAAGAAGATTAGGAAAATGGCTGGTGTTTATTCAGTTCCTTCGTTCCATGAGTGAATAGATTCTGAGTCCCACTTCCGTGCTAGATGCCTGAATCAGCCATGTCAGAACAGGGAGGTATAAATCACAGTGTACTTGCCCTTGAGGAAGGTGTCTGGTATCTAGGTAGAAAAAAAATTTACCAGTGTAGTTCTCACAGGTAGGAGCAGAGAAAGCCAGAATGCCAGCACATTCTGTGGAGGAAAAACTAGGGACAGATGCTCAGAGCCCGCATCTCTCCATGACAATGAGAAAGCAGCATGGAGGGTCAATTCAAGACAGGCCATAGGTCCACACAGTGGGTAAGATTTATATTCCCAAAACAATCAGGTCATATATGTGCTGGGCAATTGTCTTAACTTTTATATTTATGTCTTTTTATTTTAAATAGCATAAAATGACAATGGAAAGCTGAGGCCTGGCAAAGACTTCACTAGTATGATAAAATTTGTGTTAATATCAAAGGACAGGAAAGAATAAATCAAGGGGGAGAAAAGGCAGAGAATTCCAACTGGAGGAAATAGTAAAACAAAGAGGGTGAGGGAGAACAAGGCAATTTATTCTCCTAAAACTCAGGGGTGGGCCTTCCTTCCACTCAGGATTATCTCAGGTAAAAAAAGATTCTAGTAGGAGGTGATATCTCAAGGTATGTTCCCCATAATAATACTGACTGTTGTTATTTTCCTTTCGCATAGGGTTGTACCCCGACCATCTAGTTCCCAAAGGTGGAATCTAGATAATTTATATTTAGAATATTTATGGAGCACTTATAATCCTGATCCTATATGGGCAAGCACTCACAAATCACACTCTTTCTTTGCCAAATAAATTAGATGACTTGACAGGGAAATCACAGAAGAGAGTGTTGGGCATTTTGGGGAAAGAACATGTTATTCGGCCATGCAAAGAGCCATGGACTGGTGTAAATTTGGGGATGAGAATTATGGAGTATATATTAGAGACTCCCAGGGGGAAAAAAAAGATGAGAGCCAGATTCTAAAGGGGCCTTAAAAGCCAGGTGAAGCTCAACTTTTAGTAGACAATGGGGAGCCACTGAATTTTCTTGAGCAAGGTAGTGACTGAAGATTAATCTATTGGGGAGCACAGAATAAATTGGTATGCCCAAAGCAGAGAGGAGAATGTCTAGTTGAATCACCATCATTTGAGTGAGAGATGAGAACTGTACCAGAGTTCTGGTTCTTGACATGGAGATGAGAGCCACAAACTGAGAGGTGATTAGTAGCTATGATTTACACTGCACATGAAATACTGAATGAGATAAAAAGGATGAAGAAAGGTATCATGTCATGGAAATGTTGCTGAGGGGTAACAAGGAAATGAGTATTCTTCACAATTGTTTACAACACTGAGCATGACTTAAAAGAGATATGAGGGATGTTATTTCAGAAGACTGGGGAAACCACTCACAAGTTATGTACACAACTCCACAGGATGGCTGTTGCTTTGCTACCAAAACCACCTGGGATGGGGGTGGGGGTTGACACTCACCACTTCCCTTTTCCCTGAACCTATCATCTCTGTTCTTCCACAGCTGCCAAGCCAGAAGGCCAAAGAAAAGCTAAGCAATCTGGGGGATGCCAGTCGACATACAGCTCATTCAGGGCAGCCAGGAAAGTATGAGATGACATATAGCTCATCACTCGTCCCTAAACAGGAAGACAAAAAATCTCAATGCTACATGGAGTTCTAAACGAAAGCAGGTAGGAAACAGTTTGAGAAGGGAGGAGGGGAGCGGTAAGGCAATAGAACCACTGGGACTCATCTCTGCTTCCTGCTGCTACATTTTCCTTATCGCGGCTATTTGGAGGCCTGCTGAGGCCCTTGGGGATGGCTGAGGAGGCCAGTGCTCCAGGAAGAATGCCCTGGGAAACCAGAGCATATTTACAAGAAAAGTAGGTCCTACTCTCCATAACTCTTCTCCTGCCACCTTCCCAAAGGCCAACTTCTTGGAACAACAGAACAATGTGAAGTTGCTCAGAGGAAGACTCCAGGTGACCCTGCCCTTTGACATTGAGCATATGGACCTGTGCTGAGCCAGCTGCCCTCGGGGAGTTAAACTCTTGTTCCTAGTATCAGCAGGAGCAACATACCTCTGTCTTGCAAAGTGCCAGTCAACTGCATACCTCAAGGCTTTCAGTAGCTTCCTGACTTCTTGCAACCATGCCTTATTGACTGCAGAGTGATGCCTTTAAAATATTCTGAAGTCAATGAACCTAAGGGTCTAAATAGTCAAATAATAGAGAAGACTTTGTAAGTGGTTCTTTGCTGTGTGCTTCAAGAGAAAATAAGACATCAGTCTTCAAATGGTTTCTCAATTACCTAGCATGGTATATCTATAGTATCTCCATCATAAATAAGCAGTGGCCTCTCTGAAGACTAGACTGGAAAGAAAAGGTTAAGAAGATCACATCAGGAGCCAAAAATTCTTGGAAGCTGATGCTTCTCTACAGACTATTGATATTCAAATCCCACCAAGAGTGTGCCCTATTTTAACCGGACCACCTTAGCTAATGAATGCATCTGTTAACTTATTTAGGAGTGGATTTTCTTTGAACTGTGACAGATTCAATTTCCCCTGAGATGTACCATTCCAAGATCAATGAAGACCTGTGACTTATATTTATATGCAATTCAGTGGGAGAGAAAGGGAGTTTTGTATTCTTGTGCCTAGGGATATAATATTAGCTACCTTCAAGTCGTTAATTAATTATTGCCATTAAATGAATGCTTACTATTTGCAGGATACTAATCTAAGTGCCAGAGAATTAAATAGGAAGGAAGGAAGGAAGGAAGGAAGGAAGGAAGGAAGGAA
>CM052885.1:14930691-15032008 GCA_028534135.1 Potos flavus
AAAAAAAAAGAAAGAAAAAATAATTTAGGGGGGGAAAAAGAAGGAGAGGGAGAGAAGGAGGAAGAGGAAAAGGAAGAGGAAGGGAAGGGGAAGGAGAAGGAGAAGGAGAAATTGCAGTTGAAATGCCTCCAGGTGGAAGCGGTAGCACTGAAAGCCCGCAGCCCCATCAGGCCACGGCTGCGTCACCAGAGGATACGGCAGATTCCAATGCTCAGAGCAGCCACGGGAGTGAGGAGATGAGTCAAGGGGGTCAGGAGCCCTTACTAGCTCATTAGTGCTATCCGGATTTAAAAGAGAGATTCCCAAATCCCAGGAGGTGGCTCACTGCTTGGAACAAAACCCGATGCATTAACATCCTAGTATTCCAAAATGATCCCCGAAGCCCTGCAGTGACACTGATGGAATGTGATTTATACCAAAGCAAGGGCTGTCGGGACCGGGGAGGCAGCTGAGCAAGGCAACCATTGAGAATGCTATGACTCTCTCCATCTGTGAACCTCCGGATTCAATAGCAGAAGTGCCTCTCGGGAGTCATCGGGCCCAGCCCCAGGCCCGGCTGGCCTCTCTGCCACTGTGCCTGTGGACGGCACACTTGGTCCCCGCACCAGACCTGTCTGCATCTCAGCCAGGCTCCCAGCATCCCAACAACTTTAAGGAAGTGCCACAGCGGCCCCCTGCAGAAGCCTACTCTCTGAGCTTGCTGCTGTCAGCCCGAGGAGATGGTTCTAGATCCAGCTCTCAAGCTGCTTCAGCTTCTTTGGAGAGAATATAGGTGGGGGGACAAGGCAGGAACATGCCTGTGAAATAGAGACAATTCACGCTACACAACAACAAAAATGCCTGTATGCACAATTTGCAGAGTTCTCTCCAGCTCGGGAATGTTGTTGAGTTTGGTTTTCCCTGACAGTCTTCCACAGCACCTGATGGCTGCCACTGTAGCCCGGAGAGCGACAAAGGGGAAACAGACCAGGAGCACACTCTCTGGAGTCAGACAGGCCACGATTTGCATTCATAGCCCTACCAAATTAG
The DNA here is from genome assembly GCA_028534135.1 of Potos flavus. NCBI lineage: Eukaryota > Metazoa > Chordata > Mammalia > Carnivora > Procyonidae > Potos > Potos flavus. Next base: position 14,931,721 of record CM052885.1, read on the forward strand.
AAAATTGTTTACATATATTCCCAAGCTCCCTATCTGAGGTCGCGTTCAATTAGAGAGCAAATGACTATGATTTTCAACTTGAGAGTCAGTCAGTGTAGCAGCCTGGACAGGCCAATTGCCACAGCGACCCACCTCTACCTCTCAGAGGCTGAGTGCAGGGCAAGCTTCTCTCTCGCTCTTGTCACAGTCAAATGGGGGGGGGGGGCTCTGCTCCATGCGGTCACTAAGGGATCCAAGCTTCTCAGACATGGCGGATCCCACCATCTCCTAGGACCTCAGCATTTTACACAGGCAGACAAGGAGAAAAGGGAGTGGTCGGGAGCCAAATTTGGAAGTGACGTACATCACTCCCACACACTTTCCTTTGTCTCGTGGATTGCATCTCCATGAAGGGACTGTAAGAAAATACAGTCTATTTCTGTGTGCAGGAGGGGAGGGAACTAATGGAGCTTGCCACACACTTCTGTTGTCACAGAATCAGGGAGGCTTCCTGGAGGGAGCAATACTTGGGCTCTTGGAGGATGCACGTTCTTGCAGTCTCCCCTGTCTCTGGCTGGAAGTAACCTCAGAGGTCATTTCGAATGTTATCTCCCAGCCCAGCAAAGCACAGAGCTGAGCACACAGTAATTGCTTGGACAACAGTTGGTGTTTGATCTGAAATGGGATCTAGAGGAATATAGCAGCCAGAGAGGATCAGGATGGAAGCTGGGTCCAGGGTCTAGAGCTAGAGTGTGGAAACCGCCTGAGTAGGAGTCCGAGGGACCTTGGGAAGATCCTCACAAATTAACCCCACTAGTAGTGGGCCAAGGGTGAGCCGAGAATCTGTCTGACACTTTGCAGCTGTCGCATATGTTCCAAGTATCTCCTAGACCGTGGAAATGGCTACACAACTTCTGCTGAACCCCATGTGTACTTGACTGTCATTTGATTTGGTTTTGCTGAAAAGTATCTGGAATATATTATCTGAAATAAACATATATAAATACTCATTTATAAGTACAACACTTTGGCTCCTTTTTATAGGTCATTAAAGGATTTCCAAACTTGCAGTTAAAAAATCCCAATAAATCCTTTTCAATGATGAACCTCTGTATCTGTTGCAGTCAGGGTCTTAGGGCTACAAAGGCCATCAGAGGTAGTTTGATCTTTTCCCCATTTTCCTAGAAAGACCTCGGCTTGTTTGTAGGACCTCAGGAAAAGGTGGAAACATAGGATATCAGTGCTCGAAGAGCCCGTGGCAGTTCCATTCTGCTAAGACTCACAAGTGGGGACTGCTTGCTCACATGGAGCTGTCACCCAGAACAGGAGTCCCGTGCTTTCTCGCCTTGCCCTTATTACCTCTGGGCTTCCCCTGCTTGAGACACCAGCCCCAGTGTTAGTCTGCTCAGGCTGCCATGACAAAATGTCACAGACAGGGGGCCTGAATGATGGAAATGTATTTTCTCACAGTTCTGGAGGCTGAAAGCCCACCATCAAGGGCCAGCAGGCCTGGGGTCTTGTGCTTGTCTCCGCCACTTGCTCACGATGACTTCTTATCCTGTAGTCACGTGGCCTCTTCCGTGTGCATGCGGAGGGAGAGAGGAGCTCTGGGTTCTCTATTCTTGTAAGGACACCAGTCCTATCAGATTAGGGCCCCACACCAATGACCTCAGTGAACCTTAGTTCCCTCCTTACAGGACCTATCTCCAAACCAGTCACATTGGGAGGTAAGGCTTCACCAGGTGAAATTTGGAGGGACACAATTCAGTCCCTAACAGCCCCCCACTCCTGAGGACCAGCCTGAACCCAGACTCAGTTGTGCAGAGCAGTGTGGGGCTGGTACCGCTCATCTCACGCTCCTCCACTGTGCGGCCCAGTCAGGGCCTGAGATCCGCGTGTCTTCTCCTGGGATCACCCCGTCAGCTGGTCCTCGGTCCCTTCCTCCATCCTCGAAGACCTAACCCTACACCCCCGGCTTTCCAGAGACCGTCCTTCCTGAGGAACTGACACATATTCCAGCCTGGATAACTTTGGGGAGGGCCTTCTTCCTTGTCTTCCACCCCAGGGGACAGCGTGGCAGCTCCCACCACCAGGCTGCCTCAGGATTTTCAGAATGTCGGTCCTCCCAGGACCAGACATTGTCTGTAGTCAGTTGGAATGATATGATTGAGGTTCTTGAGTTCTAATCTTATTCACCATCTGGCTGAGGTCATTCACTCATTCAACAGATTTCGGCTGACTTGGGCGGACGCTCTTGTCTACGGGAGTTGCGTGGCAGTTGTTTCAGCTGTGGTCAGAGACAGAAAGACTGAACATGACCCCTGACCTCCCTGAGGAGCGTGAGGCCATCTCACAGGACATGTAGGAACCACAGTGGAATCTCCTTTGTTTGAGATCAATCCTGGGGCTGTGGGGTAGGAGGCAAGGAACGGAGGAGCCCAGAACACGATGCTCTACCATCCATTCTGTGTGACTCCGGGTGAATGTCAGCCCCGGGCTGAGCTTCAGTCTCCTGAACTACTGTCGGGGAGTGTGAACTAAATGATATCTTCAGGCTCCCCCACATCTGCACGCCCTGCCGGGCCAATCCTTTCTCCTTGTCTTTCTGGCCCGGGACAGGCCCAGGATCTATGACAGAGGGCTTCATGGACTCCACACAGATTCCTTGGGAGTGTCTTCATCGGGCTCACTCCCCTAGATTTCCCTGGATACAGCTGTGGCCCACGCACCTTCATGTCAAGGACCTGTCTCATTTTCCAGGTCCAAGAAGATGAATGCTCAGCATGTGCACCAAGGGAGCAGAGTATTTCTTCCAGGAAGTTAATAAGATTGTATATTTTAGCCTTGGGGCACTGGAGAAGGGAAAGAAAAATTCCCTGAAACAACATGTCTCTTGTTTAATAAAGTTTTATTATTATTATATATGAGTGTGTGAGAATGAGAAATCTATATCCGTTCTTTGCCATCACAGCTTTATTGGTTCTGAGCTTAAAAAATCAGTTTGGTGACTAACGAAATAAAGAACTGACTGACCGGTGATTTTCAATATGTGGCTCTTTCAGGAAGCAATCTAATAGAGTAAGAGCTTATTGGAAAGTATAGATGATGTGGAAATGAGTTACATGGAGGGGTGGGCTGTTCTGGCTCGCACCTTGGGAAGGACAGGTATATACGACAGGTGACAGGGGCCTCTTAGATTGCTGGTTATATCCTAGCTCAGTGTAACACCCCAGCTTTAGGGAGTAAAATTAAGCTGATAGCTTCCTTTTTGTCCGCCTCCTATCTCCCCATCCTTGTTTTGAACCCTCCTTCAACTGAGAGCATCTTGCTACCCTGGGAAACCCTTTCATTCAGACAGGCAGGCCCCAGTCTTCTACCATTGTGTGTGTGTGTGTGTGCGTGTGTGTGTTCCTGTGAGCTTCTGTGTGTACACTGAGCCTATGTGTCTGTCCCCAGGGTTTGTGGTCTCAGCCTGGGCTCTCCCTGGAGGATAGTAGACCCTGCTTTTCCTTGGAACTTGGTGAGGGATCTAACAACCATGGGCCATCCTAGGGACTCTACAACTCCCTACAGCCCAGCTCTACCAAGGGTTTTCTCTGGCCTAAGGATGGTGGTTAACACCTCTTTAGGAAACACCAAAATCTGTTTTTGGAGCCTCTACTCTGGGGCCAGCCTCTCTCCCCTTAATCTCCTGAGCTTCCTTCTTACTATCCACAGCAACTTTTGAATCTGTGAACTAGATGAAACCTGAAGTCTTTTAAATTTGGCTTTTCTGAGCTGAGCAGCAGATATGATCCTCTTTAGGTATTAAAGTAATACTTTATGGCCAGGTGGCAGAGCTGAGCCAAACCCGGCAGCCATGTTCCAGGAATCCATGATGGCGGTAGGGCTGTGATGGAGAGTGACTGAGGCGGAGGTGGTATGATACAGTGTATTAGTCTGTCAGAACCGCCATAATGAAGTACCTCAGGCAGGGAAGCTTAGACAGCAAGAGTTTGTTTTCTCAAAGCGCTGGAGGCCAGAAGTCTAAGATCAAGGCGCTGCCAGGGCTGGCTTCTTCCAAGGCCTCTCTCCTCAGCTGGTAGATGGCTGCCTTTCTCCCTATGCTTTCATATCACCTTCCCTCTGTCCTTATCTATGTCCTACTTTCCTCTCCTTACAGAAACTCTAGTCAGATTGGATTAAGGCACATCCTACTGAATTAATTTTAACTTAACTATACCTCTTTAAAGACTGTCTCCACATAGAGTCACACTCTCAGGTACTGCGAATATGACTTCAACACGTGAATTTGGGGGTACACAATTCAGCTCATAAAACATGTGGCAAAGGAACTGAAGCTGTGTGAGACAGGCCCCAGGGATAGGGAAGTAAAAGGTGTCTTTGCTGTTGTCAGCATTCCTCTTGTGTTGGAGGGCACTCCCTGGCTCTCAGGTGCCAGGATCCCCATCATCCCCAGGGCCCCTCTCTCCACACACCTTCTTACAGCACAAGAGAGGTACAATGATTGATGAGGCATATAAGGTGGGCCTACACTGGCCTCAGGGGAATAAGCCTCTAGTAATGGAATTATAAATATTAAGTACAGAAAATAGATACTGTTTTTAATAAAGGAGATATCCGCATACAGGAAGAGGTCATGTACAGGAAGCAGCTACTCTCCCTCCCTCAACCCAAGTCTGGGACATGAGCTTTGTTTGGCCCCCACATATCTGAATCGGCTGCCTATGGCCTTGCTGCCCTTCTTTCTCCAGCAGGAAAGAATGAGACATCAGCACTCCAAAAGCATCAGAATGACAAGAGAAATCAACAGAGAGCTGTTCGGGTCTGAATGATTAATTTTCTTGCTCTGATATCAGGAACCCAGGTTCTACCTCCCAGGCAAAGAGCAGGTAGTGACATTAGTGACATTAGTGACATTCTGAGAGGGGACACTGAGCCTCTGGCAGGGAGAAGCAGACTGAAATTATTTTGGGGAAGGAGGTGCAGGGATGCATCACGGTTCTGCAGATGTAAGTGTCTGTCCCAGACCTCAGAGCTACTCTGTGGAGTTGAGGCTTTAGGTGAAAGGAAGGGTTGACCCTCTAATGGGGCAGATGGTACTCCTTTCATCTAGAGCTTTTATCCAGCCAGGAAGCCATCTTCAGGCCAGGCAGAGTTTCCTGTGGGGCACCCATGAGGAGAGCAACAAACCAGTGGAGATGGCCTCATCCATCTCTCTTTCTCATGCCCTCCATCCTCTGTCTTCGGACTATGTGTCCTGGGGATAACTATTAAAAACTCCAAGACTTCTAATTTTTTTGCATTGAGCTTTCATTACACTTTAAACACTGCCATGGATAGAATTAATGAACAGAGGCCTGCTGGATATTCAGCCAGAATTCTCACAACCCCAACGGTCTTGACTCTGAGAGCTTAGGACCACTTGTCACTTAAATGATCCATAATTTTGTTTCTGATTAGTTCTGAGTAGTACCCTCAGCTGCTCTGGGGACCCCTTAGCCTTCTGCTTGGCATGAGCATGTTTGACTCTCTGCTCTTTGTCCTGTGGACTTGATTTGGATCCGGAGGGCCCCTCAGAGGTGGGAGTTTAAGACTCCAAAGGACATGAGCAGCTAAGAAGGCCATCCCTTTTTACAGGACTATCATCACAGGAAGAAAAGCTAAAGCTTTCTGCATGGATAACCAGAAAAATCCTTTGGCCCTGAAAACTTTCCTCTTGTGTTCTCAGTGCCTGGAATTATATTACTAGAACTTGACTCCTTTGGGATCATAAGGCATTTTAGTCTTTTAAAGTCCTTTTTAAAATGCAAAGACATCTAGAAAGGGTGAAAACTTATATTATCAATAAGAATTTGAAGTCTTTGAGGGCAGGAAAGATGACTTAAATGCATTTTCTTTCTTACATATTACTTTTTTTTTTTTTGCTGCCCAGGACTCTCAGAAGGTTAAATCATTCCATATAATCAAGGAGTTCAGCTTGCTGAACACTTACCTCTTATAAGTCTAATTTCGACAATAGGAACTATTTTGGATAGAAATCTCATCTAAAATGTTTCAGGCTACCCGACCTTCTTAAATACAGCCTACCAAATGCAGAAAACACTTTCTTGATAATTCAAGGTCATCATTATGAACTTCTATGGCTGCCCGCTGTGCTGATTCTCTCGGGCTTCACTGCAGTGGCCGAGATGACATGATGGCCGTCCTCGCCTTTCCTTTTAAGCCTCCTATCTTCTCCCTCTTGTATAAGCCACTTTCCCTCTCTTCCTGCTCGTGCTGAAGTGTTGCCTTAGGCATTTGTTCTCTTTTCTAACCTATCCTTTTAATCACCTGTGGGGAGGAACTAAGATACCCAAGCTTTTGGGGGATCTGTGTGTAAAGGAAGAGTAGACAGGCTTTGAATAAGAATTTTTCCCATAGACCAGGGCAAGAATTTTATTACAGGATTTGCTAATTCTTACTATACAGGTTCCTTGGCTTTTTCTCTGATTCTCAGCTATTATCTGGATAAGTGAGGTGACCAGATATCCTGGTACATGATAGGTGAGGTAAATTTCTTTAGAAAGTTAGGGACAGAGACGCCTGCTTTTGAGCATAAGGGAATGGGCACTAGTTGGAGGCCTCACTGCTCAAACTTGTCTCTGTCTCATCATTAAGCCCTTCCATCTGCAACAACTTTCCCCAAAGTAAAGTATTGTCCAAACTGGAATACTTTTGAGAACAAAAGAATGTACTACCAATATTTACTTCAAGACAACAGGACTGTCTTAGGCAGATCAAGACCTAGGGTCTCCCTATTTTTTTAAAGATTTTATTTATTTATCTGAGAGAGAGAGAGAGAGAGAGAGCACAAGCAGGGGGATGGGCAGAGAGGGAGAGACCAGCAGACTCCCCACTGAGCCCAGAGCCGGATGAGACACGGGGCCTGATCCCAGGAGCCTGACCTGAGCCAAAGTCAGACGCTTAACCAACGGAGCCACCCGGATGCCCCCTTAGGTCTCCCTATCTCTAAGACAAACTTTAGCAACATCAGCTGGTACAGAGAACTAAAAATATAGTGGATTACTGCAGGGCTGGCTGTTCTTCCTGGCCACAATCACAGACTTTCATTGGGCAATTTCCCCAGTTGGATTGAAATTTATAGGTCATGGACTCTGGCCAATAGCATAAAATGCCTGACATCTTAACAAAGCTAAAACAAAGAGTCAATTATTCCTTTTGGACGTAATATGGTTCTGCATCCAAATACCACTAAGTTTCTTGGATTGGCAAATACAATGTGTTTCTGGATTATTTTTCTTGAAGTATCTTTTATAACGAATTTATGGACCAGTGGTTTGTTTGAGCTAAAATACTATAATCATTAGATCAGATGGTGTGTGTAAAGTTCTTAGTCTAATATCGTGAATAGAGTAAGTATTCAGTTAATATTAACTAAAGCAAACACATGTGAACTTGTTGGCATACATACACACACACATGCACTTCTGCTTTTAAACTAAAGTACAACCTGGAAATGTGTGTCAATATTTAAAATATCCTTTGGCCTAGATATCCAGCTTCTAAGAATTTGTTCCGGGGTGCCTGGGTGGCTCAGTGGGTTAAAGCCTCTGCCTTCGGCTCAGGTCATGGTCTCAGGGTCCTGGGATCGAGCCCCGCATCAGGCTCTCTGCTCGGGGGGAGCCTGCTTCCCCCTCTCTCTCTGTCTGCCTCTCTGCCTACTTGTGATCTCTCTCTCTCTGTCAAATAAATAAATAAAATCTTAAAAAAAAAAAAAAAAAAAAGAATTTGTCCTAAGGAGAAACATGTTTATCACAATGTTGTTCATAATACTGAAAAATTAGAATAACCTAAATCTATCAATGGAGCATTAGTTAAATGAATAACAAGGTATCTATACAATAGAATATGATATATGGCTCTTAAAAATAATGAAGAAGAGTTTTACTTACTGGTGAAAAAGTCAATGATATGTTATCAAGTGAAAATGCAACTTACAAAGCAGTATTCATGGTGTGATTTCTTTTGTCAAAAAAACGAAAAGGAAGAAAAAACATCAAACAATCTCCTAAAAATGTATAGGAAATTGTGTGTCTTTTAAAATCCTTTTTAGTTATTACCTCTGAACTATGGGATAACTGGTAATATTGATTTTCTTCTCTTGGATGTTCTGAATTTTGTTTCATACATACACACACATACACACACAACACACATATATATACACATACATATACATGAAACAAAATTCAGAACTTCCAAAGAAGAAAATTAAGATGACCAGTTATCCCATAATTATATATATTATACATAGCCATATATACATATGTGTGTGTGTATAACTTTTACCATCAGAATAAAGTAATGCAACTATTTAAAAACAACCCTCAGCTCAGATCCCAGCCCCTCTAAGAGGTGCTCCTGGGCTCTCCAGTATTCAATGGTAGTGCTCCTCTGCGCTCTCGTAATTCCCTGTACATAGAATTTTCCTTGCATTTATCTCTCTGCATTATAGTTTTCTTATTATACATCAGCTTCATCAACAAGACCATGTAAATCTGTGGGCAAACCATTCACCTGACTCACCTCTGATTTTCCCTTACCTGTCACCTAGCTTATAGTTTATGCTCAGGCAATGTTTGTTCAGTGAATCAGTCCAAAGTGAATGAGTCTCATGGCTTCTAGAACTAACCCAGTCTTCAGAGTCTCATGAGAGCAAAAGTAGAAGTAATGCTCCACTTGCCTTCATAATCTGGCTGCATCATGTGAGCCCCACAGTCTGGGGTCCCCTGAAGGGGTTCCCCCGGGGACACAGCAAGTGTTCAATATTTGTTTGTTGAAAGAAAGAATGCAAGATTGAATGGATGACAATGAACAGAAGTGATTATAACACCACCCGCTCCATACTAGGCAGAGGATCTAGTGACAGTGGGTGCCAGGACCTGAAAATCACTCTGAAACTGGAAGACAGAGATGTGATGGAATCTTAGAGATCATACAATCCACCTTCTTCATTTCACGGGGGAGGAGACATGGCCCAAAGAGGAGAGATGACTTCCCTGAAGACCCAGGGCAGGTTAGCCATAGCGTCTGCGCTAGAACCCAGAGCCCTCGCTACCTGCCTGGGGCTGCTTTCCTGCAAAGCTGCCTCTTCCCTCAACCACAGCCTCAGGTTCCTGTGATTTCAGCATGCTCAGCTTTTCTAGCTGAACAAATAGAAGGCAAAATCAGGATGTTCTCTATTCATGTCTGTTTGTGGTTTTTTCCCTTCTTCCATCCACTCTATATGCCATTTAAACTGGACCCCTTCCCAGAGCAACTGCCTCTCCGTCGGTAATCCGCCTGCACCTGGAGACCTGGCTGCCCTGGGTGCTGAATCTCACCCACCAGGGTTTTGTTCTGTTGAACAAAAGCAAATCCTGCATCAGGCAACAAATGCTTCCCAATTCTTTAATAATTGAAAGCCTGGGCCCCAAGCCGCAGCAGGCTAGCCACTGATTAGAAATGGAGAACGGGGAGCCGGCGGTCGGCATCACCCGTTTGGGGCGCTTCACAGGGCGTCTGCCTCCCTGGGGTCTGCCGCCATGGCCTAGGTGTATGTGGGACAGAGGGAAGAATTCTGAAAGCATCAGCTTCTTCACAGCCCCTTTGCTTCTGCCACCAAATTAACCTATGTGGTAGAAGCAGCGGAAAACCCAGCTCCCTTAATGGTGCGCACGCCCAAGCTGGGATGACTGATCCAAGAAACTGAAAGTATGACTCCGACAACTATCTTCCGGTTCCCTCCAGATGGGCTGCTGGGGAGAATAAGCCCATTTCTCGGCTGTCAACTGAGTCCTGAGAAAATGTGGGCCTCCTTTTCATTGAGATCATCTCCTTTTCCGGGTCAGATGAGGAAGGCAGAAGGTGAGACCCACTGACAGCACTCCACGAGACACACAGCACAGAGAGCGCCTTTATCCGAGGGAGAGCTGGGAGCAGAACAGGGATGGGCCCCAGGATTTCTGGCCACCAGCCCAGGCTGTGCTACCCTCAGAGCCAGCCGCCTCTCGTCTTACCCGCCTCCTGCCTGTGCTCAAAGCTGCAGCCACAGTCATGTCTGCGAACTTCAAATATGATCAGATCCTTTCCCTCTTCAAATTTCCACTTTGTCAAATGTTTCCTACCGCCTTTGGGACAGAGACCAAAGTCCTGAAGAGGGCTTTCCAGGGCCTCCATATTCCAGTCTGTCTCCCTCCATGTCCTCATCAAGTACTGTGCTCCTTGCGCTGGTCACATCCCCCTTCCCTCTGCCATAGCCACCTTGACCTTCCTTGTGTTCTCAGAAGTGCCATGCTCTGTGGCTCTGGTCCTTCATACATGTCCACCAGGCCTGGAACATTCTCTCCTAGTGAGCTCCTCCTAGTCATCCAAGGCTTTGATCCCTAAGGATCACTAATCCCTAAGGAAGACAGGTCTCCATAGTATCCATCCCTATAGTGGCCTCCACTTCCCCTCCATCGCCCTCATGATCACTGTTCTGGTGGCCATTTTCCCATCAGAGAGTGAGCTCTGTGCTACTGCAGGATCACGACTGCCCAGGATCTATGAATCGGCAACTATTATGATGTCTGGCTCTGAGGAGGGCCTAGAAGAAAATCTGTTGAATGAACAAATAAACAAATGGCTGAATAAAAAGCAAAAACCAAAACAGAATCAACATCAGGCCATGAAAAAGTCCTTACTGACTACCTTTTCATTCATGTTTCGTTATTTTTTTAATGAATAATTATTTAGTATCTGCTATGTGCCAGGAATTGCTCTAGGCACAAAGAAAAAAATATATATATAACAGTGAAGAAGACAGGCAAAAATCCCTGCACTCATGGGATGGCTTTTGTTCCAGTTGAAGGAGATAGTTAATGAAGAAAATAAACAAAATGTGTAGTTTGTAATAGGTGTTTGGCACCAGGGTAGGGGCAGGAGGGGCAGGAAGCTGGAGACACTGACAGGCAGGTGCTGACTACAGGCCACTAAAACTAAATCTCAGGCTACCAAAGAGGTACCCACCGCCTGCATTCCTCCAAATTTCTTTTCTTTCTTATCGAATTCCCCTAATGGTGTACATTTAATTAGCTTTCTATTTTAATGCTATTTTAGCTCATTCTGAGAAGATAAATGGGTCAGGCGTCATTTTGTTCCCATCAAATGATCTCCTTTGGATAAATTCCTAAACAGAGAATTGTTTAATCAAAATGTACATTTTTAAGATCTCATGATATACTCCCATTTTAAAGAATTTTAGTAACTTACAAGGCTATTTTAGCAAAAATAAGTGTACCACTTTCATCATATCATCAAGACTGAGAACTATGATTTTTTTGTTTGTTTACTGTTGTTATTTTAGTAGATGTGAAAACGGTATTTCAAGGTTACACTCGTTTGTACTTCTTTGATTCTCCCATTTTTATTTTTAAAATCTGATGACTAGTGAAGTGCTTCTTTAGCTTGTGGAAAAGCATGACTGTGTTACGAAACTTGAAGTCTCTGTACTTTTGATAAGAGAGCAGAAAATCAAAGATCATGTCCAGGAAATAAATTCCACAAAATGATCAGGCTGTTGCATTAGGACAATGGGATCATGAAAACTACCAGAATTGAAATATGAAAAAGACTGATAAGGTTCTAAAGGCAAACCTGCCATGTCGGCATCTTGTCAAATACTTAAGTATCAAATACTTAGGGCAAATAAGCAATAATCACATACAGGACTAAGGACTAAAGTTCCCAAAGGCTCACAGACCATTAATACACTTTGATCAATTGAAGAGTGGCCCTCAACAGCAATGTTTTCTGTGTTTTATTTGCCTTTGCTGAGTAAAGATTTTGGGGTTTACATCCTGGAGGCTTGATTATTCAGATTATTTCTGTGTGGCTGAATATTCTAGTAACTAAAGGCTTTTTTAGTTACTATTTCATTTTTAAAATTATACTACAGAGCTATTTACATCACTCATGACTCTATTTCATTTTATGATTATCATTAACACATAGTTTTTAAACTTAAAGATGGACCTATCCCAATCAGATGGCTTCTAATTTTTACTTTCAAAGTAATTGGAAATTTCAACTGCTAATTTAAATTTACTGTCAAATATGAGACATTCTACATACAATTTATGTTTTTCTTATTGTCTGTCATATTTTTTCTTTTGCCATCAAACAGATATTGTGTCTTTTGGTTTCACCTAGATTTCATGTATTTATATTCTTTTCTTTAAAAAAAGTGTGACATAATCTACATTTAATAATACAGACCATTTTTGATGTGCAATTCTAGGAGCTTGACACATCAGGTCACAAATAATGTAATGGCTACCAGAATCAAGATGTAGAACCATTCCATGACCTTCAAAAATGTCCTTACACCCCTTGGCAACTAACCTCTCCCTCTATTTTCCACCCCTGGCAACCACTGATCTGTTTTGCCTTTTCCAGAATATCAAGTAAATGGAATCGCATTGTACACAGTCTTCTGAGTCTGGCTTCTTTCATTTATCAGGATGCATTTGAGATTCATCCAGTGTGTTGCATATATCAGTCCTTGATTCCTTTTTATTGCCAAAACAGTATTCCTTTACATGGACATGCCACAGTTTGCTGATCCATTTATTACTTAAAGTACATATGAGTTGTTTCTAGTATAGGCAAATTGTGAATAAAGTCACTCTAAATCTTCAGGTATGGGTTTTTATGTGGCTGTAAGTTTTCATTTCTCTTGGGTAAATATCTAGGAGGCGCAATTCTGGGTTGTACAATGACTTATATGGCTGTACATTTTGCATTCCCACCAGCGATATATGAGAGTTCCACTCGCTTCATATGCTTATTCATTCTTGCATTGTCTTGATATTTTCATTTTAGCATTTGTATTAGGTGCGTAGCAGTATCTCATTGTGATTTTAATTTGCATTTTTCTGATGACTAATGAAGATGAGCAACATAACACAGGCTCATTGGCCATCCACCATTTTTTGGTGACGTGTCCGTCCAAATGTCCAAATATTTTCCATGTTTAATTGGGTTAGATATCTCCTCATCACTGAATTTGCAAAGTAATTTATATATTCTGGATATGAGACTTTTGTATTTTGCCAATATTTTCTCTCAGTCCATGGTGTGTCTTTTCATTTTCTTAACAGTATCTTTCGCAAAGCACAAGTTTTTAATTGTGAAGAAGTCCAATTTATATTCCTTTTTAACTCTGTGTGTGTGTGTGTGTGTGTGTGTGTGCGTGTGTGTGTGTGTGTGTGTTTCCTATGTCTTTCTACTCCTTGTGCCCCCATCGGTGACCACTGTATAGCAGGTACATTTCGGCCTATTTTTAAACTAAACACATCCAGTTCCCACTGCATCTCCTTAGCATGAAAGGAACACATATGAGGACATGGAATGAATACTGAACCGAGTCAAGATGTCTAGATTCCTATTGTCATTACTTTGCTATTGACCTTGAGCCTACTATTTAAATTCTTTACTTTCCATTTCTTCGTCTACACATTAAAATAGGGGCGCCTGGGTGGCTCAGTGGGTTAAAGCCTCTGCCTTTGGCTCAGGTCATGATCTCAGGGTCCTGGGATCGAGCCCCACATCGGGCTCTCTGCTCAGTGGGGAGCCTGCTTCCCCCTCTCTCTCTGCCTGCCTCTCTGCCTGCTTGTAATCTCTCTCTCTCTCTGTCAAATAAATAAATAAAATCCTTAAAAAAATAAAAAATAAAAAATAAAACCCACCTTACTCATTTCAGAAATGGTGAGGATGAAGTGAGAAAAAAGATACAAAAGCACCTGCAACATTGCTGAGAGGATTGTTCATGCCCAGAACATCCATGAAGAAATATTATTTTTTCCCCCAAGAATTTGCCATCAAATCTGACAGGCACGCTTGGACCCCACATTACAAAGGTACTTCTATAACCACAAATATAAAGCTTGAATGTATTTCATGGACCCTGTTCCTCTCTTTCACTCTAGAATATCCTTTGGCAACTCTGAATTTTCTTTTTCATGCTTTATATCAAATTTCTTTTTTTTATTCCATGTATTTAACACCGGATAATCTTCAGATTTCATTTCTGAACTTAAAATTTTTAATTTTTTGGAAAGAAATGCTCCAACCAGCATTAGAATTGATTAAGATTCTTTCCTTGGGACATTTGGCAGAAACATCTTCTTTCATGAAATAGTGGTGTTATTCAACAATGGAGCATGATTTTTTTTTTCTTCTCTTTCTCAAGGGAGAGAATTGAAGTATAGCAGAAGATTAAACATTCTCTAGGATATGTATGGTCCTTCTAGTAAAACTAGATAAAGAAAAGGATATTTCTGTGGACAGGAATATTTGTGGTTAGGAATTACAGCTGTAAGGATCTAAAAATTGAAACCATCTAGGAAAGGAATAAATTTTTTAAAAGATTTAGTCTGTATAACCATTGAGAGTTGATAATTTGTCGCATTCATCAAGTTTTTAATATGTTTGTTTAACATTTCGAATTTTTTTTAAAAAATGAAAAAGGATTCCTTATAGGTTATGGAACTAATTTTGGAAAAATTGCTATTAGCCTATTTGGGAAATAGGTAAATCTTACACTGCACTCTTATAATAACCAAATAGCTCAAATCCAGGATAATTGTTTTTAAATGAAGGTCAAATCATGTCACTGTTTTGGTCAATGGCTTTCCCATCTCCGAGTGGCAGCCAAAGTCCCTACGAGGGCCCATCTGTGGCACCCCGCCCACCTCGCCGATGCCACCTCCTGCCACTCTCCCTTCTTCCTGACCCACTCCAGTTGACTCGCCTTCTGTTCCTTGTTCATTTTAGCCCCTGTGTGCTCACTGGTGTCTTTTGCCTGCAGATCTCTTTCTTCAATTATCACATAGCTCATTCCTAGTCCAGGACCAGCTGCATAGTCTGTTGGGCCCAGTATAAAATGAAAATGTATTTTGTTAAAAAGAAATTATTAAGAATCTCAAGATGGTGACAGTAGAGCAGTAAACCAAGTGTGATGTCCTGTACCACTGCATAGGTCGTATACCAATGAAGCCTGCCCTGCCTGGCTCCTTGCTTCCTTCATACCTGTGTGGCAAAGTCACTTTGTATTAGAGAACTTGTCCCTCTGTCCATTAGCCCAACAAGTTACTTGGCAAAGTAACTTTTTTGGCCCAAAAAGCACAGTTGGCCCCGTTTCCTTCCTTCCTTCCTTTCTTTCTTTCTTTCTTTTTCTTTCTTTCTTTCTTTCTCTTTCCTTCCTTCCTTCCTTCTTTCCTTCCTTCTTTCCTTCCCTCCTTCTTTCCATCTTTCTTTCTTTCTTTCTTTCTTTCTTTCTTTCTTTCTTTCTTTTCTTTTCTTTTCTTTTTTTCTTTCTCTCTCTCTCTTTCTATCTTTATCTCCCTTTCCAAGTGGAATATGAAGTCCACACATGCTGTATCACTCAGAGCAGAGAACATGCCCCACATATAGTAGCCACTCAAATATTTGCTAGCCGAATGAACAAATGAGTAAATGAGAAGTAATGAAAATCCAAAACCCTTTGAATGAAATAAAAAAAAAAAACAAAAAAAAAAAAACGAAGAGACACATCAGATTCTTAGACAGTGAATATGATGTTTGTATGCCTGGGGAGAGGTCCAGATTTGAAAATTCAAATTTAGGAATACAGAGAGTGGATTCAGCCCCGGCTCCAATGCTGGCTGGTGGTGTGACTTTGGATAGGTTTCTCGACCTCTCTGGAGCCCACATCATCACCAGTGCAGTGAGGAGCCTCACAACACTTCATGCCACAACTTAATAGAATAGTCTCAAATTCTCAAACAAGCCAGTATAATATAATAATCTAGTCAGTTGAAGATCTTTTCTGTACATTTGGATCAAAACAAAAATGAATCACTCTTTGGATTACTGGTCTGATGTGTCTCCAGTCTTCCCCTTCAATGTGAAGGTCTAGTTATAGATATGTATGGCATGTCCACATATAACATATTATATAATATGGCCTCATAAAACCAATTTCCCTGAGGAAAAAAAATTTCTCTACTTTTGGAGTAACTAGCATTCTTATAAATAGCTTAGTATGTACCAGTTTAGGTAACTTGACCATTTAAACTCTTAAACTGGTCATACTAATCTGAGCTTATCTGAGCCCATGGGTTGTTGGATGTTAGTTCTTTAAAAAGAGATAGAAAGCTAAATGTGGGGGTTCCTGAGCCTCCATTTCCTCATTGCTGGTTGGGACTGTCTGGGTGTCTACTGCCAAATGGGTTGTAGAAAACAGAATTCTCATTTAATATGCCATGCTCTGTTTTTTATTATTAATTCTAAAAATCATGAAGAATGTTCTAATCATAAATTCTCCTGGCATAGATGATAAAAAAAACAAAAACAAAAAAACAGAACATTAAAATGCCTTCTGGCTTCGTATGTGTCTGTGTTGAAAAATATTTGTTTTCTAAACCTAGCCTCTCTCCTTTTTGGTCAATAATTATGCACAGTATTTGCTTTGTAGTTTGTGTTTCATGTCCATTTTGCTTGAGATAATGTCCTGTGTCTTTTTTATTCTTCTGATTCATTTTTCCTCTACTCATTGTGCTTTTTAGCAAAGAAACTGATCTTTTTTCCCCCAAAATCCACATTAATCCTTCCCGCCAAAAGATTTCTGATGTGCTTTTATCGCTATTTTAAAATAATCCCCATATTCTACCTGATGGAATGAGAGCAAGATGGACTCCAATCACATAAAAATAGACAGAGGCAAAATAAACCAAAAGTGAAAACCAAAACAGAGACTGGGTACAAAGCTACAGACTCAGTCAACTGAATAGGAAGAACGGGCATGGGAGTTCTACAAATCTTAGTACAAGGTGAGAACAGGACTTGATGTTGAAGCCTTGACATCCTGACTATAAACACTATTTCTAGGGTCAAGGATAATAGTCCTTTACTGGACAGTCCCAGTTATAATATTCTGGAAACATGGATACAAGAAGCTTGCCTGGTCATCAGAAAGGCTGGTTAGGCAGAAAAGAGCTTAGTGAATTAAAGATCAGTTATAATGGAAAGCCTTGCCACTCAGACAGTGAGGACAAAATGAGAAAAAAAAAAGTCATATTTATATATTATTCCCAAGTGTGTTACCAACATGCAAAGAGCATCTGAGAAGCATGGCAGTCCAGAACACCCCACGAAATACACAGAGAGATTCAAGGACGTCTAGGATGATTCCCTGTCCATGAAGGAAATCTCCTCTCTCTCTCCCTCCTGAAGGTTTGAATACAAGCCTAAGAGCTCTTCCTACAACAGAAAAGTCAAAGACAGATTTGATCACCTGATGTAGAAGAAAAGCTCTCTGCAATAGGAGCTGGAAGATCAGGTTCCAATCCCAGCCATTTCACTGATCAGCTTAAGTAAGTTTCCCTCAGCCCCTCCAGACCAGCCCTTCTGTCAACTAAACACGGTGGGTAGGATGACCCAGCTGACATCATGCAGAATAAAAGAATCACCCAACTTAGGCCTTCTTGAATTTTTGAAGCATAACACTATGACATATAATAAAATCATTGCCACTGGAAGATACCAAATTTTGGAGTCACTTATAATACAATAATAGGTAACTGAATCTGAACTCTGTGCTAGAAGTGGGATGCTATTGTAACATAACCCTAAAGCACATGGCATTGGCTTTGGAGCCTAGAAGTGAGTGAAAGGTAAAAGAGCCTGGAGATAACTATTGGTAAAGTGTCAAAGGGCAGTGGGAGGATGTTTCTGGAAGCTGGAGAAAAGACGCAGTGGTAAAAGTTTCCTGAAACTGTTGCTCATTGTAATGTAGCAAAAAGAAAAAGTATCAGGGCGCCTGGGTGGCTCAGTGGGTTAAGCATCTGCCTTCGGCTCAGGTCATGATCTCAGGGTCCTGGGATCAAGGCCCACATCATGGTTCCCTGCTCCTGGGGAGTCTGTATCTCCTTCTCACTCTCCCTCTGTTCTCTCTCTCTTTCTAATAAATACATAAAATCTTTAAAACAAATATTAAAAAATTAAAAAAAAATCTAAGGAACCATCAGATCTGGCTAAAGAGATTTCCAGACAGCATATCAAAAGTAGCAACTGGTTTCTTTTGACTCTGTGTGATAAAATACTGATGGAGAGGGATGAAATCAAATAAGAAAATGTTAAGTTTCATGCAGAATTTAGAGGGACTATTAAGAAACCAGGACTTTTTGTTTCCAAAACAAAAATGTTTCCCAGTCCCAACATCTCTGGATGGCCAAATAATATCAAAGTGGAAAAAAAAAAAAAAAAAGGTCTAAGGGTAAAGATCCTTAAAGGTGTTTCTATAAGACCTTTATTAAGACTCAGTAAGATTTAAGGATTTGCCCAGCAGGATTTCTAGGAATCTTAAGGATATACCAGTGGATCCTCTTTAAAAATAAAGGGGGTCGGGGGGTGGAAAAGGGCCTTTAAGAATCTTAAGGATAAAATACTGTAAAATTTTCCATCTAAATAAAAAGGCGCCCAGAATCCTGGAGGTTTTGTCCCACAGCACCCTGCGTCACAGCAAACCAAGGAGGAGCTTCTCTGGAAGGTAACTGAGTGTGACTCTTCTCTAATGGAATTAACCCCCTGAAAAGTCATGCAAACATTGAAGTTTTTGTTTGTTTAAAGATTTTATTTATTTATTTGAGAGAGAGAGAGAGAGAGCATGAGAGGAGGGAGGGACAGAGGGAGAAGCAGACTCCCTGCTGAGCAGGGAGCCCGATATGGGACTCGATACAGGGACTCCAGGATCATGACCAAAGCCGAAGGCAGTCGCTTAACCAACTGAGCCACCCAGGTGCCCAACACTGAAGTTTTTAAGAGAACTGTACTACAGAAGTAGTTATAACTAGACACACTGTCCAAAATGAAAAGATACCTCTGTGCCCACAAAGGAAACAGACTGCGAAAATGACTCAGCTGAAAACACAGGCTATTATTGTGTTAAAAAAAAAAAAAGATGACTCAGGGTAAAACCAAGAGCCCAGAGAACGGAGCCAAGGAGAATCATTCTCAGGGAGGAAGACTGGCCCCATCAAGGAAGTGGCAACATGCCCCCAGCTGGATTTTATAATTAGCGGGCTCTCTGAACGTGTCTAGAACAGTGACTGCTATGTGCCTCCCATTTTCCCGATTGGGTGAGAATGTCTATTATAATTCTACTGTCCCTGTATCACCATTGTCTGTTGGCTACGAAGAGGCAGATAACTTGTTTATTTAATATATCTTCACATCGAGACAGACTCAAAGAACCAGCCCTGAGGCATCTCATTAGTTTCTAGACTTTTTTTTTCCTTCTCTTTTTAAAGTAGGCTCAGGCCCAGTGTGGAGCCCAACATGGGGCTTGAACTCATGACCCTGAGATCAAGACCTAAGCTGAGATCAACAGTCAGATGCTTAACTGACTGAACCACCCAGGCACCCCTCTAGACTTTTTTCATATAACAAGACCCTGGACCTTAGCCTAAGCCCGATGCTTACTTGACTCCGACTCTGCTCAGTCCTTAGCATGATG
Source organism: Potos flavus (assembly GCA_028534135.1). Classification (NCBI taxonomy): domain Eukaryota; kingdom Metazoa; phylum Chordata; class Mammalia; order Carnivora; family Procyonidae; genus Potos; species Potos flavus. The sequence continues at coordinate 14,951,279 of CM052885.1, forward strand.
ATTTAATGATCTTTTAAAGAATTCCATGCTTCTGGGATCTCATTTTTTTTCATTCCAACTAGAATTATTGTTCTTGCCTCACATTCCACCTTAACAGTTGCATCACCTAGACCCATCAGTCTCACTCAGGCCCTTTGTGGAAATACACACGGCTGGGCCCCGTGCCGGGAGCATCTGATCCACCAAGTCCAAGTCGGTGGTAGGGCCAGGAAATTTGCATTTCTAACCAGCTACCCAGTGAAGCTGATGCTGCTGGTCAGGAAACCCACATGAAAATTATTGCCCTAGGTCATTGGTCTTTAAACCTACGCCTATTATTTATAAATTATATGCATGTTCTAAGGCACTAACATTGTAGGTATATTAGGAAATACACCATAATAATCATTAAAAAGATGAGACAAAGCAAATAGAAAATTCAATAATATTTTTCCTGCATCCAAATGGATCATACTGTATACTCTACATCAGAGGATTCTGGGAGGGACAGAGATTAAGAATAAGCCTGTGGCTTGAGATAGAAAGTCCTATAATCTGTCTTTCTAGTCAATTAGAGCCTATTTGCTCTCTAATCCTGGCTCCAGGCCCTAGGTTACAACCTTAGGAAACTTTTCTAACCTCTCTAGGCCTCTATGTCTTCCTATATAAAATGGAGATGATATTAGTAACCGCTTCATGGGATTGTTTTCAGGATGAAATAAACTCATATGCATAAAAAAGTCCCTAGCATGTAAGTGCTTGATTAATCTTGACTATTATGATTGCTCCTGGTTAGACACTTTATGTTATAACCATGCTGATCGGTTCACTGTTTCCTGAATAAACATCTACAACACAATGTCTTTGCTTGTGCTGTATCCTCTATCTGGGATATACTTCCTTCATCTCCACTCGGTAAAATCGTTCTCATTTTTCACAGCCCCACTGAAAATGTTCATGTCCCCTGTGACAACTTGCCCAGATCTCCTGGCATAATTAATTGCTTTCTCCTCTGTGTTCCCAGAGCACTTTTGGAAGACTCTGAAAACGGCTTCCCACACATATTATTACAATTGCTCACACGCCATCCCCTCCAGTATTGTGAGCTCCTTGCATGAACAACGTCTATGTATCCATTGCATTGCCCAAGAAAATTCTTGGCACATAGTAGATGCTGAATACGGATTGCAAAACAGGGCAAGGACATGAGGGTGAGGACCCTACCCCAGTACCATAGCACAGCCTGCGACTTGCATTCTGCTGTAGATGGTGTCTTCCCCAAGTGACTCTCCACTTCGGCCCCACTTTCTTGGGTCCATTGGCTAATGAGGTCTGTGATATAATACAAAATAAATATTTGGTCTTTGTCCCAGGTTCCTGGCACACATCTCCTAGAATGCTTAGACTCTCCAGAGTGATAAAAGTATCCTTTGTGTGCTAATGAGAGGACTCGTTCTGGGGGCTCCTGGGTGGCTTCAGGATGGGGGTTGTTCACCAGAAAAAAACAAACTTTAATCACACACTTGAAACTTTAAGTCCCATCCCCCATCTTCTGGAGAGGGGAGAAGGCTAGAGATTGAACTCAATCACCAATGGCCAATGATTTAACCAATCACGCCTATAAAGCGACCTCCATAAACACCCCCAAACAACAGGGTGTAGAGAGCTTCCAGGTTGGGGAATGCATGCATGGACTGGGAGGGCGGTACTCTCCAACTGCACATGACAGGAGCTCCTGGACTCAAGACCCTTCTGGATCTCACCCTATGTCCCTCTTCACTTGGCTGTTCATTTGTATTCTTCAAAATATCCTTGTAATAAACTAGTAAATATAAGTAGTGTTTTCCTAAGCTGTTCTGACAAATTGTCACACCTGAAGAGGGAGTTATGGGAACTCCAATGTAGAGCCAGGTGGTCAGAAGCGGCGATCCGAGACTTGACATTGGTGTGGAGGTGGTCTCACAGGACGAAGTGGGTACGTAGTGTCAGATTAAATTGAACTTCGTCGGACAATTGTTGGAGAATTGACTGGTGTGTGGGGAAGTCCCCCCTCCCATTTGGTGTCAGAGTGGGAATAAAACCAGTTCCGAGAAGCCAGTTATGTCTATACGGGAGTCTGCAGCCCCCTGCTAGAAACACACTAGCTAAACCCAAGAAGCAGCACATTGCGAACTATGCCTCCACCAGCTCCACATCCAGTCCATCTGAAGATGGATAGATGGCAGTAGATTTGATACCTCAATACTTCTTCTCCCTGGTTCCCATAATGTCATGCCCTTGGGATATTTAAAAAAAAAAAAAAGAGTGCCTGTCCTCAGCATGAAAACTCTCCCCAACCCAGTCAATATGATTGCCCAAGCTCCTGAGGCCCCAGAGGCTCCTAACCGTGTTTCCCGTGAGTGAGCCCCTGACCCCTCTGGTACAGTATGCTTCAGGGCCCACCCACGTCCATGTGAACCACAGGGAAAATGCGTCCGTGTCTGCGCTCCCTGCTTATCAGCACTGTGGTGCCTGTCTTCACCTGCAGTTCCTTCGGAGTCGCCCAGTTCGCTGAGTGGGTTCCCTGAGGGGGCTTGCTCTTTGTAAATCCTTGATGCCCACTGCATGAAAGGAAAATTGAAACCAAATTACACTGATATTTTAATAAACCAACCAAAGCCCTTCCACCACCTGCTAACAAGGTCAACATTGGCACCATCCCTCTGCCAGACTCGTCATTCAGTGGAGGTCTGTTTACACAGACTCGTGATTACTGGACTGTTTTATTGTGAAAGAAAAGCTAGTTTCGTGTCACATAAAGTATATTCTTAAACCACAGCACACAGCATGAGGAAGCCAGATATGCCCTTGTCAACCCTAATGAAAGAAGAATATCAAACCCATTAAAAGGCTAAAGTCCAATCACCCTTCAGTGATTTTTCTTTTCATCAGTAAAAATGCTCATTAATTCTAATATCTTTGCTTTTAGGCATGAGCTTCGAGATCTGAACAGAAATTTCATTTGTTATGAATACATTTTGACAGAAGTAGAATTATGATGATTCTACTGGTAATAATAATAATAAACTACATGAAAGGAACCAGAGGATTCTATTCTCAAGCTGGCAGGGGATCTGAGGGACCCTCTGTCTGTGACATGGTCTCGTGATGCTCCAGAAACATCTGTATAAATAGTGTGACCATAAAATCATGAGGCTGAGTCTTCTAACCGACATGCCAGAATATATAGATCCAGAAAGCAAACTTCCATTATTGACTTGATCTGGCCATAAAGATATGGACTCTTCTTTTGAACAATCCTTAAAGCCTGTTTATGAGCCTGTATTTGGTTAGTTTATAAGGATGCCTTCTATGGGATGGGAGCTTGCTGTAAGGATACTTGCTGTAAGGGAGGTTGGGCAAAAGGGTAAATGGCCACAGAGTTAACTTGGAACCCAGAGACTCCAAGTGTAGGTCTACTTAAAGAAGAAGATAATTATTCTCCATGATTAAGACATCAATGTAACAACCAAGACTGCCTTATTTGACTTAGTATGTATATTTCCCATTAGAGAAAATTTTAGAGTTCTGCATACTATAGGTATGTAACAAATATTTGTTCAATGAGTAAGTGAATAGATTCAGCTTTGTCACTATCCAACCCTATCCACCAATTGCTTTCCTCATTTTTAAGGAGGAAGGCTACCCATTCCCACAACCCAACCCCACAGCTACACTATAGGCAGAAGAAGGGCTCATGGAACTACCATTTCAGTACTGGGCTCCTTACCTTCAAAATTATTTAACATGAAGGAACAGACTACTACTTATTTCACATTTAAGCCACTGTACTTGGTGCTACAAGTGATCAAATACAGTTTCTAACCGATCCTAACATATACTGCTGCTCCCATTTCACAGAAATACAAACCAGTTCAGAGAGACTCAGGTGCTTGCACCAAACCACACAGCTAGAAAGCACAAAGCCAGGCTCTCAAACCCTGGTCTCTGGTAGCGAAGCCTTGTTCTTCCTAATGTGCCCATGACTGCAGTGGCCATGAATCAATAGAGCAATTAGAATTGTTATGTCTATTGTAATATTGAGTTAGAAAAAGGATTTGGTTTCAATAGATCAAAGAGAAAAGAAATTAGAAAGAGAGCCTATGGGGAAATGTGTATGTGGAGAGTTGCCAGAAGAGAGGCCGGCCAAAAAAGGATTTAACACAATTGCTTATCAAATGGGCAAAGGACAGGACACACAATTCACAAGTGAGGACACATAATTAGAAGACAAATGGGGGAAACATTTTATTTCTGTAGATATCAAGGAAAGGCAAATTAAAACAACAGCTTCATGCCTTCTAAAACAACAAAGACGGGAATGGCAGCACCCAACACTGCCAACGGTGCCATGAAACTCATACGCAGATGTACCTGGTTGAAAATATAATTTAGAAAACCCATTTGAAACAAATTTATCTCTCATTGTCAAGAGTCATACAGAAGTGTATGCCCTTTATCTTAAGGAAAATATCTGAAAGAAGTATCTTTATAAAGATGCCAACCATGGCAATATTGAAAACAGCAAAAGTCCAAAATTAATTTGTGTCCACGAGCAAGAAGTTGCTTATGTTATACAGAACATTAATATGACAGACTATTATACACAGTTGGCTCAGGTCCCGTCCCCTCCGGTCCAGACCACTGCAGTAAGTTTGTTCCTTATCTCCGGTTTTGTCCTCTCCAATCCAGGCTTCCCTGTGCCCCCAGAGGGATCTTATGAATATGGCACTCCCACTATGACCCTGCCTGGTGGAATTCCAAATTCTTAGAGAAGCCTCTAGGGCCTCTGCGAACTCTGTTCCACCTGCCTCTGCTGCCTCCTTTCTTGCACTGGCCCCATCTAGAGGCCTCTGTTCCTACTGCACTCAACACCATGTAAACACATTCATTTCCTAAATCAACATTCACAACTCGATATCTGCTTATTAGTTGTACTCTTTACCTGGAATACCCTTCCTCCATCTCCACTTGGCAAAATCCTTCTCAGCCTTCACAACCCAAATGAAAATGTTAGCCGGGCTCTGCTCATACATCTTAGAATTAGTGAGGCCTTTCCCTGTGCAACACATGGCAGTCTGCCTTCAAAACTGAGTTTACTCACTGCCTCTGTGTCAAGATTTTTCCTTGATTTTTTACACCTCCATTGTCAGGCGAAATCAGCCATGCTTGTCTTGGGGCCTCTAATAAACCCATGACAGAAGTTTATCATAGCTCTTGTCGGTATGTACTGCATGTGATTTTACATATGTCTCCCTCGACCAAACTCCTTGAGGTCATGGGTTCATCACCCTGGTCAATCATATCAGCCTTTCATTCACCACCACGTATTTAATGCTTATGATATGCCAAGCGTTGGTCTATGCTTTTCGCATTTTATCTCTTTATCTCATGAGAATCACACAACTCTAATAAAGCATGTTGTTAATTATTCTCAATTCAAAAGATGAGGAACTGAGGTTCAAAGCAGTTAAGTTTGTGCCAAAAGCACCAAGTGAGCAAATAGTTTAGCCAAGAGCTGAGCCCTGATCCACTTGATTCCAGCTGTCTAGCCACCATAAGTTCTCATTGTCTTTTCTAACAGAGCTGACAAATGACAGGTGCTCGGTAATGGTTACAAAAATAAAACTATGTGGCAATATCGATAAGTGTTTAAAACAGAGAATAAAAGCAGAATGTAAAAATGTATCTATACCTGATTACAACCCAAATTAAAACTGCATGTGCACGATGGACCAAGACTGTGTGGGAACCTGGCACCAACAAGGGTCAATTTATTAGAGAAACAAAATCATGGCAATTTTTAAATTGATTTTCCCTTTGCAAAGTATTCTTAAAGTATATAGAGCGGGTGGCTATTCCATCATCAGAGCTCCTGAGACCATCAAAATATCAACCGACTGGAGGAATCCAGAAGCCAGATGTCCTAAGTGGTTAACCACTGATTACTCCTGATGGAATCTGTATGCACATCAGTAGATCAGAAAAATGGATAAGGAAAAAGGAGAAGAAATGCCAGTTTCCTTCGGTCCTGAGTTGCCATACAGAAAGAGGACTTGCACAAAACCTTAACCATGTGAAAAATAAATAAAAGCAGAACTTCTCAGGAATGGGGTGCCTGGGTGGCTCAGTCGGTTAAGTGTCCTACTCAGGGTCCTGAGATCGAGCCCCATGTCTGGGCTCTGTGCTCAGCGTAGAGTCTGCTTGGGATTTTCTCTCCTTCTTCCTTTGTCCCTCCCCCCTCTCAAAAAAGTAATTTTTAGTAATATAATTAATTAATTAATTAATTAAGAACTTCTCAGGACCATTTCATAAAAATTAATTCTGGCGGGGCACCTGAGTGGCTCAGTGGGTTAAGCCTCTACCTTCAGCTCAGGTCATGGTCTCAGGGTCCTGGGATCGAGCCCCGCATTGGGCTCTCTGTTTGGCAGGGAGCCTGATTCCCCCTCTCTCTCTGCCTGCTTGTGATCTCTCTTTCTCTCTGTCAAATAAATACATAAAATATTTTTTAAAAATTAATTCTGGCACTGGATTTCTAAGTAAGCTCTCCACCCCATGCAAAGAATGTTTTGGAAAAAGAGAAGAGAAAAGCAAGAGAAGGAAGGGAAGGGATATGAAAAAAAGAAGAAAAGAAGGGGGGAATGATTTCTGATTTGACAAAGGGGAAAAAAAAAGAGGCCAGTTAAAATTCAAATAAATAGACCCACTGGTTTTCTTAAGAACCCTTCCCTGAAACTCTGCATTTCAGAACGTGCTATTGCTTAACTTCACCCAAGGATCAGGAAAAATGGTAGCACCATTAACAGAAATGGGAAATCAAGGTTCTTCAGGAAGGAACAGAAGCCTATAAAGAGGACTCCATAAATGTTTGTAAATAGACCATTAAATGAAAGTGTCTTCTTTGTTGTGTTTCAGTTTCCAATAGAACATTTTTCATGGCCTGCCAGAATTAGGAATACCTTCTCTCAAGGGGCAAGACTATATTTTAGTTAATTTCCTATTTCAATAAGCTAGAAATGTCACATCAGCAAGAAACAGAAGCAGGCTACACAGTTCCCTTAGTCTTGTATTCTCAATCAAATGCAGGACCCAGAAATAGCCAGGCCTTGTCTGTACTGCTCTTGCCCTCTGCCTAAGGATGACTGATGATAACGGGGTTCCTCGGCTGTCCAAGCAATCCGAGCCTCTCTAGTTCAAAGTAGGTTGGGAGGGACGCCTGGGTGGCTCAGTTGGTTAAGCGGCTGCCTTCAGCTCAGGTCATGATCCCAGGGTTCTGGGATCGAGTCCCGCATCAGGCTCCTTGCTCAGCAGGAAGCCTGCTTCTCCCTCTGCCTCTGCCTGCCACTCTGCCTGCTTGTGCTCTCTCTCTCTCTGACAAATAAATAAATAAAATCTTTAAAAAAAAAAAAATTCAAAATAGGTTGGGTGCAGATCAGAAGGAGTTTGTATGCAATGGAATGGAGCCAGTCTGAACGTCTTATATGAAGCATCTCACCCGTTGTATTGTTTCCCCGAGGGCAGAAAGATAGGTGCATTGTGGTACCCAGGTATGACTAGCTGGGACCCCAAGGGTCAAATTATTCATATGTTTAAGTGAAAATATAAAAAATGAGAATGGATAATTTCCAAACAAAGAATAATTTTAAGCAAGGAATTTGGAATCCTTTTATAATCTTGCTTGTGGCAGAAGCTCACTTTTGTGGAAGGTATCGTGTCAATCTCTGGGGAGAGACACATAGATCACTGCATTATTGTTTAGAAACAAGAGATCAGATATTTTATACTTTAATCCCATTGGTTTCCACGAGCATGAAAAACTCATCCCATCTAGGATCTCAGTCCATGAGCTGAGTTTGCTAAGGTGCAGGAAAAGGCTGGAGCTTGGCAGGGTAGGTTTGGTGGGGGTAGACTGTGGGTAGGTTGGGGCTAACTTGGCATTGAGGCCCAGTTGAGGGCTGGCAACTTTGGCTGACACTTTGCAAGTGTCAGGGAACAGCACAGACTTCTCTCATAATCAGAAACTGACGCCTCCCCGCATCCCTCAACAACCACCACCTCCTCTTTTCCCTATCTCTGAAAGTCAACAGGAAAACTAACACTCCTGAAATAAGAGATTCATTTCTCACCAAAATAGAACCTTCTTTTATGTAGCTACACATAAGCTTCCCTACTGAAGCACCAAATTCAAAAGCAGCTATAAGTAAAAAGAATTTGCTCTTATCATAAATAAATGATTGTATATGAGAACTTATTTGCAGTAAAATCTTACGATAAAAATATAATTTATATCCTAGTTTCTCCTGTGTACTTTATGTAATATCCCAGTAAAATATTTCCATTTTACAACATGTACCTATTAAAATCATTCCTTATAAAACTGTCGGCATAAAATAAAATACAAAAACTGAAAGGAAAAAGCAGAGGAAAAGAAAATATATCAAAAAGAGGTGGATGAAGGCAACAGAAAGATGCTGGTGGCAATCCTCCCAGCGGGATATAAATAACAGGGATTTGGAGGCAGGGAAAGGTGCCGATAATTAACTAGGATATTTAAAGGTGAGAAATACTTAAAAACTCCTTAGAGTGTCAGTCTTTTCTCTCTGCTAACAAGGAATTCTATCACAATAAGATTTGAAAACAGGATCTTACCAGTGAGGTAGGATGCCTCTACAAAATAAGTCAATTAAGAACAAAGTATCCTGGAAATGGCAACACTGTCTGCCAAAACGCTGTCCTGACATCTGATTGAAATTTACTCACAAGTAAACAGGTGCTCCTCCCATTTAAAGGTGGAGTTGCAGCCTGCTGGCCAAGGACCCCTTAAAACCAGCTCATTAGATCTGTCATTCTCTGTTAGGTCGTATTTGGTTTCAAATTTACAGAAAACTTGCGAGAATAATCAAAAGAATTCTAGATACCCGTCCTCCAGCTTCTATAACTGTTAACATTCTACTACATTCTTTGTGGGCGTGTGTGTGTGTGTGAATGTGTTTGATCACTAGAAAGTAAGTTGTAGATTTATGATACCCATTTACCCCTAAAACTTCAGTGTGTATTATTTTTGAGCACTCTCTTACATAACTAAAGTAAAATGATCAAAATCAGGAAAATCATATTTAATATTATCTAATCTATAGATCTTCTTCAAATTTGGCAATTGCCCCGACAACAACCCCTATGTTTTTTTAAAGATGTGATAACTAAAGAAGGAAGAAAAATAAAAAGAAAATTCTGGTCCAGGAACCAATATAGGATTATACACTGCATCCAGCTGTCATGTCTCTTTTTTCTCCATTAATCTGGAACAGTCCCTCACTTGCTTTGTTTTCCTGACCTTCACTTTTTGAAGAGCACCAGCCAGTTACCCTGAAGAATAACTTGCTTTTGTCTGACACTTCCTTACGATTATATTTGGATCACACATTTTTGGCAGGAATGCCACAGAGGTGATGTACTTTCTCAGCATATCATATCAGGCGGCATATGTTGATGTGTCCCCTAAATGGCACTAACCTTGATTGTTTTGTTAAACTGGGGCCCACTGTAGAATTAGTGCTTTCCATTTTGTAATGAAGAGGTGAAGGTACTTTAAAAAAAAATTTTTTTTTTAATTAAAAACTAAGCGGAGATGTTTTGAGATTAAGTAAATATCCTCTCATCAAATTTTCACTCACTGATTTCAGCATCTATTGTTGACTCTTGCTTAAGCCAATGATGGTTATGATGGGAGCCAAATAGGAAGGGACACCATGCCCCGTGGAAGGGGTATAGCATTACCTCTGAGGGATCCAATGGGTTAATTTTTGACTTGGAAAATAAAGCAGTACCTATTTTTACTACAATCTGTTGAAGAACGAAAAGATCAACAAAATTGTCCTAGTTAATGGGATTCTATAGAACATAGAATCCATTTTCTGTTCATCAATAATTCTCAATGGAAGGGTGGAGTTTTTATTGCTATCAGAAAGGTCATAGGCTTAGAAAAATTGAGAAACACTGTACTCGATGCTTTTCTTTCAAGAGAAATTAACCTCCAGTTTAAAAAATGAAATAGCTATTTTTCTCCTGAGTAGCTCTTCTGTTTTCATGGAAAGACACTTGGAATTATGTAACAAACCACGTTTTTTTTTCTTTTGACAACACCTGCTAGAAAATGTAGAGCCTAAAGTATGTCCAATTCACAGTGATGGTTCTTTTAAGCTTGCATTTGGGGATTCATTTCCGGACCATTTTATGTTTCCGTCTAGTTTTTCTTTCTTCTTTCGCTCTAATTTCTTATTTATGCATCTTGTTTTATTACTTTTTTTTGTAGCCAAATTGAGACTTTGTGGACTAAGATAGGCATACAAACTAATAAAATAGCCTACGCTTTCTTTGTTTCATTAGTTGATCTGTCTTAAATGCCCAGAAATCAAAATTCTTATTAACTAGGGCTATCTTATTTTGTTCCACTTGACATGACACGTTGAAGGAAGGGATGGTGAAAGAACTCATGAGAAACTTTAAGTTAATGTCATTGGCTAACTCAGTCGACCCCAAATAATGAAATTGGTTATTTCTGTCATATGGAATGGGTCTTTCTTGGTGAAGGTAAAAAGACCACCAGGCCAGGCATCAGAAGGCCTATGGATGGTATAATTCCCCTCTGCCATAGACTAGGTATGTGACCTTGAAGAAATCAATTCTCTCTCTGACCTTTGGCATTCTTGTAAAAAACTGAGAATAAGAAAACCTAACCTGCCTGTCCCACCAAATTGTTGGAAAACCCTTCAAGAACTGCAGGGCCCAAGAGTTCCTTATCACATTCCCATTCAGGAAGATAATCGGACAAGAAACAAGTGAAGAAATACCCAAATAATTTCATTTCAGATAGTAGTAAATGCTACAAAAACAAAATAGAATAAGAGAGTCAAGAATGAAGGCAGAGAGGATGATTTTAGATAGAATGGCCAAAGGAGAGGATACTGAATGGGAGACCCGGATAATGACGAAGAGGAAGTACATGGAGATGACAAGAGCATTGGAATTAGGGATAAGAATTCGAACGCAGGAAGCAACCAGGTGTGCTCACGGGACTGCAAGAGCCCAGTGTGGCTAACAGGTGCCTGTGCAGGTGGGAGAAGTGAAGGGACAGGGGGGCGCAGCCTTCAGAAGCCAATCTCTCTCCGGCCTCCGTGCCAGGAACACGGGCTCCATGAGCCCACAGACCTGGAGGCGCCTCCTGGGTCTGCTTCTTGCCCATCATGGTGAAATCCTTAACCACTCCCTGCTGCAGCTCCCTCATATGTAAAACAGGGCTAATAGTTGCTGCTGTTTCATAAAACTGTGTGAGAAGCGAGTGCGATCCTGCTCAGCCCTGTGCCGGGACAGGTGAGCGCTCCAGAAGGATTAGCTATTACTTCTGGTCCACTCCAACTCGTCCATCAACTGAACATCCACAACCCTCACCAGATAAGCTGCACAACTCAGGATTCAAGGATATTTCATAAAATGCTTCCATCAAGCAGTGAACTCCTCACGGATAGAGAATCTGCCAGTTTCGGCCCCACAGCCCCTGGCACCGAGCTTCACACGGTAGGTGCTCAGTAGATCTCCAACTGGAGTAAAGATCTAAGCAAGGTGGCTCCTGACCATAGTAACAGGCCAGCCAGGAAAAGCAGGCCATAAATCATGCTCCCCTATGCCCAGCTCTATACAAAATTCACAACGGGCACAACTTGTTTTTAAACTCAAGCTTTGTGAAATGTTTTTAGATCCTCCTAACATATTCTGATGCATGCTCGCCTTAAGTAATGTGTTGTCTCAGGAGTGAGTTCCTGGCTCTGCCATAATAGCTGATTTTTATCAACTATTAGGAAAAGAGGCATTTGTCTGATTACTCGCCCAATTTCGGAACAAATGGCTCCTCAGCCAACCGTTGCAAACACCTCCCCACCACCACCAGCAGTTCCAAGTCCAGACTTCACATTCCGATCATGCTAGGAATGTAATCAAGTCCCTCCATGGAGATAAGTTAATTATCTCCTCAGGCTATGAGCAAACGCACGAGTGTAGTTTCTGGCCATGTTGCCTAATGAGAGGACACCCCAGAGGAGCTGGAGGGCTTGTCGGCTTCCACCCCAGGGCCATATATGGCATCTGGGAGTCATGGTCCGAACCGATCCAGCCTTCATTCCCCGGGTTCCTCACCGCACCTGCTTTTGGCAACGCAGCGCCGGACACAGAACTTGGCTCGCTCCATTTTTCTGCGGCCAGACTCGCTGTGCCCCTGATGGCTGGGGTCGAACCCCTGGAGCCCACCCCACGCCTCCTGCAGCCCAGCACGTCTCTCAGCCCAGGATGTCCCTCCGGAAAGCTGATCCAGCTCTGCTGAGCCTCCCAAGATAGATAAGGGAGGAAATCAGCTTTTCTGTCGTCCATCACCAGGCTGCCAGGGACAGCAGGACCCAAAGACTCAAACATAAATCACCTGCCTATCTCCATGTTTTAAACTTCAGCTTTAATCCAGCTCAGAGTGGGATTAGCTGCCTCAGAGACTGCTAATTGCCAGATGGCCGCTGATAGCCGCCCGCAGAAACGTGTGTGTCAGAGCTTGCCGTAGAGCCTCAGAAAGTCGGAACTGGAAGGGACCTCAGCGAAGCAGACCAACCCTTCACTTCTTCATCATCACAGTGGGGACGGAGCCAGGTGCTAGCCCCGGGATGACAGTGAGTGAACAGCACAAGCCTGGGACCTTCCCGAAGGTCTCATTGAATTGAAGGGAGAGAAAAGCATTGAGGGACAGCAGTATGTTTCCAGGTGATTATGTCCTGCTGCCCCCTGAGAGGGGCAGGAGCAAAGAAGCAAAATTAACTTCTTGAATGCCTCCTGTATTCCAGACACAATGTCAGCTGTTTCCATGTATAAGGCCTGGGTTCTACTCCTCGATCTGCCACTGACCATACATGTGATTCTGGGCAAGTCACTTCTGCTCTGGGGAAGTCTTAATCCCTCACGTGCAGACCAAGGAGGGAAGACTGGATGATCTCTAAGACAGTGGTTCTCACCCCTAATGTACACCGGAGTCCCTTAGTGGACGTGTGAGAATACACATTGCTGGGTCCCATGCTCATGCTCCTGATTCAGAAGGTATGGAATGGGCCTGAGAATATGCATGGCAAGCAAGCTCCCAAGTGATGCTGCTCGGCTATGGACCACACCTACAGGTGCACCTCGGTAAGAGCAGCCACGAACGCTAGACAGCACGAGTGAACGCATGAACAGGAAACACATACATGCACACACACACACACTTTGAAAAAAAGGTAAAATAGAAAAACCCCAAACTAGGAAATCAATTCCAATGGATCCAAGCCTACAGGTTTTCTTAAACTCTTAAAAACAACTTGACCCCTCATGTGTTGCAAGCCAGATCTGAACTCAAGTGTATGTCCTATGGCCCAAGTCCATTCCTTGGAGAAGTATCAAGTGCTGTCTTACCCCCAGGGAGCCTACGAGCCTGAATGACAGGAGTTCATTAATGCAGTCACACTCAGATGGAGACCCAGATGGTGTCCCAGAGATGCACCTGAAGTGTCTCTGGCATCTGGTACATCCAGACATTTGCTCTACCCTCTATGAGGACTGTAACTAGTAAGGGTACCACTCGGTTGGAGACAATGCAGAAGTACTCACCATCTCTTCTCTGGTGTGTCCAGAGATCCATTTCCCCCAAGTCCCCACCCAGAGTCCCCAGGACATCTGCAGATAGTTTCTAGGAAATTTCTCAAACATCAAGCCAAAGAAAATATGCATATATTGAAAAGCTCAGAGAAATACTTGGAGTGCTCCTAGGGGAAATGTTTGATTCTTGACAAACTCATGAGCCAAATATCCAAGATCGAAGGTATTTAGGAAAGGTCTTCCGGATCTCATAGAACAACAAAAATTTGCCCAGGAAAAGAAAATCAGTGAACTCCCACAGGGCTCTGCTTCTTAGGCAAGATGTGTCATGGCTAAAATCCAAGAAAGTCTGACATTAGTGTCATTTCTGGCCTCTGGTCCTATAGGTACATCATTGTAGACACGGTAAGTGGTGTAGTTGAGGACGGGAGTCAAAGTGAAGGAAAGAAAATCTCTCCTTCCCCAAGTCTCCATGAGGCACCCAACAGGTTTAACCTAGGGCTAGAGAGAGAGTTAATAAAAACTTGGCATTGATAACAAGTGAAATAGAAGCTAAATATTTATTTGATGTAACCATTAATAGCATTTAAAGGGGTCTATATATTCCACAGAAGTTACCAAAAAGAAAATCAGAATATATACCACATGGATGAAGAAAAGCAGAAGTAAATCACCACCATCACCACCCAAAACAGGAGGCATAAATAAGAGAAAATAGAATGATGAGACAGCAGAATGAAGACAAAGCAGGCTTTCCTAAAAGACAAACCAAAACAGAACTCACCCGTCTTTGGATGATTATGCAGAGTTTCTGCTTCTTGTTACTGCCCCTTCACCACCTTCTGCTTCTCTCCGACTTGCTCATCAAGGATGGGGGCACCCCCAGGCTTTTCCCTGACTCTGAGTCCCGTCGTTCTGTATGAATCCAGGATCCTGACCCAGTCGATACCTTAGCCTCTCGGTCCCTTCATTGGCCCATCTTCCCTGACCTCTGCACTTCAGCCACCCACAGCCATTGTCATTCCCTAGACCTGTCATCCCCCAAAGCGTCCCATCCCCCAGAGCCACTAAGTCAAGCTCTGCATGCCGCATCTTTTGATATTTCAGTGTAAAAGAGGGCAGATCCAAGCGAAGGCTTTTGCTTCTTCGAGTTTTTAGTAGGAGAGGATGAGATTTTTTTTTTTTTAAAGGTTACAATCAAAGGAAGAGGAGAACAAACAGGAAAGAAGAGGGAAATCGATGCCAGCAAGTTTTGAAGTTTTGGGGAAGAGAAGGGGTCAGGAAAGGGTAGAGTCAATGGCCTTACAGTTAATCAAGCCTGTAATTTATAAACACTGTATCAAACTCACAGAATGAGATGGAAGCAGCCCTGAGAGACATTCTGAGACTCAATTTTGTTGCTTCAAAAAGGAATGAAATAGAGAAATTTAGCATCTATCTCAAAAGTCAGGCAAAAGAACACAATGGCACGAGAAAATCTTTTAAAAGGAAATGAAGAAATTATAAATTAATGCCCTTTTAGAGAGAAATCTGCAGAAATAAATAAATAATTCCAAGAGTTGACTTTTCAAGGAAATGGGAAAATACACAGTTGATGTAATTATGGAGGGGAAAAGGTTAGAAATAAAAATGTGGTTTAACTGCAAATGTGAAGTTTACTTTGTGAAAGCTAAATGACTACTATTTTAACCTTCCTAGTAAATTTGAAAATCACTAGAAGAGTTTCTAGAAACTCTATAAATCACCAAAATGGATTCACAAACTAAACAACCCAAGGAGTTTAATAACCAAACTTGAAAGACTTGCAACCTAAATATATATATACACAAATACATATGTGTATATATAATTTCATGTGCGTACATACATATACATATACATATACATATACATATACATACACATATACATATGGTTTGTTTCTAACCAAGCTATACCCAGATGAAACTTTCATGTTCTCAGGAAAAAGACAATCTCACTGGTACCCAGACCCACAGTCTCTTATTTACAAAGCTGAAATCCCAAATATGTTTTTTTTTTCATAAAACATTTGAAGACCAACCTGACTAGAACTCATTTAACAGTAAAATTTGACCTGGATTGATAGATATAGAATTTTTATTCCAATTATTGTTTTCATGTTATGATGTGAAATAGTATTGTGTTTTATTATGCACTGCTGCCCCAGATCCCACTGGGTGAGATATGTAATATTCAGTATGTATCCTTTATTACCTTTCTAAAAATCCAAAGGTTCTAAATTCTGAAGCATATCTGGTCCCAAGGGTTTCAGAACAGACCTTGTGGGCCTATATAAACTATCACAGAGCATACGAAAAGATGAAAAAGTTTCTCAGCTATTTTAAGAAGTTAAGTTAACCCTGATCTACAATTTGGCAAAGAGAGTTCACTCACAAAGGAAACTGCAATCTGACTTCATTTGACTATAGATGCAAAAAGCTTAGATAAGTGATATTTCTCACTTTTTCAACTTGGTGATAAAAATATGTGGTCATCATTACAGACTAATGTGTCTTCCCAAAATTCCTATGGTGACGTCTTAACCCCCAGAACCTCAGAATGGGACTGTATTTGGATATAGGGTCTTTAAAGAGATAATTAAGTTAAAATGAGGTCAGGAAAGTGGGCCCAGATCCAATATGGCTCATGTCCTTGTAAGAAGATGAAATTTGGACAGAGAGGGAAATGGGAAAGACCATGTGAGGACAGAGGGAGAAGATGGGCATCTAAGAGCCCAGGAGAAAGTCCCTCAAAGGAACCAACTCGGTCGACACCTTGATCTCGGACCTCTAATCTTTAGAATTGTGCGAAAATAAATTTCTGCAGTTTAATGTACCCAGTTTACGGTGGCAGCCCCAGTACACTGATATGGCCACATTTTCGTACTCCAGTTTAAATAACTACCAGTACTCATCCACTGTCTCAAAAACAATGTGACTGGCATTCTCTTGCTTTGGACAGTGCTCTTCTTGACTGTGTAACAAGGTAAGAGAAAAGAAACATGCCACCCACAAGAATTAAGATTCGGGCCATTACTACTGCTTGAAGATTCAATGACTGTTTAGATGAGAAGCTACTAGACATTTTTAAAAATAATTATTTAGAAATTAATGACTGCTTTCTATGCCAGCATTAGCCGGGAAATTAAATCCCCAGTGTCTACAAAATATATATTTCAGAGTAAGTTGTACATAACATATAAGACATTTGTATAATTAAATAGTTTTAAATGGCTTTAGTTTCTGCTCTGTCTACAATTTAGGGAAGCACCAAAGACGTTCTCTGAGGACACTGGTCCGCACCCAGATGCATCTTTCCTCCATCACTGCAAGTCACTGTACTCATCAGGCTAATGGCCCCACTGGCGGAGAACCTGCTGCCAAGCTCATTCAAATTACTGCCAGAATTCACTTCTTTGTGAATGAAGGACTGAAGCCCCAGGATCTTTCCAGCTAACGCTTGGGGGCCTCTCTCCGCAACTAGAGGGCACCCGCCATTTGCAGAGGCCCATGGGGGCTTTCCCAACATGGTCACTTACTGCATCAAGACAGTAAGCACCTCCAGAGTCTCCCACAAGGCGGTGTCATCACAGGAAGGGCAACCCGTCACCTACCCGGCTTGTGAGAAGCGAGTCGGGGGGCCCACTCACACTCAAGGGGAAGGAGATGATGCAGGACATGAACAGAAGATAGGGATTATGGGAGGTCACCTCAGAATCTGTCTGTCACACAGCAAATGGACTGAAGGGACATGGAAACACAGGTGGAAAGCCATCTCTACAAAGCGAGCATATAGTACAAGCACATTCACCACACATTGTGCCACGGTGAGCCAGATAAAAGGTGCAAAAGACCTGGAATTTGCGCACTTGTGAGGAGGAAAGTAAGTTTGCCCACTGCACATGCTGTCACTTAATTAGTGTTGTTCCTTGTTTATAAATCCATTGGTGTAACTCTGCTGTGAGGGTCCCTATCATCTATCATGTATTTTAAAGGAGTTCAGGGTATGGAAGGGGAAACAAATAAGCCAGTGTGATGAAAATCCTCAATAATGTATTATCTGGGATATTCTTGGGAGGTCTGACTGGCAAAGGCATCTGAGCAGCGAGCAGGCACAGTGATTGGTCAAAGAATATTTTGGTGGATTGATTTCCCACCAGAAAGAACAGAGTTGATGAGATTCTAGAAAACAAGGAGATCTGAAAAATCCTGTAATTTGGTCATCAAAAACCTACCAAAAATATCAGACATATCTAGGTGCTAAAAACTGGATCACAGATCTCCAATTCATCGACAGCCTCCACAAAAGATGTGTAGCTCCTGAACGCGTGAAGCTCTGGCCTTGGTTATTCATCCCGTGGCTCAGCTCAGCTCCCAGCCCCATGCCTCCCTGTGAGAGGAGAGAGAGCTGTCAGCACAAGGGGCTTAGGCAGCCTCATCCCACTCTTCTTCACTAGAAGCACGCCCGTGACACGGCCATCTGTTCAGCCATATAGCATCCCAGGCACCGAGGAACGCCAGTCGGGACGGGCAACTGGGTACAGAGCCATTCCTCCTGACACCCTCAATAAGGTCAGGCATGCCCCATTGATCAGGGGCCCAGCTAGCAGAGCTGCAAATATTTGTTCTCAGCAATTTTGGGACTTCAAGGCTCTTCCATGGTGACTGAACTCAGTCTGCAAGAGCAGCTGCTTCTGCAAAGCCGGGGTCCATGAGAGAGTGAATGGGGAGAAGGGACTGTTGCCTCATCACAAACCAGCAGAGAGAGGACGGGCCAATTTCTCTTTGTCCAAAGAAACAAGCACGTAGGGAAATACGGTGTTCCCCTAAAGGGCAGATGGGCAGATTCTCCACTGCCTTCCCCCGCCACCCTGTCACAGACAAAGGAGACAGAAGCTCCAAGGAAAAATTATCACGCCAGCCATGGTAGGAGAAGTGGTACGTGGAAAATAGATGGATAAAAATCCCATTTCAGGCTTTGAAGATGTACTCTGGATCTTCCTTGTCCCTTTGTTTTGTTTATTTGTTAGCTTGCTTTCTGAATACAGGCGTGTTTGGGGAAGGATGATGCCATTTTGCAAAAAGGAGAGTGTAAGGTTTTTGCAAAGAGAGCACCGGGTCCAGCTGCTAGGTTCTCCACTTGTTCTCCGCCCACCCTTCAACAGAACAGTCTAATCCCCTTAAATCTGTTTCCTCGTCTGCTTAGAAGGGAACATTTAAAAGGTACTTAATCTCACAGGGTTACTGCAATGGGAACATGCTGGAAATCAGAGTCACACAGAAGCCTCCCACACTTTGATGGTAGAACTGCAGAGCTGAGCCAGCCTCTGGCCCACTGCACCCACTTGAACACTCCGCACGCCAGGAGCCAGGGAACTGACACCCGTGATGGGAAAGGGACTTGGCTACGTTCTCACTGTGAAAGACTGGGTACTCACTGGGGTACTGCCTCCTGTCCACGGTTGCCAGGCAGGGGAGATGGGGGTGAAAAGTAAAAATTCGGCAGCTTGCCGGGGGCTGGTAGCCCTCACCCCTGGGTGTGGGGCTGAAGAGGGCGGGGCTCAGAGCAGGTACAGGCCCGGCTGGGTCATGAGATTCCCTCTGACCCTGACTGAGCCCCCAACCCCAGCCAATGACGGCTCCAATCTGACCCAGAGCCATCCCTAGTCTGTCACTGCCGGCTGTCCCCTGATGCTGAGTATCACGCCCAGGTGTCACCCCAGGCCCTCAGACTCTGGCCACACATCCTGAAGGAGAGACGTGGTGGCAGCTGGCGGTTCCAGCAGCCGTCATGCAAAGCGGCAGGTCTACACGGATGTCTGGGGGCAGCCCCGTCTCTCTGTGCATCAAGAAGCTTCACGGACATATTTGTTTACTCCACTTGCCGATATGCAGTTTGCATAATATTGAATCTGGAAAGGACACTGCATCCACTGACAGGAGTTTTCCCAGCTGGAAAAAGGAAAAAAAAAAAAAAAGAAAAAGAAAAAGAAAGAAACCAGCTTTACATTTTTTTAACATTTTGGGGTAAAAATAAAGACACCAACACCAAGTGCCAGGTTTCCTGATGGATGTTTACTGGGTGGGGAAGGCCAGTCTCTGGTCAGGCCACACTCCCAGACCCCAAGTGGTGTTGGACGGCTTTCTCATAAACACTGTTGGCAGCTCCAGGGACGGCTCTTTTAGTAAAAAAGGATGTGCTGGAACGAAATGTGGGCCTCCAGCCAAGCCACATTTCTTCCTCTAAAACAGAAAACATTCACGTGTCAGGATGCAAGGAGCCAAGCCCTTCTGAGAAGGGAGGCATCCTCTTCGGCGTCCCGGGAGGATGCGAAGAACGAAGCTGAGCTGGGCTTTGACCTGAGATACCCAGTGGGGAGCAAAGGGCCAAGAACGCGGGCCAGCTCCTGTGCCCCTGGCCAGACTTATATTCTCAGATTGGTCTGAACACCTGGCTCACACACGAGTTACAGCGAGACCCCTCTGAATGGGTGGATGCACAGACACAAAGCACGAAGCCAGGGTAAGTGGCAGGAAGCCGAGCAGGGTCATACAGGCTTGTCGCGGACACCCTTCCCATCAGGGGCCCCTTGTGCCTCGGCGGCAGGCTCCGCCGAGCTGTGCAGAAGCCCTGCTTGTTCGAACAGCAGTCTCTACACTGCACAATCCCCGGACCCTCCTAGGCAGAGTGTGGGCCTTAGAGCAGCAGCAGCAGCTGGAAGGGGGTTAGAAATGCATAACCTTAGCCCCACCCCAGACCTGCTGACTCAGAATCTGCATGTTTACAAATGCCCAGGTGATTCCTAGGCACATTTAAGGTGTCACAGGCACAACCCCAGGGGCTTCTAGAACATTCTCACAATTGGACATGCATGCCCCTTTCAAAGTGCTGTCCCCTGAGGAGGATGGATAGTCGGTGAGGCATGAAGTGATAAAGCCCTCCTGCACAAAGCACCCCCAGGTCATAACCCTGGGTTGGGGTAAAAGGCACTTTGGACTATAATCCAATGTCCCCAGGACCCCAGTCATCCCGGCCACATCCCTCTACAGTGGGGAAGCATCTGCTCACGCTCACCCCACCCTAGAACCTTCCTGGATGAGGGAAAACCATGGATCAAATCCAGGGTGATTTAGGACCTCACATAAGAGTTGAGGTCGATCTGGGGTCCTACATTGTGAAGGTCCCATCGGTGAGCCAGAGTTTGGCCTCACCTGGTCAAGGAACAAAGGACTCAAGTCCCAGGCAGCCTGGGTGCCGTGTAAAATTCAAGGTGGCTATGTCCCCCGGGTGGACCTCACTGCCCAGGCCACGCTGCGGGTGCACAGGCCCAGGACCGAGGCCAACTCCCTCTCAGCACTCGGTTCACTGTCGTGGCTCTTATCTGTTCACTGAATCTGGAAACTCTGAGCTCAGCTCCGGGCATACCACCAAGCTCTGCCGATTACTCAGCAGCAAACTCCCCTCGGAAGCCACCGAGCCCGGCACACCAGCGGGGCTCACAAACCTGGGGCCTCCCTTACCATCTGATAGATGGCAACACAGTCCGCCAGCCACCACTGCTTGCCCACAGTGCTTCTCTGGGGCAAGCAGGGGTACCATACCCTCCCGGTTTGGGGCCCCAGGACCTAAGCCATAAGCACTCAGAGCATCTCACTTTGTGTAGTGGGCAGGACTCCTGGCGAGGTCTGTTCCGCCACCTTCACAGGTGCTTCGTGCTTACACCTTGTCAGAACAACAGGAACAGAACTCTATTTCCTGCAGACACGCTATCGACGAGTGCTTTCGCAAGGTTTTCTTTGGCATCGTACACCTAGATTGTAAATTGCACTTTTGGCCCCTCGCATCCATTTATCATCCGTCATGCCTGGAAACTAAAGCCCGGGTTGAGAGGGACTTGGCCAAGTTTGCATCCAAGTTCTGTTTTGTTTTTAAGGGCTGCAGCAGGCATAGGGTTACAGCTGTTTTCAGTTTCTTTATTCAGTTAAAATTACAATAGCAGATTACACTGTATGAAACCGTGTGGCCTTGATTACCATTTTCTCCATGTGTTAAGGAAGACCTAAAATGACTTTCTGAGGAGAATCTTGGCCTTCCCCACAGGTACATCCTGGCTTATCTCCAAAAGGAGATACAAGAGCTTTCTTTTCAGGCAGGAGTTCTTGTAAGGTGACACGATTTTGACAAGAGTGTGTTAATCTTCCTCCCACCTTGGGTGACGGTTCCACCTACCCACTTCCCTGCAACAGAAGATATTTGCACTCCCGGTAGTTGTCAGGGAACATAGCCTCGAACTTGGTGTCACTCAAACGTTTCATTTCCTCTTGGTTGGGAGGAATTGTGTTTAGAGAGTATGTCCCAAGGGGGAATTGTGTTAGTTAAGATAATGCTAGCTACTCTATCAGACAAATCTCAAATCCTCAGTGGCTTGACACAATAGAAGTTGGTTCCTCGTGCATATCACGTTCCAATGAGGGCATTCTGGCTGGGTATGCGTCCACCAGGCCTTGAGCATCCAGACCTCTTCCTTCATGTGGCTCCACCCTCCTCTGGGTCCTAGGAGCCTTCTTCAGGCCAACAGATGGGGAAAGGGGTCATGGAGAGAATGCATTCCCTTCCCAACCACTTCAGCTAAGAAGTGACACACAATTTCTGCTCACATTCAATGTCAAAGCCACATCTGGCTGCAAAGGAAGCTGGGAAGAGTACTCATGGGCCCAGGAGGGTCCAGGCTTCAGTGAACTCAAAGTAGTCTCTGTTATGGAAATACATTGCTCTAAATCCCTCAAATTGACCCAGATTAAGCCAGTTCACCCACAAGATGAATACCTGGACAGCATGATGAGGATTCCCACAGAATAGCTTCTATAGAACAGCAACAGATGTGCCCCCAGACAAGAGAGAAACACTGGGTGAGTAGGAAAGTGGGGGAGGATTTCACACCAATGTATGCAAGGTGCTGTTGAGGATGGCATCCAGGCCCAATGACATCTCATTTCAAGGAGGAATCCAGAAATCCTCAGAATGATGGTCTCCCCCAGTGCCTGCTTTGTTTTTATTTAGTTATGCTGTGACCCATATCATTCATTGTGCTTCCCTCTTTGCCTTGCCTGTTGGCAAGCTTAGACTCAGATCAATACAGGTCATCCCTAGCAAATATGGGAGACATTAAAGGATGCATTTTTTGAACCAACCTCACATGTGGTGCCATTCATCTTTCCTACTTTTACTTCTCTGCCTCATTTTTTGAAGTTTTTATTTATTTTTTTCCCCCAAATACTTTTATTTTACTTTTTCAGTGTTACAAGATTCATTGTTTATGTACCACACCCAGTGCTCCATGCAATACGTGCCCTCCTCAATACCCACCACCAGGCTTGCCCATCCCCCCACCCCCCTCCCCTCCAAAACCCTCAGTCCATTGCTCTGAGTTCACAATCTCTCATGGTTCTTCACCCCTCTGATTTCCTCCAATTCACCCCTCCCTTCCCTCTCACAAAGTTTTTAATATCATCTTGCTATCATATAACTATCTTTGTAAACTGTGTCTAGTTCACTTGAGGAATACAAGCAGATAAAGGAATAATCAACAAAATACAAAAGCGGTAATGATGCAGGAGCTATTAGAGGAAGTTGGAGACACTTCCTCTCTTTCCTTCTCTTCTTGTCATCATCTTGGCCTTACTGGTGTGGTTGTTCCACCCACAGGTGCCTCTTAGTGAACAAGTCTCTTTCCTGTGCTCTGGGCACCTACTGCACGCTCGGGGTTGTGGCACCCTTCAAGAAGGTACGTTCCCAATGTCAGAACATCCACAGACTCTAGGAGGAGCCCTCTCCAGTGTCTCAAGGGAATGGTAATCTTCAGGTTGCTCTTTCTTGTAAAGAGACCCTGACGTTAGGAGTGCATCACCCACCGTGCCTCTTCCTGTGTCCCTGCATGACAGTGTGCTTTTGTACACAGCAATTGCCCTTACAGACCAACCTCCAATGCTCCTCTGATTCCACGGGCAGATTAGCCAAAGAGCAGCACAGTTTACGGTGAAGAGCAAGACTTAGAGAAGCACTATCCAATATGGCAGCCACTTGCCAAACCATGTAGCCGCAAAACACTTACAATGGGGCGAGTCTGAACTGAGATGTGCTGTGAGTGTAAAATTCATACTGGTTTTTGAAGATGTAGTATGAAAGAAAGACTATAAAGTATCACCTTAATAACCTTTAATATTTAATAGGGATTGTTACCCAATTTCTCACTACCAAGTCTCCAGATGGGAACCTGGTTATTAGGGTTTGGCCCAGTGCTCTGGGAGAGCCTGGGATTCTACAGTAAGAGGGAGAAATTGGGAATTCTGCCTACAAGTTTTGGCCCCTAGTCTGATGCACTCAGCTCTGAGACTCAGCCTGGAGAACAAAGACTTCAAGCTCTCATTCACCTGTATTGTGTGGGCTTTGTTTTCAAGGACGAAAAAATATTAACTTAAGGGAAAAAGTCATTTTCAGATTGTTCTTTAGCAAAAATTAAATCTTACCTGGAACAACTTATCTTCTTCAAGCAGAGAAGTTCAATTGCCCACCCCCAGCCCTCTGAATAGCAACTAAGAAAGATAAAAATATTTTCCTATTCAGAGATTATTTCAGTTATCACAGGCACTAAATAGATGGCAAATGAGCAACTGCTCACAAATGTTTGTTCATAAAGCCTGAATCTTTTACTTCAGAGAAACTGGGAGGGGATTTTTGGTAATTAAATGACCAGTGGGTGAAAATGTTCGAAGTACCCATGATAATTTGCAGCCTGGAAGAGCAGGAACTCGAATCCTGTTAACAGGTGTATCTGAGGATCAATAGGCTTGCAACACCTGATAAGCCAGGAGGAGCCTCCACTTCCCCACAGCCCAAGGAGGCACATGGTCAGGTAGCGCATCTTTAACTGCCAAGATGTCCCAACCCCCATGCCTTGTACCCGGCCTGGCCCCACGTGACCGCCTCTTTGCCGCCCGACTTGGCCAATTAGCCCCATAGACACCCACCCAGCCTTTCCCCTGTGGGAAGCACGATGTAGCCCATGACCACGTGCCCTTCCATAGCTGTGCACAGGCTACAGTCTGGCACCTCCTGGCCTGCACATATTTACATGGATATTTCTATCACTTCCGTCCACCTGGTCCTCCAATTCCTTAATAACACATCCCTTAATGGCTCCAACAAATCAATCCTTCAGTCTTCAGAGAGGGGCAAAGACTCCCCCAAAGTAGAGAAACTTAGAGCATGACTCAGTAGAAGTCACAACGGTTCAGTTAGAGCCACAAGAAACCTATCCACCGATACGGACTTAGCCAAAGGTCCATGGATAGAATTCAGAGGGTCAATGAACTTAGATGGGATAAATGTCTTATTTGTATTTTCACTGGCCTCTAACTGAACTATAGCTCAGAATTTCCTTCAGTTATGAACATGGGCAATAAACCACAGTAGTTCTAGCAGTGCCTATCATTTATCAACAGTAAAAATCAGTTACTTTACTATAGTATGATTGTTGCAGATTTCTCAAAACATTATTTATTTCAGATATACGACAGTTATTAGAACTTTAAGTAGATCTTGCTTTTCAACGAGTTAATAAAGAAGCACGTATATGACTATATCACATACCTGGTTTATCTATATTTTGATAACTATCTGTCAACATTATCAGTTTCCTTTGTAATCCTGTATATTTAATTTTGTGCATTTAAAAACCGTTATTCTGAGGACAAGTCCTGCCTTAGTTCTGGCTGGGAGGGAACTAAATAAATATCATAGACTGGAGCAGGGGGCTTAGACAACAAACGTTTATGTCTCTCAATTCTGGAGGCGGAGAAGTCTAAGACCAGAGTACAGGCCAATTCAGTGTCTGTGAGGGAATTCTTGAAGATAGCCACCTCCTTGTTCTACCCTCACATGGCAGACAGACCATCTGTTTCCTGCCTCTTCTTACT
Source organism: Potos flavus (assembly GCA_028534135.1). Classification (NCBI taxonomy): domain Eukaryota; kingdom Metazoa; phylum Chordata; class Mammalia; order Carnivora; family Procyonidae; genus Potos; species Potos flavus. The sequence continues at coordinate 14,976,955 of CM052885.1, forward strand.
GGGGCACTAATCCCACCCACACGTGAGAGCTCCACTCTCATGACCTAACTCCCTCCCAAAAGCCTGCCTGCAAATATACCACTATACTGCGGATTAGGGCTTCAACATATGAATTTGGGGGACACAAACATTCATCCATAGCAAGTCCATAGGCCTCACTAGATGCCAAAGGAGTGTATGGAGAAAAAGAGGAAAGATGATTAAGCTCCCCCGCCATGAACCCTATAAAACATGCCTTCCCACAAAGCCTCCTATGATGACATCAGCCATCAGAGTTCTCCTAGTGCCTCAAAAGGTGATAAATATCCACACTCTTGTCAAAAGCAGCAAAGAACTCAAAAGATTTATATGCAGTACAGAGGGGAGGGGGGAAGGACTGAGAGGCCAGGAGATCTGGTCTCTGGAGCCCCTCAGAGTCCATTTCTCAGGGAGCAGAGCCGAGCAGCCCCCACCCCCACTCCATGAAGGCCCACCTCTGCTGTGCACAAAGGACGGGGTCAGAGGGTGCAGCCAAAAGCCCACCTCCTCAGAGGCTGACCCCCCCCACCAAACATAGTTTGGTGGCACGTGCTGACTCCAGACTGACCAGGCAACTGCCTCCATCCCTCTCAGAAAAGGAAGAGGAAACCCTTCTGTGAACATAAATCTAAACTGGGTGAGAGATACTGTTAGCTCCGCGATTCTCTGCCCCTCGCACTAATTACACAAGCGCTCTGGGTTAATTAATTTGTAGGAGAAGACCATATTGCTGAGCGTACATTTTTTCTGGGTTTCAACTGCTCCACTTCTCAAGTTGAAATTACTTTGCAGCAACTTTTCTTTCTTTCTCTCACCTTTAACTCGAAGTCTGTTTGCATGTTTTCCTTTTGCAGCTTGGTGGAAAATTTTTGAAAAGGGGGGGGGAAAGAAAGGTTATTTGATCTTTTGAAGAGAGAAATCCTGCTCATGGATTTTCTGCTTTTAATTTATTGGAGAGAAAAGGGCGATCGAGTGAACGGGGTGGGAAAGGAGGACAAGGCAAGGAGCAAGGGGCTTTGATCTCCCGCAGGTGGAGGCGGGGCGGCCACCCGACCCCCCATAGCCCAGGGTGGCCCCGACCCATAAGTCCTTGGAGACCCTTCCACGGCCAGGCCACACCCCCTGCCTGGAGAACTCTGGGCTACAGGTTCTTAAAACAGCCCAGAACGGGGAATTGGGAGACTCAGCCAGAAATGCTCACGCCTCCTGGTGCTCACTGCCTCGGGCACTTTGATCAGAGGAATAAAAGCTAAGAACTAAGAAATCATTCTGAGCGTGAGCTGAGAAGGGAGAGCTGATAAACCAGGGAAATACTCTTTGTAACATGAGCTTGTATTTCTTCCTTCATCTCTAGGCATAAAGAGGGGAGGCAAAATACGTGGTCATCACTACCGGGTGATAAATGCTAAGAACTTCTGGGTCAGCTCAAGGGCTCACTCAAGCCTGCAAAAGAGAAAACACCTAACACAGGGGCAGGCATCGAGCTGAAAACACATGGGCTCCTACTGCGGCTGCCCCCTGCGCAACCCTCTGGAAATGTACTCCTGACTTTGGGCTGGGCCAACAGTCAACATGCCGTGAGGCTCGCAGGTCAGCAACCGCGACCCAGTTCAGCTCAGTTTTAAAAATAAAAATTTTGGCAATTAACAGGTGGTGGGCATTGTGCTAGAGAAAACTAGGGCCAAAGATGGGTGGGAGATGGGGTGCCCACAGACCCATAAACTGATAATAATTTGCAAGTGCTATAAAAACTGTATTCACAAGGTCAAGAATGGCAAAGAGGAGCAGGAATGATTGATTGGCTGGAAAAAGTGATGCCTGGGAAGGCTTTGTCACAGAGGTGATATGTAAGCTGGGTTTTGATGAATACACAGAAGTTCATCGAGAAAACAGGGGATGAGAGTGCTCTATATCACAGAAAGAACACACAGAAAACCACGGAGACATGAGAGGTCAAGGTGTGTTCAGCCATTAGAGTTGACTTAAGTGTGATACCTACAGAGGTAGGAAGTGGTGGTAGATGATCCTGGTATCAGGTAAAATACCTGTGCCCCACCAAGCTTGGTTTCCCTGGGATTTTATCCTGGTGGAGTGGTTTCAAGCAGGAGAGTAACGAGATCGGAAGTGTGTGAGTATGTATGTACATAATACACATGCATTCTGGCAGCTGAGAGAATTGGAGGGGTGTGAGCGATGGTGTTTCCTCTTTGGACATGTAGATTTTAAGGCCCCTCCACAGAGACTGGCAAGGAGCAGCAGGTGTGCATTTCACTAGCCCAGTGGGGGCTGCCATCATGATGGGGAAGAAACAGACATCAGGCACCAACCTCCAGACTCTGGCTCGGCCTTTAGAAATTCCTAGAACATCAGACTCAAAGGGTTCAGAGAGATCACCTTCACCTTGTATTTTGCGTACGAGGAAGCGGAAAGTTGGCAGCAGCTGCGGCCCCCTGACTCCCACCACTGCCGCAGCCCTGACCCACCTGCCCACTGCGTTCACAATGGGCCAGAGGTGGAAGGAGAAGAGATGAGGCGGCAAAGGTCAGATTTAAAGGGACTCGGTCTACAGCCAAAAAGATGACATGGAGTCCAAGTCTGTGAAGCAGACCCCAGGCAGGGGGGAGAAGGAAGCTGTAGGTTCCTATGATGGGGCCTCAACTCCGTTTTCCCACCTCGTGAGCTCTCAAACGGCTCACGTGCCACCTCCTCCATGAAGCTGCCTTGGAAGCAGAGCCCATAGGGACCTATCCCTTCCCCAACCCGTGTCAGCGTCCCCTGCATGGTGCTTCCCACATTTAGTCATAAACTAGAATTACCCATGGGCACTTCTCTCATGTTGCTCTTGACTGTGGAGTGGATTGATATCATTGCCTGAACCCTCATAACTAAGCATATGCAGGCCTGCCATGGAGTGGGGGCTCCCCACACAGGAGCTGGGGGAATCAATGCTTGCTGGCAGAACAGGGGGGAACAAGACCCGCAGAGCCAGATCCGTGGATGAAAAAACAAGTAGACAGACGAGGAAAATGAGAGCAGAACTCAGGAAAAACAGGCTGCCCTGTCCCAGGGGCCCCCGTGTAGCCCCCCCAGCTTGAGTCACAGGCTGCAGAAAATACCAGTGATCCCATACCAGTCACACCAGTCCTGGCAGAGCCAGGACAGGATGATCTAATAGATATTTTCCAGACTTCGTGTCTATTATCCCCAAACAAAATGACATGTTCTTCCAAGCAGCTCCTCTCTGGTTATGAGCACTATAATTAAGCATGAAGAACACACCCACCTCCGTCTGCACAGAGAGGGTGGGGAAGCCAGCACAGCACAGGGAAGCAGCCTCGCTGAGCGAGTGCAGACCCCAGCCTCACACTGCTGCTCTCCCACTCTGACTCCACTGCCCCACAGTGGCCTCGGCGAGCTCTCAGCTAAGCTACATTTGGGAGCCCAGGGGGTCAAGGAGGTGGCAAGGAGCAGCAGGGCCAGGATTCTAGCCTCTGTGCCACCACTAAATAGAGATTGTTTCCCATCCTGAGCCTCCAGGTTTTCATCTGGTCTCCCCAACTGGCTACTGTGCACGACGCAAGAGCCTGGGTCCCCCATCATGGTCTCTTGGCTGAGCGAGTCCAGAGGCCCCGGGAGCTACCCCCAAAACAGCAGCCAGGGCTCCAGCAGGCATAGGCGCCTTAGATGCCAGTGCCCCCAGCCTCACCAGGTCCACCGAGAGGTTGCTTTGGGAATACATGTCTGGATCCCATCAGGGGCCTTAGTAAGCTTGGAATCACAGAAAGATTCCCCTCTCAGCTCCACTCCTGGGCCCAGGCTGGAGACCATGAGTCTTGTGAGAGATACACTGAACACTCAGGCCTTGTCCATCCAAAAATCCTAAAGGTCCCTGCCAGGCTGCAACAAGCCAAGGGGCCCAGACGTGTCAGATCCTCAAAATGGTCCCTGGGGCCCCGGCCTCCTCCACGCTGTACCTCTTGTTTTCCAGGGACCCAGACCTGCCCTGAGGCTTCTTTGCTGTAGTGCAGCTAGACTCAGTACACTGAGGGTCCCCCAAACCCCCTTCCCAGATGGTCTTCCAGGAACAGATCGTATGTCTCCCCTCTAGCCCTGGACTGACCCTATATCTTCCTAAGGATTGTCCCCCAGGGTCTGTCTGACTTGGGCTGGCCAGGTCCAAGCCAGATTCAAGGAAGGTAGATTATGGGAGGAGACATTGGGTGGCACATGGCATTAGCGGCACGAGATTCAGCACTGGAGCACGTCCCTAGGGAGTCAGGTCCCCTCTCCCCACTCTAAAAAAGTTGATACATGGGCAGAGCAATGAAATGGGAGGCTGCTGGCCCCACTCAAATCCAGAACATCAGCCTCCAAGAGAGGAAGAAGAAGCTCAGGCATCAAGTCCCGTGGCTCTTCCACCAATTCCGTCCTCCACCCCACAATCACAATCGCGCTCTAGATTAGACGCTTCTACTCTAGTGCACCCCTCTATCGTTTACTAGAGGGACCTTTATCAAGTGGCCTCTTCCCAATGTCATCCCTTAGCTATAAGCACAAGGAGCTCCACGCCCGGGAGGTAAAGTCTGTGTGGCCCGGTCTTTACAGCTGCTCCTAAACTACACACCCCATGTCATCCCTCACTTCTTCCTCTCCCACGTTCTGCTCCCCTGCCAGTGGGAAGCCTTCCTTCCGCCCTGCGTTTGCCCTTCCCCAAGTCTCTGTCCTCCATGCCCCACCCTGAAAACTCTCACTGGTCCCCCGGGGAACTCTGCCTCTGGGCCGCCTCCCACCCTCCTGGCTGGCCCTTTGCCCTTTGCGAGGGCTGAGGCTGTCCAGAGGGCTGTTGCCCCGGCGGGCATCAAGGGGCTCTGCTGTTCTCCAACCGAGATTGGCTCCAGCACGGACCCCTCACCCTCCTGTCTGCATTTTTCTCCCTTGTCTTTACCACCTCCTGACACAATGCTTATTTATTTAATGCGTGCTTAATTTATGTCTCACTCACCCCCCAACCCCGCCAAAATAAGCAACTCCACAAGGGGAGGGATGTCTGCTTCTGTGCCCAGCTCTATCCCACATCCAGAATGGCACCTGGCCCGTGGTCGGCACTCTACAAGTACTTGTTGAAGAAATGAATGGCTGAGTGAGTGAATGAATGCATCATCAGCACCAGCCATGCAACACCCCTGTGTGTAGATCCTTTCCATGTGAAACCCTCGGAGAAGCCTGAGGCGAGGCACAAGGATCCCGGGCCTGGGGGTCAGGTCCCCTGAGACCTGGCCTGAGCAACTTTTGCTGTCTGCTTCCTCAGTTTCCCCACTTATAAAATGAGGGGGGCTCAGCGGTGCCAGGCTGTGGGGTCCATGGAGCGCTGCCCCCATGTCAGGGGCTGCCGGTTGCCTGCTTGCGGAGCTCCCGGGGACCTGTCCGATGAATGGCCCGCAGGTCCGAGCCTGAGCCCCTCTGGCCCACCAGGCTCTAATTAGGAGCCACTCTTAGCATTTTTGTAACTTAATTCTCTCTAGTCAACACTTTAATTATGGGTATCTCATTTTTCTCCAACATCACAGCACACACAGGAAAGGCTACTTCCTGACCAGAGGGGGGCAGCCAGCTGGTGAGGCCAGGAGCGCCCCCTGCCCAGCAGCCTGGCTGCCGGGGTGCTGAGGGGTGGCCGCGGCACACACAGCCCGGCCACAGCACCAGGGGGAGGCTTTGCCCTCCTCGTCCCGAGGGAAACGGCATGGGTCCCTGCTTCAGCTTCCTGCCCCTGCCACACTTGCCTTCATACTCGCCGGTTTCCCTTGCTGCCCAGACCCAGGCTGTTGGCCCTTTCTTTCTGTGCCCTGTAGGAGGGACTTCACACAAGACCCAGATCGCACGGGTGGGTTTGCCCTCACAGGGGTGCAGGGAAGAGTCAAGAAAGGCACTCACTCCTACCTGCCTGTCCGTCCACATCTTCCAACCGGACACAGACATCCTGCTTATAGGATTGGATTTTTTTTTTCATCAGACTTGAATACCAGTGTATTTCTACTGTGAGAATCCAACGTACTTGCCAGATGAAACTGAGATTTCTCCCCGAAGGGCACTGTCCCAGGAGGTGGCCCTTCCCACACAGTCTCTGAGTGGGTGGGACCAGAGCTGGGGCATCCAAGGGCCAGTGGGAGGATTTGACTTGGCCAGAGGAGGGAGGCTGGAGGGGATGTCAGCGGGATGAAAGGTTTGAAGAAGGCTCTGAGGAAACTCCTTTTTGAGTTGGACGATCCCTAACACAGCTGCAGTAGCCTCCAGGAAGGTCTCTGCCGGCATCCGAAGGACTGCCCAGGGGCTAGCCCTCACAGGAGGCTGCAGAAAAGGACATGGGGGCTGACCAAGAGACAGCTAGGAGATGTGAGCATGTGCAGGGCTGAGGAAGACAGGCCCTAGAGCAGACCTCCTGGGTCTCATCTGGTTGCACTGCCGCCTACTGGCTAGGGAGCTGGGCAAGTTCGTGACTTCTCCCCCATCTGAAAATGAGAATGGTGAGAGCATCTTATAGGCGTGCTGTGGCAATTAAATGACCAAATAAAAGTAAACGCTTAGGTGAGTGCCTGGGACAAAATAAGCAGTCACTGTTATCATCCTATAGTCCTCCCAAGCACTCATGCCCCCCCCTCCAAAGACATCCCAAATTACCAGCACCAGGCGCCTCAACCCATGTCCTCTGGCCTCTTCTGGCCAGAATGCCATCCCCGAACCCCATCCCCCACCTCAATAGAAATTCTGCAGTTCCCTCCGAAGGGTCAGCTTCCAGTTCCCAGGGCAGCAGAGCCCCCAGGCTCTGTCTGAGGTCCTCACTCTCCTGCCTCTCATAAATCACAAGGCAGCCTCCTTCATCGGAAGGAATCAGCCAGCCCCACGGAAGAGGATACGCCCCCTGGAGGACACCCCGGGGCAGTTACTGAGCAGTGGCTCTGGGAGACCAGGGTGCACATAAGTCTGTTTCCTCTCTGCCTCCCCTTCCGCCATCTCTTTCTTCTCTCCAGAAGCTGAGGTTAAAGCCTTCGACCCAGGAGCACAACTGTCTGTCCAGACCAATCAAAAATCTTCCTCTTAGGAGGAAGACCCACGACCCATCTCCAGCCTCTAGTTCAGATAATCATTTCAACTGAAAAAAAAAGAAAGAAGAAAGAAAGAAAGAAAGAAAGAAAGAAAGAAAGAAAGAAAGAAAGAAAGAAAGAAAGAAAGAAAGAAAGAAAGAAAGAAAGAAGAAAGAAAGAAAAACTTTCATGCAAATCGGGGCCAAATTGAAAATCTGTTCATCACTTCTTCTGGTGCCTCGGGTCCCTTGTTGGGGAATTTTTAAATGGCTCAGCTCATCTGAAGCCAAGGAAGAGAGAGGAGACAGATGGATTCATGCATTTTTACAGAGATTCTTAAGAACTGTCCTTGTGGAAACCCCCTCTGCCCATCCACAATGCAGTGGGGAAGTCTCATTCCATGACCTACTCTTACTAAAGATATTTCTCCTCACACCTGTCAGCCCAAGCACATTTCTGGGGGGACTTACTTGCACAATGGCCTTCAAAAGAGATACTTCTCATACAACTGGCTCAAAAAAATCCAAGGCTGCTTACCAAAAAAGCAATCTTTCTGCTGCACAACAGAATGCAAGAGCATTGGTTTTAACAAGAAATTGTCCACTAGGATAGGGACTTCTTGTCAATTAAAACCAACCCTCCCCAAGAAGTGAAAACTGGAATTGAGCCAGGCTCCACCCAACACACTTGTCACATGCCTGTGTGGAAGCTCTAATTTAAAGAGCCCCAGGGATTCCCTTCCGGGAATCTGGTGGACATTGAACTTGGCTGCAGAATTTGACTCAATGTCTGGTCTTCAAATTCCCTGCATAGGAAGCTTGGCTCTCAGAAGCTGCCCTCTAACTGGGATCACTCAGCAAAGCTCCCACTTTGTAGGGTTCTCCAGTGGAACAACACCAATGGGATATAAGTAGATAGATGGAAAGAAGGAGAGATTTGTTTCAAGAAACTGGTTCATGGGATTATGGGGGCGGTGGCAAGTCTGAGATCTGTAAGGCAGGCCAGAAAGCTGGTAATTAAGAGTTAATGTTGCCGTCTTGAATCTGAATTCCACAGGGCAGCAGGCTGGAAACACAGGCAAAGTGTCTACATTGCAGTCTTGAGGAGAATCCTTTCTTCTCAGAAAACCTCAGCCTCTGCTTTTACTGCCTCAACTGATTGGATGGGGCCCACATTATGGAGAGTAATCCGCTTTACTCAAACTCTACTGCTTTAGATATTAAACACATCTAAAAATACCTTCACGGCAACTTCTAGATGGCATTTGACCAAAAAACTGGGTACATAGCCCAGCCAAGATGACATTTAAGTTAACCTCCACACTTGACACACTCACTCCGCTTGCTTAGCCAGTCTGCCCCAACTGCACCTGTTCCTTCTCCTTAGGGACACGTGCTCGCCCGCAGCTTTGTGCTTTGTCAAGCCGCCCCTCCCCATCCCACTGACAAGCATGCTTACCCCATCCCTTGCCTCTTCAAATCCTTCCTTCACCCCCCAATGCCCAACTCCAGATCTGCTCCCTCAATGGAGTCCCCCTTGGCCTTTCTAGGACACATGGGTCCCCCTCCAGGACCCCTGAGTCCCCCGCTGTCCGTTGCACGGACCCACCCTCCGATCCCACCTCCTCCCGAACTCCTCCTTGTCCAGTCTCATTTCTCAGTTAAGAGACCAGCTCCAGCACCTCCACATCCCACCCAGGGGAGGGCCGGGAAGATCCCCATGGATACGAACACCCATCTGGTGGGCATTTTCTCTTTATGGAAAATATAATGGTGGGAAGCTCTGGAGTAAAAAAACAGAATCAAGACAAAAACAGGGAAAACAGAGGAAATCGAGATTGTTCTGTTGGAACAGAGCTCAACACAAAAGTTGAAGAGTGGCAGGTGGAAGATGGTAACTTCGCTGTAGATGAATACATCAAAAGGCTCCAGCCCAGGCTCAAATGTGAAGGCCGAGCTCCTCCCACCCCACCAAGGGAGCTGCTTCCCGGTCCCAGATGGGGCTTCCAGCAGACCTCGGGGCCACATGGAGGGAGGGCTGAGTGATTCTCTCTAAGGAGACCTCTCCGAACAGAGGAGTCCAAAGTCCTGCTTTTAATCGATTTGATTCAGTGTGTGATATCACTGGGCAGCCTTTCTTCTAAAGATAAGGGCATCATTGATTATCAGATACAAAGTACAGGCAGCCTTGAGGAACAAGGAGAAGGAGCCCACTGCCAGAGCCAACGCGCCGAGACCAGCTTGGGGAGGAGGCTGCTGCCTTGCCAGGACGAAGACAATTCCCGGCTCAAGCTCCAGCCTCGGCCTAGAGCTTCCCCACTGGGAGCCAGTCACCAGCTTGTGGGGAGGAAGGAAGGGGAGGGAAATATACAAAGACCTTGCACATTAGCGAAAGGCACTTGTGTGGTAAATCTCAGTGTCTGCTCCATCTCAAGTAGTTCATTAATATTGCTAAGCATATGAAACTGCCATCCCCTGTGCTACGTGTGGTAAGTGGAACAGACAGCCCTAGGCCCTGCCTACGGGGAGCACACATTCCAGCAGGGAAGAACGGAACAGTGGGCAGGCATCACGAGTAATTACCAAGAGAAATCAGGTTGATCACACACAATCTGTAAATGGCAAAGTGATGTTATGGCAGTGGAAGGCTTTTTCCTTACTGGGGTTGGCCGGCGGGGGAGTAGGGGTGTTGGGTTCACAAAAGATGGCTCATCTATAAACAGAAGGCTTCCAGCACTGCCCTGGCTCCTTAGTCCTCCCTGGCTGAGTCAACTTCTAGAGGCTCTTCTCAGCCTGGGGAGGACTGGCATTTGAGCTGATGCCTGCTGGATTAGAGATCCTCCTGCATGCTCCTGGTATGACCAGTGATATCCTCCCACCCACCACGACCCCCAGCCGTAGAACTTGTCATGCTGTATTTTAATGGTCTATTTCCTTGTCAGTCTCATCCACTGAATAACAAGCTCCTTGCAGGCAGGGCCATGTTAGTCTCACTCACAGTTTTACCCCTAGGGCCTACAGAGAACAGGGCACAGATCTGGCCACAGCTTTGAATGCTGCCTGCTTAACGTCCATTTAGAGAAACTTCGCTAATAACGATAGCTGTCATTGTTTGAATAGGCATTATGTGTCAGACACTGCTAAGCACTTGGCAAACATTTAGTGCTTGCAATAATCTTTTAAGTTGGGCATTATTATCCCCATCATGCAAATAAGGGACCTGAAGCTCAGAGAAACTAAGTTATCCGCTCAAGGTCACACAGCTTGGGACTAGATTCCAATTCAGAACTGTCCCTGGTCCCCATAGATGCTGGCCTGAGGTCCCCTGAGAGAAAGCGTGTTCTTTGTAAATGTGCAAGGAAAGGGATCTGCTTCTGGCCAGATGTGGGAAAGATCCAAGGAGGTTCTGTGCCCAGTGGACACAACCACAAGGAAGGCAGAGCACTGCAGCCATAGGGATCTAAAGCTCCCAGAGATGGGGCTCCTAAGCCTGCAGGATTTTCTGTGAGGAGGTGAAGGCAGGTACCAGACTTTACAAGTCTTCTTCAGGAGGAAAAGAAGGACCTCAGGCAGGACCCAGGAAGGAGGCTGGCCAAATATAGTGGAAGGAGGCAGAAGTGTCAGTGAGCGATGCCCCCTTTGGTTCTCAGCATCCGTCTCAGGTTAATCTGGGCTTCTCCCTGGAACTCAGTGCCTGCTGCATGCAGGAAACCCCAGAGCTAGTTCCAGACCCCCCTGGATCTGGGGCAGGAAGCAGAGGGCTAGAAAGGGAGTTCGTCACAGGAAGGGTCAGGGCACGAACTAGCATAGGCCAGCAGAGGCACCAAAGTGGCAAGTGATTTACCCGCCATCACCCCACGAGCCTTAAGTGGCATGTGCTTAAACATCATAGACTGACCAGGCTATGGGGGCGTGCTTCTCTCTAAGGAGCCCCTTCAGCCCTCTGCTACTTCCCTGTGGAAAATTAAGAGAGGAGTTGTCATCACCGAAAGAAAGAAAAGTGGCCTGCTCATTTCATCACAAAAACTCTAGCAAGCCTATGGCAAATGGTCTCAATTCCTTCCTTCCACCTGATTTATGCCAAAGCCATTGTTCACCCTGATGGTGTTCAATATATCACCAGAATGAACACTGTGCATCTTGGTATTTCACCCTCCAAAGCCTCATAGAAAAATGGATGCTAATGAAGAGATCTTCCATGTTTTCCTAAGAAGACTATCACCTCCGATAACACAGAGTGCTCCAGCAGATCAATAAAGGCAATAAATCAATGCAATTTATTAAATACAACAAGCACTTTCCCAGGCAAGTGCTCAGAAGGAGTCCAGGAAAGCATATCACCAGCACTCAGAATGGGTAAAGGTGCTGGTGGCTACTTATGAACAAAGTTTCAAAAGATACCTCAAGAGAGATCTGCAGGCAGAAACAGTGACACTCAGATCACCTCATCCCAACCCCCAGTGGAGCTTTCCCTGTGGGGATCCTCATCAGCGCTCTTTAGACAGAATCCAATTTACCGTCCTTTCTATAGAAACACCTAGATCAGCTCCTGGGACAGAACTAGCAAATGTTCGTGTGAACAAGGCCATGTTTCCCTGGTAAAGAAAATCACAGGTGAGGTGAAATCAAACATAGTGGGCTTCAAGAACATGGGGATTAACCCTCAAATCTGCCTGTTCTCTGCCCGAAGAAAGAGAAGAGAATGGGTCTCCATGCAGGGGTCTGAAAGCCATCTCAAAGGAGAGCCTGGTCCTGACATTTAGACAGAACCGATTTAGCAGTTTTTGGGAAAAGGCAGACCACTCACGCTCACTTCACCTGCAAGCAAGAGCTTCTAAAACAGCCACTGCACTGACAAAGATAAGATCAAACCTCTTCTCAACAAAGGCCAGAATAGGGCTGCCATTCCTCACCTCAGCTCCACCCTAAGGCCCCTGAGGAGAGAAGGGCCCTAGGACTGCTGTGTGGTCATGGTCCAGGCTTCAGACCTCCAGGGCCTGGCCTGAGAATAGGATCCTCCCGAGCCAGAGAGTCTTGGTGAAAACACTGACCTTCGAAGTCAACCATTCTTCCATCCATCCATTATCATCCATCCGCCAACCTACCAATCTGTCCGTCCATCCATCCATCCCCCAAATTGTTACTGAAGGCTCTTCTACATATAAGGCTCTGTAGGGATGCAGGAGAGCTCTCAAAAATTGAGTATATGGCAGGTGTTAAAATAGCCTGCTGACCAGTGATCCAAAAGAAACAGTTTGAACTCTGGAACCAGCGACACCTGGGTCCTCATCTCAGATGTGTGTCTTTGAGAAGGTTATGAAACCTCTCGATGCCTCCAATGCCAAACCTGGAAAACAGTGGTAACAATGGAATCGCCTTCTTTTTTACTGAAGACTAAATAAAATAACAGGGTGATTCCTAAAAGGTGATAAGGCATACCAGCAGTGGTATAGGAAACAATTTCAGCTGGAATGAGAGCAAACTTTTATCCAAAACAGATATATATATCTTAGAAAAAATAACTAAACATCATACTCATAATTTCACAAATATTACTACTAAAGATAAATCTAAAGTTTAAACCACAGAACAAGAAATGTATTTGCAACATATGTCACCAACAATGGGCTTGCCTTCAAAAGAGATAAAGGATTTCTGCAAATCAATAAAAAGATTAAAAAACGGGTAACAGACTGGAACAGGCATCCACAAAAGAAGATATCCAAATGGCCAATATGAAAAGATGCCTAATCCCATTAGTAATCAGGGAAGTGCAAATTAAGATCACAATGACGTGTCACTACCCCATCCCCAGGATGGCTAAGTAAAAGCAATGATAATACTAGGTGTTGGTAAGGATACAGAGCAACAAGAACTTGCACAGTTGGGACAGTAAATTGGTGCAATTATTGCAAAGCATGTCTAACACTACCTACTAACATTGAACATGCATATATCTTATAACCCAGAAATTACATTCCATGTTTTAATAAGTATGTACAAAAATGCTCAGACTACCATTATTCATCATAGCCCCAAACTGGAAACAAGACAAGTATCCATGAACAGCAGAATCAATGCATGGTGGTGCTCCTTTCATGCAATGGAATACCATCCGGCAATGAAAATGAAGGAACCCCTACCATATGTAACAAGAGAGGTGTTCTCTCAAACACAACTCCGAATTATAGAAGTCAGACACACACACAAATATATATAACCATGTGATCCCATATGGACAATGAGCAGATGCAGGCAACGTAAAACATACAGTATGAGAATCAGAGCAAGGTTTCCTCTAGAGAAGCAAGAGTGGGGCACGAGAAGGTTTCCAAGGTCCTCGCCCTGTTCGGTTTCTTGATATTTGATGATAATTTATTGATTTATACATTTATGCTCTGTGCATTTTCCAATATGTCTGCTATATTCATAATTTTTAAAAAGCTTTACAAAGGCTTTAAGTATTAGGGAAATACATGGGTGTATGATGATAGCAAAACTGTGAAGGTAATAATGACTAAGTATTGGAAAATATTGAGTTGATAGAACTAACCAGCCTTCACAAGACACAGATCCTTCCCTGTACATGTCACATAAATCATCTCCTGTAACTATCACAACAATCTTATGAGGCAGATAATACTATCAGCCCCCATCTTACACATGGGAAATAAGACACAGAGAAGTAAAGCTACTTGCCTAAGGTCACTGAGCTAGTTAGCACCAAAGCCAAGATTCAAAGCCAACGAATCAAGCACTGAACTCGTGTTCTGTGCTCTTGACCATGCCCCCTGCTGCCCTCATGCAAAAGGCAGGCATAATAAATAACTGGCACTTTTATTATAAATAATAGTCTCACCTCTTGATTCCCTGCCTTCTGCTCGGGGAACCTGCTAGTCATTCATTATTCCTCTCCCAATTTATTTAGTGTTTTGGTTTTGATACTCCTTTCTTTACCTCAAATTTTGTGTCCCTATTTCAAGAAGTCTAGCGGAACACTGCCTACTTGGGGGCCCTGGCACAACTGTATAGCTTTCTGGAACCCAAATTAGCCAGACTGATATCTATATGTTAACCACAAGAGCACAGGGTGGGATTTGGCTTCACCTGCTGATGGCTATCTCAAGGAGACCACAAAACGGCTTCCAGCTTAAGTGTCCAGCTTAAGTGGTGAGGTGTCGACGTGGGCTCTCAGGCTTCCTCCAGATCCTGTAGAGGCACAGGCGCTGAGAGTGGCCAGATCACAGGAAAAACCTGCTGTGAACAGCAGGCATCTTCGCCTCCTAGAAGGAAGCAAGAGATGGATGATGCAGACGCATTCAGGATGAAGCAGGGGGAAAAATGGTTCACAAATGTTAGGAAAAGTAAGAAGATGCTCCGGGGGTCCCAGGGCTTGAGGATGTTGCCTGAAATAGACCTGAGCTGCATCGGTCCCCAGGAAGCATCGCCCTTGAGATGTCCGGTCATCCACCAGGGAGACGACCATCACGGGAGCCCCTCCAGAGCCTGCTGGAAAGCCTGGCTGATTTGTCATCTGAAGACCGCTATTATGGCTCTGAGTATCCACACAATCCTTTTGGTGCTAAATTTATTTGCAATCATTGCAGCAGCCTGTTTAATTATAACTAATGGGCATAGTCATGCTAAGTGACATGCCGTTGGAAATCCCCTTCCCCCAACTGAGAACTTCCAGGGAAATGCAACAAAGATACTGGGCAAGAAAGCAACTAGATTTAAAGTGACTAAGCTCTTGCACTTGAGAACCCACCTTGGATGAAGACACTGCACCAAAGAAATGTCCCCCTCAGGACACCTGTGTAGACAGCTCCGGCCTTCTAGGCTGCAGGGACAGGGTGTCCTATTTGCAAGCTGCCATTTTTGAAAGCTAGATGACAGGGGCAGAGCCCCCCTCTCCAGGCCTCCTACAGAGGTTGTGATTTCACATGCACATTATTAATGAGCTTCATCCTAAAGTTATTCTGGCGGCATGTGGAGCTTAGAGGGCTTGGGAACACAACTTGGCAGGCAAGAGAGGCTTTAAAATGCAGCACTTCCCCAGCCTGGTTAAAAAAATTACATAATATCAAAGAGCAAATCGGAATTGAGGGGTGAGGGGGGCAGTCGCAAAAATGGTAAGAGTAAAATGAGGAAAAGACAACTTTCAAAGAGTGTTTTTTAAAGAAATATGTACGTATTCAGCTCCCTTCTGGTCTGCTCTGTCCCTCCCAGCCCTGGGGCCACTCTCTTGCCAGGAAGGCCGTCCTGCTCTTCTCCGTCTGGTCAACTACCGCAAGGCCTGCGGGCTACGCAAGCCATCTCCAGAAATTCTCTGCTGACTTCCCCAGATCTCAGAGCACTTTCCCTCCTGGACATTCCTTTCCAGCACCCTTTGGCATTTTATTCATTTAATTATTCATCAAAACAGGTATGGATTCCTTGCTGTGAAGTAATTGTGGCAGACGTTAAGCCCAGGTCTTAGATAAGGCAGCACTCCCCATGGGTATCTTGTCTTTTCAAGAGGCTGAATTCCTGAGAGTGAGCAGCACAGCGGGTTCATGGCCATGCTGCCCATGGCCTGGCACTTGCTGGCCCCTCAGGGAATGCTTGCTGGATGCCCAAATTGGACTCAGCATGCTGGAGCGTGTCCTTGCTTGCTCCTTCCCACTGACCCTGACAAGATGTTGCTCATTGTACCAAAGGGCAAGTGGGGGCAGAGGACTGGATCCCTCAAGAAGAAGGTTTTTGGGTACTAATCCAGGTTTTGCTTGTGTAAGGATAGAACCAGAGCAGAGCTGAAGCCCCAAACATCATCCTACCTCCTTAGGCTTCCTGTCTGGGGACGTGGCATCCCAAGAACAGAGACAGTAATGGTGATGGGGGGAGGAGCTATTGATGGCTAAAGATGGCTGCCTACTTTCCAAGAGGAACAGACATTTATTCAGTGAACAAGAAAGGGCCACAAAAGACGCTGATGAATGGCACGCTTTGTGGGAAGATGGGAGGGAGGCAGATGAAGCAACTCGAGCTCTGCCCTTCTCTTGGAAAGAAAAGACATGGAAGGTAGAATACTGGAAGGATAATTCCTGACCTCTACGGAGATGACGTTTATCTCAACCCAAATCCAGGGAAGAGTTCTGAAGCCCGACTCACACTTGCTCCCAGAGGAGACTGGTCACATACAGTCATGTACCAGCCCAGCCCAGCTCCCCTCAACGTGCAGGAGCATTTTTTTTTTTTTTTTGGAGTATTTTTTAACTAAGCCCCATCCCTGGGACTTGCCTAGTTATAGACACAAAAAGAAGAAATCCTGTCATTTGTAAAGGTTCTCATAACCATGGTTGTAATGCTTCACTTACTAAAAGATTTCATATTAGAACCTATAAAATCAATTTTCCCTGATCAAAATATTTTCCTGACGTTTCTGTGATGCATCAATTACTCTTCAAACTGCAATGAGAGACAGAATGAGTCAGCTGTACCTTGGCCTGGAATTTAGGCCATTGACCCAGGCTCACCAGGTGCTCCAACAGCAGAAGCCTAGATCTTCAGAGTCAGTTGGAGCTCCTGAGGCCCCTCCTCGCAGAAAATTATGCCAGGATTTCCTTGATCTGAGTTAAGACAACACCACTGGCAACTTCTTCACAAAAGGCTAAAGCAAAATATCCAGATACAGCCTAAATTTCTCACCATCTTAAAAGCTAGGCCAGGCTGTGAGATTGTGGATGGTGAAAACTACTCTTTCCTATTAGCTCCTGCTGTACCCAGATTTCCACAGTACTCACTGCTCCACTTGCGGAGGGAGGAGACAGCTAGCCACGGCGTCCCTTTCACAAAATATGATCAAATGGCTGTTTTCTGGCCATGGTAGCGCTGAGGGGCCTGGGACCTTGGCCCTCATTCCCGCCTCGATCACTGCGGGGATCTTTGAGAAAAGCTGTCCTTCACTGGAAGATGCCCTGTTCCAGATCCCAAGAGGTAGTTACTTTCTCCAAGACAAAACTTTGACAAACATATCACTGCATTATCAAGTGCATCAAAATGAGAGCTGACCCAGGATACATCTGTTTTGAGTCAGGATCTCCTAGTTACATTCGACAAACATCAATAACCCTAAACTTTTTTCCTACCTAGGCTTAAGTCTAGATTCCTACACCCAGCAAAAAAGACCAATCTTCCTTTCCCTTTGTGAAAATCCAGGTGTGTGCTCAGTGTCATGCTGTGTGAGGGAGGGGCTTGGCATTCTCTTCCCCTCTGTCCCTGAATGGAGAGAGATCACAAATGGCTCATCTTACAGCATGCAGGGATCTGTCAATATGTCTTCTTCTTTCCTGGAAAGGTTGCTGTCAGGGTTAAATAACAAGTGATTACAAAGCGCCTTTCTCATTGAAATGAGAATTAATATTAATACAATTATATGTTGATGGCTTTGGTGTTCTGCTAAAACGGATCATTTAAACACCAACACTTAACAAAAATAAAACTATCCTAACAATGACTTCAACAGTATGTCAAGAGGCAGAAATGTGCAAAGGACTCTCCTGGGTACCATTTTTGCAAGACTATTCTAAGAATTGGAGTAGAGGGGGGAAAACCACCACTCTCCCAATTGAAAATGTTTACTCCCATAAAAGGTAAAAGTTGATTTATTTTTATGAAATACTACAAATATGCTCTTAAAGTCACTGAATTCCTCAGCCACCTCATGCCAAATCTTTGCTTTATGGAGCTTTTAAGACCTTCAAAATACAGCATTGGAGCTAAAATAGGGCCATTCCCCCAAGCAACAGGATTGTAAACAGGATGTTAGAGAAGGAAAGGATTCTTTCAGAACCACAGAAAGCTGCTGTCCATTATCTTACAACCATCTGGTGTGATCTGAGGGCAACTCAACAGCACAAGACTCCCCACTCAGAAACACCTGTCCCCTTACTATCTGGGCCCCACACTTAGCATCTCCCCTTTGCATCTCTGTCAAAACAAATGGGCCACTCAAACCAGAGAACGCTAAGGCTCGAAAGAACTCAGGTCATTCGGGTCAACCTACCCATGTCACTGTAGGGAAAATGCAGGTCTAGAGAATCAGCCAGAAACATGCAACCAGTCGCTGGCAGAATTTGAACCCAATCCAAGGCTCTTAGATGCCCAGTCTGGAAACTTCTCTATTTCTCGATGTTGGGGCATGAAGTGTGCACCCCCCTAGAAAGTTATGTTGGAGTTCTAATCTCCAGTAGCACCTCAGAATGTGACCTTATTTGGAGATGGGGTCTTTCAGAGGTAATCAGGTTAAATTGAGGTTATTAGTGTGGGTCCTAATCCAACATGACTGCTGTCCCTATAGAGAGGAGAAATCTAGACACCAAAAGAGATGCTCACAGAGGGAAGACAACATTAAGAGACAGAGGGAATACAAGGAGAAAGGACCTTCAACAGATCCTGCCCACACAGGCCTCAGGAGGAAGCAACCCTGCCAAGACAATAAATTTTTATTGTTTAAGCCTCCCAGCTTGTGGTATATTGTTATTAGCAAACTAATAAACCCAATATCAACTGTCCAGAGTGGAACACGTGTCTGGGTAAATGTCTATGAAGATGTGTTGGCTTTATTTCCTATCTAGTTCACATATCTATCAACTTTAGCTTCCTTAAAAATGAAAAGGCACAGTTTCCCTAAAACTACCTATCTTTTACAAATGCTAGTCTCTAAAAGACACAATCTTGGTCAAAACCAATGTTAGTTTAACAATCCTATTGAGTAGGCACTGTTATTAACTCCATTTTAGAGGTGAAGACACTTAGACACAGAGAGGTCACAAAAACTGCCCTGGGACAACCAATAAATAAGTAGCAGAGCTTATTTCAAACCTAACTCTGTTTGTTTGCTGAGTACCAGCCTAAGTAGCACACTACACAAGAGGTAGTGAGCTTGCCGTCACTAGCAGTGTTCAAGCAGAAGCTAGAGGAACACCAGTGAGAGATACTTTCTAAGGAATCTCTTCCCTCGAAGGAGAGAGGAGGTGACGTGTTATCTAGAGCCCTGCCAGCCTTGATCTTCCCTGAGTTTACAATCCTATAATTACTGCCGGTTTGAGCGGTCAAGGGAAATTTCAAAGAGGAAACAAGATGAGAACATGAGTCAGAGTTCATAGAGAGAGAAAGGAAATTAGTGATGGGGGTGGGAGACTTCAGTAGACTGGGGAAATCAGGAGGAATAGCAATGAAGGTGTTAATAAGATTGGAGTTCTTAGACTTTCCTAGTTAGAGACACCCAAAGCTCCAGACCCTCCGATCTTTATGCTGAGCGTGGGGTCAGCTGAGCCTCTCAGCTGAGCCTCCATCCTGTGTGCAGCCTGATTAAACAGAAGTGAACCCTTTCAGCTTTAAAAGTCACATGGTATTAAGGATGGCTGTGGAGCCAGTGCTCTGAGCTTTTAATTGAGCATTTTTTCCCAGTCCTGAGTTAAACACAGACACACACATACTGCTTCCACCATACTATGGGTTAAAATCTGCTCATGTCTGAGCGCCCACGTATCTTTTATTATCCTTAGCATGAGTTACTCACACAGGCAGTGGAGAGAGGGGAGGCCTCCGAGCCCACCGTTCCCAGAGCAGCTCCCGAATTTATGCAGAGTCAGGATCACAGCCGTTTGAAGGATGGTTTTCTGTCTCTGCCACAGCGTAGGCAGCGGACGTGTATTTCTGATGCGGCGGCTACAAACCTAACACTTGCTCATTTTCAAGCTAAGTTTTTATTTTCTCTGCTTGCAACAGGTTGCTGTGCAGAGTAGCTACTCAGTACGTGACATTTCCTCAGCTTGCTTCAGAGCAGGAAATGTAGACTCCCCAAACCCCCAAAAGGTTTCTGTAAATCAATAGGAGAAAAAAGTTGTTCAAAGCCCCGTGCTGGGCTCCTTAGAAAGGCTCGTGAGGTAGCAGCTTTGGCAGGGGGAGACGATTGCCTGCCTGCGGGCTGCTCAGCATTGGGGGGTGGGGGGGGGGGTGCAAGAGGTGGGACAAGAGAGGCTCTAATCCCACATGCAATGTAGATTTTCCAAGACCCAGAGGGTTGGCTCCCCAGGAAGGGAGGCTCAAGCTTCCCATCCACCCCCACCAAGAGCAGACCCTATTTATTTCTCCCACTTTCTAGAAATGCTCAATGCAAACCTTACATTTGTCAGCCTTCATCAGTTTCTGAGACACATCTGTTCACTGCTGCCAAAGGAAATGGGAATCTTGAAGAGAAGGAAAACAAGCAAAGCCACATGTAGAGTATCCTGAGTATCTCACATCTTTATACAAGTGCTTTTGGTGATTTGTAGATTCAAGTGTTCACTGCACCTCTTATATCGGTGCCAGCAAGCGTCCAGCTGTCTGATCACAGAAGGCTCTTTCTGAGCGTGACATAGGGGCTTTCCTTCTCCTTGGTAGCCAAGGAGCTCGGAGCACTCTGTTAGTACTTAGTTGAGAAAGCTATTTTCATCATAGGCTTCTGGTATACTTTTCACCCCATCACCACCACCTATCAAATGACATTTGATTATTAATTGCCTTTTAATGATTCCATTGTGGCCACATCTCTTATTATAAGCTGACTCATATCCTCTTTGGAAATAGCTGGTTATAAATAATAAACACCATCAAAAAGTGTTTAAGATAAAATGGGCAGAAGGACTCAGACGTGGAGGAAGAATCCTTCCAGTGGCTACATACAGCATTTGGGAGCAAGAAGAGCACATCTAGCTCAATGTTGAGAGAGGGAATGAGATGCCCAAGGTCTCACAGCTGTTCAGTGGACAAATGGACTGAAAGGGATCCCAGTGCCCTTCCTCTCACAGCCACTGATCAGGATGAGTGCTGAATGTGGGCCTCCGGCCATTCTACAGACCGTCACAGCCACACCTCCTGTGTCCAGCAAGACAGACAAAGAGACGCTTCCTTTCCTCCCTTTCATTCTATCTGCTTTTCCAGAAGCCCTTGCTTAGAGTGCAATGGAGTCTGCTTTGCTTTTGAGGGTTAGTATTTAGGGACGGGGAAATGGCATCATCAGACATGGCGAGACACATGTCAGCCACAAACACGCTGTGTCCTCAGCATTTTCCATGGAAATATGCAGGATGTGATTAAGCATCCAGAGGACACCCCGATGTCCTGCAGCAATGTGCACAACACACCGGCTGTGCCCCACATCCAACTATCTCGTGTCCAGTTCCCTTCCTCTCACTCTGCAAACACCACTTTGGGAAAAGCATGGATTTCTCTGGAGAATTTGTTGTTCTGCTTGTTCTCCACTTAAAGCGACAATTCCTTGAATGAAGAGCCTGTGGCTCTTGTGGAAATAGGGAGACAAATAGGACATGCACCTGTTGACAAGGAATGCTTATCATCTTCTGTGGCTGGCCCACCTTCTATGGCTCGTGAACTCTCAATGGACCGTGATGCATCCCTGCCTGATACCCTTCAAGGCTCCAAATCCCCACAGCCTCACAAGATCATGTTCAAACACCTTTTCACCCCACGTTCTAGGAACACTGAGCTTCTTGTAACTTCTGAAACACAGACAGCCTCTTCTTGTCCCTGGACCTCTGCTCGTGCAGGCTCTCCTGCTGTTCCTCCATCCTTTGACTTCTCCCTTCTCCTCACACTGGGCCATGGTGGGGTCTCTTTTACCTATGTGTCTTCATTTTCCTTTCTTATAGTGTCATATCATTCTAACTACCAAAAAGATCCATTTCATTCTAGAACTCTTCATCTTCTGTTCAAAGTTCAAGGATCCCAGAAAGTGTCCAAAGGGTTGACTCATCCATGTAGGTCATTAACTCTGGGGTCAACTCATGGCCCTCTGGTTTTCCGTACCATGTTCTCTGTGGTCCAAGGGGTGCTTCCCACGGGGGAAGCTATTTAAATCCTGCTTCGGCCTCAGGGCTTTCAGTCTCTGGTATTCTTTTTCCACAACTACAATGGCCAAAAAAGCACCTTTATTTCTATGTTTCTTGGGAAACATTCCATGGCCAGCAGTGTATATTTCTCTCTCTCCTGCCTCCTAGGAACTATGGCACCTCGGAAAGCCCTGAGAGGTCAGCTGATCCTGGCAAAAAAAGGGTATGGCTAAAAGGCAGGACTTGGGAGACCCAAGAGTTTCTCTAAGTGTTGCAGATGAGTAAACATAAGTAGGCAGGACATGACCCAGACATTTCCATGGACTGAGTCAAAACCCAAGAGTCACACTTTGTTGATACGATGCTCACACGCATCACCAGAGAAGTATTTATTTTAAAATTCTTTGGCATAACTCTTTATACAGTTATAGAATCACAGGCTGTAGGGACTTGTGCAAGATCTTTAATCCACCCACCTTTTTCAGATGGGGTGACCAAGGCCAAGAGGGGAAAATTAAGGAATTGAAGTTTCTTTACAAAAGCCAAACCCTCTGTTCCCCAGCCTCACCCACAACCCCCTCACCCAGGGACCTGGCCTCCATTCACAGGCCCCTAAATTACACACAGGGAAAAAATCTCTGCTCTTGCCATGAGGTCTGAGAGCAGCTGCACATCTCTCAACCGGGACTGCCAGAGCAAATGCAATTAGCAGGCCGCCTGGCAACAGCAAGAGGAAAATCTTCTCCCTCTCTCCCCAAGTGACTAAGTGAATACACACAGGTGTTATATTGTCTGAAGGTCCTCATCCCCATTTTCTCTTCACCTTCTGGCCCATCTTCTGAGGCAAGACAAAATAAGAGGGTTCTAGGGACCTTTCCTCTGCCATTGCCTAGGGGAACCTCTCTTATAAACAGAATCTTCTTTAGGATTAAAAGTACATCAGATACAGCAATTCAGAAGCCTTCATAGTTCAATACAAATTCCAGCTCTGCTTCCCTTCATATGTATTATCTCCCAACCCTTTATTCTTGAGCCTCACTATGACTTCCCAGGGACCTAGAATTTGGGGGTTTTCTTTCAAGACTTTAATTTCTTTACAGTAGTTTTGGGTTCAGAGTAAAATTGAGAGGAGGGTACAGAGATGTCCCATACACCTCCACACACGCACAGCCTCACTCTTCATCAACATCCCCCCGCCCCCAGACTGGTACATTTGTTACACTCGATGAACCTACACATCATCATCACCCAAAATCTGTAGTCTATGTTAGGGTTCACTCTTTGTATTGTATATTCCAAGGGTTTGGTCAAATGTGTGATGACATGTATCTACCCTTACAGTATCATACAAAGTATTTTCACTGCCCTAAAAAATCCTGTGCTCTGCCTATTCATTCCTCCCTCCCTCCATCAAATCCTTGCAATCACAAATCTTTTAACTGTCTCCATAGTTCTGCCTTTTCCAGAAAGTCACATGATTGGGAATCATACAGTATGCAGCCTTTTTATGCTGGCTTCTTTCTCTTAGGAATATCATTTAAGGTTCCTCCATGACTCTCCATGGCTTGATAGCTCATTTATTTTTAGTGTTGAATAATATTCTATTGTCTGGATGGACCACAATTTATCCACTTACCTACTGAAGGACACTGTGGTTGCTTCCAAGTTTTGGCAATTATGAGCAAAGTTGCTATGAACACCTCTGTACAGCTTTTTGTGAGACACAGTTTTCATCTCCTTTGGGTAAATACCAAGGTGCATAACTGCTGGATCCTATGGGAAGAGTGTGTTTACTTTTGTAAGAAACCCATAAAACATCTTCCAAAGTGACTGTATCATTTTGCTTTCCTACCAGCAGTGAATGAGAGTCCCTATTGCTCCACATCTTCATCAGCATTTGGTGTTGTCACTGTTCTAGATTTGGGCCATTCTGATATGTACACAGTGGTATCTCTCTGTTGTTTTAATGTGCATTTCCCTAATGATAAAAGATGTGAAGCATCTTTTTCTATGCTTACGTGCTATCTGTATATCTTCTTTGGTGAGATGTCTGCTTAAGTCTTGGGGCGCCTGCATGGCTCAGTTGGTTGAGCAGTCAACTCATGGTTTCAGCTTTGGTCATGTTCTCAGGGTCGTGGAATCGAGCCCCATCTCAGGCTCCACACTCAGCAAGGAGTCTGCTTGAGATTCTCCTCTCTCTTTCCTTCCCTCTGTACCAAATAAATAAATAAATCTTTTAAAAAAAAAAACTGTCTTTGGCCCATTTTTTAATTGGGTTGTTTGATTTCTTTTTTTTAGATTTTATTTATTTATTTGAGAGAGAGAGTGCACACGAACACACACAAGTTGGGGGGAGGGACAGAGGGAGAAGCAGACTTCCTGCTGAGTAGGGAGCCCAATGCAGGTCTTGATTTCAGGACCCCAAGATCATGACCTGAGCCAAAGGCAGACACGTAACCAACTGAGCCACCCAGGCACCCCTGGGTGGTTTGATTTCTTATTCTTGAATTTTAAGAGTTCTTTGTATATTCTGGATAACAGTCATTTATCAAATGTGTCTTTTGTGATCTAGAACTTTGATTCTGTGATTCAGAGACAACGGAAACATATAAGACCTCTGGGGTAGACCAGAGCTATAGGGCTCAGATTTGTTATCTCCAAAGAGATAACATGGGTCTGAACTAAGTGGAACACCAAGGACGACTCTGAAAAGGAGCGTGGTGAGTGACCTCGTTCTTATTGAGAAGAGTCAGCCCATTCTAGGAGCCAGACACATGTAGTCCCCAGATACTCACAGAGCACTTGCTGTGTTCATGGTTCTAATCTAACAGCATTTGGCCAGAAGTAGCCATAGGCATAGCCATCATTGGCAAGAGCAGCAATAACGTCTAACATCTTTGAGTACCTGTGCTTTGAGTGAAACATCTCATTTTATCCTCAAAATAATTGTATGAGGTAACATGATTGTGATAGGCAGAGTAATGGCCTCCAAAAATGTCTACAACCTAAATCCCAGAACCTATAAATTTGTTACCTTTTGTGGCAAAAGGGGCTTTGCTGATGTGATTTAGTTAAAGATTGGGAGATTATCCTGGATTATCTGGGTGAGGCTAATGTAATCACAAAGATCCTTTTAAGAGGGAGGCAGGAGCAGCAGAGTCAGAGAAGGAGACGGAATGGAAGCAGAGGCCAGAGCGATGCAGCTGCTGGCTTGAAGATGGATGGGAGACCATGAGCCGAGGAATGCAGGCACCCTCTAGAAGCTGGAGAAGGTAAGGAAACAGACTCTTCCTAGAACCTCCAGAGGGAGTATAGCCCTGCCACTCTAGATTTTCACCCTGGGAGACCCATTTCAGACTTCTAACATCCACAACTGTCAGATGATAAATCTGTGCTATCTTAAGCCACCACACACATGGTATTACGGCAGCAATGTGAAACTGATGCAACTCTCATTCTTCCCATTTTACAAACGAAGAAGCTAAGATGCAGAAAGGTGAAACCACTTGCTCTAAATCGTGCACCTAGCAACTGGCACTTTGGGACTCCAACCCAGGTGGTCTGATTCCAGAGCCAGGATTCTCCACTACTAAACTATAATGCTAACTATTAATTGAATCTGTGAATTAACAAATGAATAAATAATAAAGATTTGTCCTTGAGGTTGTAGAGCTTAAAAATTAAGTTAAAAGATAATATAGAAATGATGACAGAGAAGCCAGAAGGCATCTAGCATGGGTAAAAAATACCATAGTTTCCTTTGCAGAAGAGTTACTACGAAATAAAAAGATCAAGATTTGCTGGTGGGAATGCAAATAGGTACAGCTGCAGTGGGAAACAATTTGGTGGCTCCTCAAAAAGCCAAATACAGAGTCCCATATGATGCAGAAATTGCACTCCTAGGTATATACCTAAAAGAACTGTGAGAAAAAAAAATGTGCTAAAACAAGTATTGGTACGGAAGTGTTCACAGCAGCACCATTAACAACAGTCAAAAGGTGTAAATAATCCAGTTGTCCATCAACAAACAAATGGTAGTATATACCTTTGATGGAATATTATCCCGCCATAAAAAGGAATAAAGTACCAAATACATGCTGCACCATAGATGAACCTAGAAACCATTACACTGACTGAAAGTAGCCAGGCACAAAACGTCCTACATCATATGATTCTATTTATATAAAATAGCCAGGATAGGTAAATCGATAGGAGAGAAAGCAGACTGGAGGTTGTCAGGCCAGGGTGAGGATGAGGAGGTAGAGGAGAGTAACCACTTAATGTAGAAAGGGCTTCTCTCTGGGATGATAAGGATGTTTTGGAACCTAGCAGAGGTGATAGTTGCACAACACTGTGAGTATACGAAATAATACTAAATTTTTCACTTGAAAATGATTATTTTTACATTATATGAATTTTGCC
This sequence comes from Potos flavus, assembly GCA_028534135.1. NCBI lineage: Eukaryota > Metazoa > Chordata > Mammalia > Carnivora > Procyonidae > Potos > Potos flavus. Next base: position 15,003,349 of record CM052885.1, read on the forward strand.
TCAATAAAAAAATAAAATAAAAGAATACCGCAAAAAAAAATTTATCAAAAAGGGTTTCTAGAGGATACAGAACTTAACTTGTGCCTTGAGTGATGGCTGAGATGAGGTGGGCTGGAAGGCGACGGGATAGTAAGCAAAAAAGGGAAATAATTTTCTTTAATTCCACACAATAGACATTCTTGCTTATCTGCAAGGTCCTGCCCAGTCTGCCCCAGACTCACTTTAATTAACCCCCTCCAAAGACTCCCCCAGAACCCAGAGATTCTGCAGGAATTACCAAAGGCACTCCACACATTTGCAAATGGTTTTATATAAATTGTGTGAAAAAGAATACTTACTGAAGAGCAATATGCTAATATCAGAAAAACGGCGGCAAGTTCCAAATGATTCAGAAAGCCACACAGCACCCCAAATTAGTCCAGGACGTGCGGTCAGGAGATCTGGGTGCCCGCCCATCATGCGGCCTGCCCCCAGTTCCTGAAGGAACCCTCGGCTCTGTCATGCAGCCCACCCACCATGACCCACTCGGCCTCTCCCTGTTACACATTCCCCCTACCCCAGTTCCTGTCCAGGGAACAGGGCAGAGGTCCCAGCAGAGTGGCAGGTCTAGGGAGGGCTGTCCGCTGAGAACGTAAAGAAGCCTAGCTTTTCTGTCATCACTCAGCCTCAGGGGCAAGGAAAATGCAGAGACTCTCTGAAGGCAGATGGCTGGGACCTGGCACTGAGCTGGATCCACCTTTCCTCGGTGAGCAGAAGCAGTTAAAGGATCCAAGGGCGAGTGAGGCTTGCTTTCCCTGCCGGCTCCGCTGGGGACGGATTTGAAGAGCAGCTTTAGGAGCTCTAGGAACAACCCACGCCTACACCCATTTCTGACTCCGGCTCCAAGTTACTTCTGTGGGAGCTTCCTGATGCTGTCTTCAGTCACACCGGGGTCTTCTGGCTCCTTCCCACAAGCCCGAGCCACCAGTCACAGCGGGCAGGAGGCTGGGTGGTGAGGAGTAACGAGCTACATTCTGTTCTGTTTACAAATTGCTTTTGGCCCTGTGGAGAGAGGCACTTCTAAATGTGAAGTGTTGTTGCTACGCAAGGAGGGATGCGTGAGACTGACAGCTTTGCCTAGAAGCTCTCAAGGCTCGGGGCAAAGCCCCTGCCCTGCCCCAGGCCCTGGTTCCTTACGCAGAAACCCGGATACCAGAAACACAGTCTGACTCTTCCCTGGGAAAACGCGCCATCCCATCGGAGCCCAGAGATCTCGTCTCTGCACTCCTTCAACCTCCCTCGCCACACACTCATGGTCTGGCCTGTCACAGACAGCCTTAGGACCTATTTAGAGGTACGCCTTTCACCTCGGACCAGCCGGTCAGTTCATCCAGGGGATAGAATTTGTCGTCTTCATCCTGAACTCTCACTGAACAGTCACGGTGCATGGGGAGGGGGGGGGGGTGCTCACGCGCAGGCATTGTGGCTGACCAAATGTTGAGCATGTCTATTCTTGGCCCTGGGTCACCAATACCACAGGCCTTTATGACCTCAGCATGACGCAGACTTGTATTACAATTGTTAACACTGTGCTAAGCATGGCACTAGGCACTTTAGATACACTTTCTCCAAACCTTATAACTACCCTGCAAAGCAAGTATCTATCCTCAGGGGACAGTTAGGAACCAAGTCATCTTTACATCCTCAGCTCTTTCTCTCTCCAAGCCAAGCCAACTAGTTTCTACTCCTACCTTCCTAACGCTCCACCGCAATTGCCTTTTCTGATGTTGCCTACAAGCTCCATGTTGCCATGCTGGCAAATCTTTGGAGCCCATCTTACTGGACCCAAGCAGCGTCTGACTAGGAGGACCACCCCTCCACCTCGGCTCTCAGCTTCCAGGACAGCACACTCCTGGTTTTCCGCCTGTCTGCTGACACCTCTGGCTACTCCGGTCCAGGTTCCACGGGGATTAAGGGAAGAGGTTCTGGAGCCAGACTGCTGGGTTTACACTCTGAGCTCCTCCACCTCCTAACTGTGACCTGGAGCAAACTAGTTCATCTCTCGTGCCTCCGTTTATTTCATAAACTGTGAAAGGGTTGCTGTGAAAATAAGGGAATGAATACACGCAGTCCATTTAGAACAATGTCTTGTGTGTGAAAAACCTTCAGTAAACACTGGCTCTTGTATTATCACTATGACAACCCATTATCACACCACGTCTAAGTCCTGAAGTTCCACAGAGCTGTTCTGGGCCTTTTTCTCATCTCACTCTTGCCGAAGGCGGTCTCATTCATCTCCATGATTTTCAATGTCATCTATATGTTGGCATTCCCAAATTCATATCTCCAACCCAGATCTCGTTTAAGCTCCAGACTCATTTATCCAATCGCCTACTTGACACATACATTTGGACGTCTCCCAGGCATCTCAATTGACATGTCTGAAACTGAGCCCTCCCTGTCACTTGCTCCTTCTCAGTCTTCCTTGTCACTGACAATGGCACCATCATCCGCCGGTGACTTCGGTGAGAAACTTGTGGGATCACCCTTGACGCTTCTCTTTCTCTCACCTCCCTTGTCGAATTCATGACCACAAGCTTCCAAGTTCTGCTTCAGAATAGATCTTAACTCCATTCCCTCTGCCATGTTCCAGTTGCCATCACTCTACTCTCGGCTGTAGGGACCCCAATTTTATCTCCACCATCCCCACATTCCTATTCTCACACGCACCTATGAAGAGGCTACTGAAGGTGGTGGTTGGGGATGTTTCAATGTGTTAATGTTGTTTTCACATCAGTCAAATCATGAAGTCAATCTCTGCATAAAACTCTCCAATCCTTCCCATTTGCCATTAGAGAAAATCAAATTCTTCACCGTGGCCCACAAGGCTCTCCAGTATCGGGCCCCCCAACCTGTTCAGCCCCGTGGTGCCACTGCCCTCCTGGCTGACCCTGTCCCTGCTACACTCTCAGGCTTCATAAGAGGCTGCTCCTTCCACAGGCTGCTATCTTAACCCATCCTGTGCTTGAACTGCTCTGGCAAGGGGGCCCTTCTCAGAATGTTTTTTTTTATATACAAAATAAAATGCATAGGATGCAAAGGGCACCGATTATATGAAAATACTACTACAAACATACATTTGTGACATACCATGGCGGTGAAGGATTTTGACGGTGGGGGAAGCTATGCATCCAGGGGGACAGGAGGTATAGGGGAAATCTCTGTAGCCTCTGCTCAATTTTGCTGTGAACCTAAAGCTTCTCTAAAAAATAGTCTATTAAAAACTACACTTGTGATGTGGCAATAACATATGTGCTTCTTGCTCAAGGTATGCACTAACAGGAGCCAGCGACGGGTCCAGTAACTACCACAATTTCAACGTGATATGGAAACAGCTGCAAAGTCACACACGAACACCACACATACTACTGTGAAATAAGGTCAGATGACAGCCTTGTCCCAATCAAGCTCTCCCCCATCCCGCCACTGAGTTAGCTCTAGAATGCCCTTCTTCGAGTGCCCCCAAACTGAAAACCTTTTTCTCCCATTACCCTCTTTCACTACACTCCATTTTACACCTTGAATTTTATCTCAAATTATAATTACACATGTTTGTTGGCATGTTTAGTATCTGTCACCAGATTGAAAGTTCCATGATGGCTGGAAAGACATGTACTCTGTTCAGGGATCGACACAGAGAACAGCATTGTTCAGTGAGTGAACGAATGAAGTGCCCATAACTGGTAGTGCAGGCAACGGAGCATGGCCGCAACAACAAACCCATGTCCCTCCAGAGGTGGTGTGCTTCCCTGGGTCACACCGAACTGAACACACACTTCACACACATGTACCTTCTTTTCAGCACCTCCCTCTGATCTCTCTGCTCCACAGAAGTTATTTATGTACCTTTATAAAGCTGGCCTTCAGAGAAGTTATGCTTACCAAAAATGTGTATAGCTCCAAATGGTAGCTTTTGCTGAAAAGACAGTGAAACGTGAGGTTCATATTTTCAAATTGTTTTTGTGAAAATTTAAGTAGTTTCACATTTATTCAGGGCCTTAGAAACTGAACCATGATGATGATGATGATGATAAATAATAATAATAAACATTTATCAAGTGTTCTACACACATTTTAATATATTAGCTCATTTAATCTTCACTGCACAGAGAAAGAATCTACACAAACGAACCTTACCAACTCAACCTTATCCACCGCTACTTTCCCAACATATTTGCCTGCCTACAATTTACGCCAGGAGCTTAAAGTCCCTTTCCTTTGTCTTGTCACTTCTCTTTAAATTTAACAGGAATAATCCTGTTAACAGGCCTGTTGTCAGGTTTTTCATTTGTTTGTTTGTGTTGCTTTTCTTTTGTTTTGTTTCTCAGCCCCAGCTGAAGAATGTAAGAGGGTGAAATGAAAATTTTCCTCCCCTACAGTTGATAGATGAGGGTACCATATTCCAGCTCGGAAGAGTCAGACCTTAGAAACATTTCTTGGTTGGGTGAGGTTTAAGCCTTGGTTAAAATTAGAGTTTGAATCTACAGTGGTTAAGATTTAGCTACGGTTAATGTCTGCATCACAGTGAAGGTCAGGGTTAGGTTAGGATGAAAATCTTGTTTTGAATGACAGTGTCTAGGTTTCAGTTGAGGCTGGACTTCTACTTAGACCTTAGGATTAGCTTATATATTGGAAGCTGCTGAGATCTGGTTAAGGGTCAACATTAAGAGTTTACAGTTATTGTTAGAGTCCAAGTCAACATCACGAAGATAGTCTGGACACTCAATCAAAAACAGGATTTAGATCTGAATTCAGATCTTGAGGAATGTTACCATTTAAAGTAATGACAAAAACCCTGGGTAAGACTCTGTGGTCAGCCTGTTCTTGGGGTAGAGATATGAGACAGGTTTATGTGTGTTGGCAAGGTGTACGCAAGTGTGGAATCGCATCTGGTAGAGACGGTTCCACGGACTCAGAAGGTGGACACAACTGCTGCCCAGAGCAGCTTCACTCTGGGCCCCTGGCATTGGCTGTGGCCATGAATAAGGAGCATCCAGGGTGTCATACTTCTCTCCATCTTGAGACACCCTCCCCCTGACTCCACCGGCTTGCTTAACCTCCCTACCCTCAAATCAGCAGCTAGTCTGTCAGGCTTTAGTAAGTAAAGGAAGTCTTGGTTATTTCATTGATAAAGATAAGAAATCCTTCCAATGTCTTCAAACCTGGAGCAGGGAAGAGGTCTAGGCCTAGGCAGATTCCATTTGTGAGATCGCACACCTCCGTGCCCAGAATACCCCTTCACTGCAGCCCTAATTCCAAACAGCCCTGACTGTCCCTCCTCCAAAGTCCTTTTCCCAGGTAGCTAGATTTGGAGCTGAATCACTCAGCCTCTAGGGACTTCCTAGGACAGTGAGTGGTGAGCACTGCGTCCCAAAATAAAAGGAGTAAAGAGCAATTCAGACTAATGGAAAATGCTCAGGGCAGTACTGGCCTTGCCCCGATACCACCACCCTCTTCACTCCAGTGCTGGTGACCGGGTGCCGTCCAGAGCAGAGGCCAGGAAACTCCTAAGTGAAATCAAACTGCAGAGTTCGAGTATAATGATTTATTCATTGGGATATACCAGGGATTCATTTTGGTCATCTGTGTAGGAACGACAAAGAAAAATGGCTCCAAATTAGGAAGGGACACACAATATAGCTCAGCTGCACAACAAAGTTAAGACCACAGGGGTCCTTGGCCTCTGTTGGGGGTCCTGGAGCTGCCAGAGGGTCTTCTCAGGCAGCAGGGTCTGGTCTGCATGACAGGTACCCACATTTTCTTCATAAAACTCTCCTGAGAACCATTTGAAAAAGCAATCATAAAAGAAATCACTTTTTCCACTGGAAAAAAACATTATAACTAGAGGTACGTTCCTCACCAAAGCCAGTACCAGAGAAGAGAAAGGACACAGGGGACCCATGCTCTCACTCACCATGCTGCACTGAGGGATCCCCTCCTTGGGGGCTCATCCTGCCACCTGTGAAATGGGGGTGCAGTGCCCACTCCCCCTCACAGGAGTACAGTGGCCACAGTGGATGGGAAACCCGCTGAGAGAGTCGGAGAGCTCAGACAGCCACATCTGTTACCTTCTGCAATCCCACGTGTGAGTCTCACAGAACAGTGACCTGGGGACAGTAGCATGCACTCCCGTCCCACAGGACCGGCACTGGGGAGGGGGGCCTCTATGGGGGGGCGGGGGGGGAGCAGGGCCTTTGTCCAACTGACCCCCAATCCCCAAGCGTTCTTATGACACAGCCTGCATTTGTCCCTTCCTAATTTGGGGCCATTTCTCCTTGTTGTTCCTACACTGATGACCGAAATTAATCCCTGGCATTTCCCAACAGCTAAATCATCATAATCAAACTCTGCAGCTGCCAGATCTGCTGACTCAAACCCCCGATGTATTCATATGATATTTGCCGGGTAATTACAGAATAGAAGTAATTATATTCATGACTCCATTACTTTCATAATTCCAGAGACCCAGAAATCACAAAAAAAAAAAAAAAAAAAAAAAAAATTCTCCCAGGGCCCAGAGAAGAAATTCCTTCAATAACAACCCTAACCCACCTCTTACCCCATTTGTCCTCTCATATCACTCCCTCTGCAAACCTTGCCACTCAGCGGCCGCTGCTCCTGAAGGCAGACAGGAGGACGAAGAAACACGGACTGACACTTAATGCTCAGCTAGGACCGAAAAGGCTTTGGGTTGTCGAAAGCAATGTGTGTTAGTTGTAGCAGTACTAGCTGCTGTACCAGTGAAGCCCAAAACGCCCATGAGTTCCCTGGGGCTTCACACGGCAAACATACATTCTCCACTCACATCCCAGCCCAGGTCTGGCGGTTCCCACCCGGCACCTGTCACGTGCTCACGCGGGGCTCCCAGCTCCTTCGAGCTCACGGCTCTGCCCGCTCCAGGTCCTCCCAGCCTTGTCCCCTCAGCCGACTCGTGCAGAGACTTTTCAATGCTTTGGCTCAGATGTGACACTCATGGGTTCCATTCACATTCCTGCTTACAGCAGCTCATCACGGGGTCATTGCGGGGTGCCACCTACAGGGAGGAGTGCAGGTGGAAACAGCCCCCCAGGGTCAGCCTATCCCAGCGACAGCGCCATGCTCTGGTGGGCAACTCACCCTCTTGGAGGTGAGCTGACCATTTCTGCCAACAGGATCACTCTGACAGGGCATAAGTGAGCATCCAGGGTACCTGTGAAATGACGGGCCACCGCAGCTAGACTCCATGAGGCACAAATGACAGTGATAAGTATGCTAAAGAGCTGATAAAGAAAAGTCACACTCTCATTCCGCTACTTCAGCATCCAGAAAAGACCCTCTCACAGTCATCACAATCATCTCCACATGGGAGCCAGAAGCCAGCCCTGGGCAGGGCCGTTGGTCCCTCCTGCCCTCCACTCCCCACCCCTTTCCTGCATGCTGCTGGTTCGACAGTGCAGCCCCCCAGATGTCTCCCAGCATCGGTCCTCTCCGGAGAACCGTCTGCTCTCCACACGTGGCACCGCGGCCGGGCCTCTCTGCAGCCCAGGGACGTCAGCAATCATGAGCCAGGTGGCAAGGCTTTGGTCACTGGTCAAAGGGCAGCAGGACGGCTGCTGAGCCGGCCAGAACTGGAGAAGCAGGCAGGCTGTGATGCCAGAACTCAGGAGTCAGGATGCAGTCAAGTTCCACAGATGGCACTTCAATGGCTGCCCCGGGGACACTTGTTCAAGGTTGGTGGCAGCAAAGGAGGCCCAGCAGCAGAGACACTTGAGAGCATAGCTGAGACTGGTCCTCTGGGCCCTGGAGAGCCACAGGAGGGGCCCTGCCGCTGCTTGTATTTGGAGCAGATCCCCCAGGACCCAGCCTGTGGTCGGCAGCCCCAGTGAACCTGTCTGTGAGCAACGTGGGGTGGGGCCGGGGGCAGCAGAATGAAGGGAGCACCAGCAATGAGGCCAGACGAAGGAAACTCACACAAGTCCACTCGAAGCCTCTCACTCACATCAGAAAGGCCCATAAGACCCGAGTCCGTGCCTGACGGCCGGGTGGTGTCCACCCGGTGCGAACATGTGGTATTCTCAAAGGAATTCTTTCCTGTTTTTAAAACTCCAACCTCGTGCCTATCCTGTATTTCTCATTCTGCACTTTCCACTTCAGCAGTTTTCTTTTTGTTTGTTCCAGAAAAAAGACAGAATTAAGTTTTACTGGGCTTTTTATACTTGAAAGCCTCTACAACGAAATATAGCTTCTCCCCAGAACTGCTTTTGTGGCCAGTCAGAGCACCCCACAAGTGGGGCGTCCAGGGGCAGCCTTCCTGCGTGGAAGCACCCTGCTTCAGTTCCCAAAAGCTGACCGCGAGCACATCCCCCAGGCAGAGCCCTCCTGGGGAGAGCCAGAAGGCAGGGCACAAAGTCTAGGTCAAGAATAAGCATCTTCCAACTAAGATGCCATCCTCTAAGACATGTTTCACCTGTGAAACTCCTGGGATTTCCAAAACACTGGTGGAAAATTTTGTTTGTCTAGTATCACAATTTCCGTTTCAAAATGCAATATCTGGAAGCAAATATTAGCATCCAATAATAAAGAACAGGTCTAATTTCTTTCCTTCTTTTTTCTTTCAATTACTCTTCAAGTAGAAGGGAATGGACCGTTCGCTGCCCTCCATTCTCTGGAGCCTCCTGTGTGTATGGCCTGTCTCTGCACTTCCCTTATGTCCTCTCCACCCGGAACTCCAGTATCCTACCACCTCAGCCCTCTGGAGCACAGCTGAGAGAAGAAAGGTCTAATGAGGCAGCTGAGCACACAGGTTAGAGGCACCACTTTCCGCACAGAGATGTGGAAGCTGTCACACCTCAGTTTCAACAGCTCCACGAGTCTGGTTCTCAGCCCATGGTATACAAGGGCAGCTGATTGGGAAGGGCACAGGAATTACCACAACAGACAGGTAGGAATATTGGTAGCAATGAGCAGTGAACACTCAGAAAATCCAGAAGCAGGTGACAAAAGTTCCAAAATCGCAGCCAGCTGGGTGGGCGGGTGATGCCTGAGCAGAGAGCTCGAGGCTCTGCAGGAGCTGGAGGGTCTTGGAGGAGAGGTCCGACCTGAATGGGCAGAAAGACAGCAAGCCAGGGCAGCAAAAGTACAAAAGGAGCCGGTACTTGTGTATGGAGGAAAGGCAGAGGAAAGAGGTAAGGGTGGGAGAAGGCACCTTGAAGGCAACGCGTGGAGAGAGGCCGAGTTGTCGAACCCAGAGACAAAGTGCCGAACTGTCGAGGACGAGTGTGGGAGCCTGTGCACACGAGACGGGGTAGCGATGGAGGACACAGATGACGAGGACGGCTCTGGGAGCTGCGAGGCAGGACCAAGGAGCACCCCAGGTCTGAGCAGGGATGACATCAAGGCAAGACAGCAGCTGGCCCGGGAAGTCCGCGGCTGTCAGATACATCGGCACAAGACCCAGAGTGGCCGAGCCAGGAGAGACCTGAGACATGTTTGAATTCCACTCCGTTTTTCACAAGCTGAAGCTGAGACCTGGAAGTGGGTGGATGGCATGGCGGTACCGGGTCCACATCCTTACAGTAGGCCAGTGGGACAGCCAGGGCTAGCTCTGAGGCCCCTGACTCCCAGCCCCTGTGCCCCCTCTTCCTCCTCCTGCCCCCACCCCGTGGAGTTTCCAGCAACCAACCTTGCCCTGTGCTGGGGTCAGCAGGATCTCCCTGCACCCTGAGCTCCCCCAGTAAGCTGGCCTCAACCATTTAGCCTGGACAGAAGCAGGCAGCGGGGCGCCTGGCCGGCTGACGAGTTGGGAAGCTTCGTTAATCATGCTTTCAGAGCACTTTGCAATGCAGAGATGAAAGACGTCTGAGGAGAGCAAAGTACAGCCATTACAATCTCCATCTTCCTAATTGAGGAAAATGAGGTTATTTCCAGATCCTCTGTGATGCAATGGCAAATGTGCTTGATCGGCCCACACTACGGCTTCTCCCCCCACAGCTCTTCGGGGCCAGACAGTGGCGTGCAGTAAGGAGAGCACCCAGCTACTCCGGGTTGGGGCCCCGCCACGTGGGTGTGGCCCCAGCAGCCCAGCATCTCTCGTGAAGCCTCAGCCCCAAGAAGGGCAGCCTCGACAAAACATCAAAGTGGGGTGCCTTCGTGCGGCATAAAGTCCTCCTCTGCACTGAGTAATTGGAACAAAACGACCCAGGTAGTCTTGCTGTAACATCAAAGCTGCGTATAATAACCTCACAGATGAATTCAAGAGTGAATACATTCACAGCCACTGCTCAAGTTTGAAGTATGCCATGATTTTTTTCAGCTTCGGAACTGAGCAGGGAGAAAAAGAAAAATCACCAGCCATAGCTTTCTTTGTTAACCCAACTGCCTCCCCTTTCAGGCTGCAGTGAAAGATGTGGGCTTACAGCCTTTAAGTAATAAGAAGTCTGTCTAGGAACGATGATGTGGATGGGAAGACCAAGAAACAGAATCAGAGAGGGACTCCGGGGAGAGATCCTGAGAGTAAAAGACAAAACACCGTGGTTAACGTGTTATGTGCACAAATGTGCCTGGCCCACTGGGGAGGCCACCCGTGCAGGGGAGGCTGAGTGCAGCGTGGGGGGCCACTGAATGGAACATTCGGGATAGTTCAACCATCAAGATCACGGTGGAGGGGCTGGTCATCCTCTGTTGCTTCTAAGAAATGGCTCCCTTGACTTAGGCTGGAACACCAGCGGCGAGCATACATTTATAAATAACAGCTACCAAACAGAGGAATCCAAAACCAGTAGCAGAGCTGATACAGAAGTAGCAGAGCTAATATGGAGCTGTCCAGAAGCCAGTCATTGGCCTCCATTCTGGGAAGGATCTGAGGTCACAGTCAGTGTGACCCAAGGATAGGATTATGAGGTGTACTGCGGCTAGTGTCTACAAAATAGCATCTGTGAGATAATAGAAAATACACTGGTCTCTGGGCCCTTCGTCCCTGGCACAGAGCTTCTAAAACCCTTGTAATTCCCTGAGTGATAGGAGTGTCTTTGGTTCTAATAAGGCAACTCTGGGTGGGCTCCTGGATCGGGGCTGGTCACCAGACAGACCAACCCATGACTGGAAACCTGCAATTTTCAGCCCATTGCCCATTCTCCTGAAAAAGAGAAATGATAGTAATGGAGCTATGATCAATTGTGTCTGTGTAATGAAGTCTCCATAAAATCCCACAAGTACAGGGTTCAAAGAACTCCTGGGTTGGTGAAGACGCAGAGATTTAGGGAGAGTGGTGCACATTGCCCCGTTCACCTCTTCCTTCTGGATATTCCTGACTTATATCCCTTTATAATGAAACGTGGTTGAGTAAGTAAAATGTTTCTCTGAGTTCTGTGAACCACTCTAGCAAATTAATTAAACCCAAGAAGGGACTTTCAGTCAGAACCACGGGTAACAACCTGGACTTGCAACTGGCCTCTGATCGAGGGCTGGGGGTCCAGGCTTATAGGACTGAGTCCTTAACCTATGGGACCTGATGCTACCTCCAAGTGGGCAGTGTTAGAATTAAGTTGAATTACAGGACACCCAGCTGGTGTCAGAGATTTGCTTGTTGTGGGGAAAACACCCACAGCATCAGAATTTTTTGGAATCGGAACATTAACATCACTTGGAACACAATGCAAACAAAACTTTAGAACATCTTCTATCTCTGTGCTGTGCCACAGGACATCTGCTGCTCTTTGCCCCGCCTGAACCCCTCTGTTCCCAGTGCCACTCCCCCTTCCTCCGGTCTAACCACATACCCCAGAGCTCCTGTTCCTTGTTGACCTTAACCCCCAGCCCACCCCCCATACCCACACATGGCCTGCTGTCAACCCACGCATAGCTATCCTTTTTTTGTAATTGCCACACTGTAGGATTACATGCCAAATTAACACATTATTTATTCAACCCATTTCACAGCTGAGAAAACAAGGGGCCTAAGAATATGACCAGCGTCTTTAGTGAGAGAATAGACGGATGGCACATCACAGTCGTAACAACTGATAGGTTCCTCCTCTTCAAAAATCAAGAGGTCCTTAGATACATTATCACCCTCACACCAACTCTGGGAAGCAGCTCTCTGGAAACCGTCATCTGATGGCGAAGAACACAAGTACCGAATGACTCACCAAGCTCACACCCCGCAGGGCTGCAGCCTGTTCCTGAAACTCATATTCGTCCCCATTTGTCTTACAGCCCAGGGGCACGCTTGCCTGCCGTTGTGGGTTGAATTCTGTTGCCCTAAAGATGATGGTGTTCTAACCCCCAGTACTTATAAATGTGATCTTCTTTGGAATTAGGGTCTTTGCAGATGATCAAGGGAAGATGAGGTCATTGGGCGGCCCCAATCCAATATGACTACATCCTTATGAAATGGGGAGATGTGGGCACAGAGACAGACAGGCACACTGGGAGAATGCCACGTGCAGAGGAAGTCAGAGATGGGGTGAAGTATCTACAAGCCAAGGAAGGTCACAGGTTGCCAGCAACCCACCAGAAGCTAGGAGAGAGTCACAGAACAGACTCCCCACCCCCCACTGCCCTCAGCAGGAACACCTTGCCAACACCTTGATCAGAGCAGGGAGACAGCAAATTCCTGTTGTTTCAGCTGCCCAGTTTGCGGTACTTTGTTAGGGCTGCCCCAGAGAATGAGTGCACCTCCATTATACGCATTTCAACCTTTTTGCCCTTATTGCTCATGTTGATGCCACAGGCCTTCCCCTAGGCCTCCAGCCCAGGTCAGAGTCAGAAGGAAAGCGAAAGCACCAAAGGGTTCAGTGTCTCTAATGTGCCTCCCTTATACTGAAAATGGGTAAAGGGTGGGCTGGTTTCTGGAGACTCTCACATATCCCCTCTAAGTCCAGGCCCTGCTCACCCTGCACACACACACACACACACACACACACACACACACACACACACACCCTCCCCCCCAGGCACCCCAGCAGAATCAAAGGGCCTGGGCCAAGTGTGGCACATTGGGCAGAAGACAGAAGGCAAAAGGGAGCCTTTCCTGTTACCTGAAACCCCCACCTGCCACTCCACCTGCCACCAGCCCCTTTCCTGTGTCAGGAAGGTCAGCAGCGTCCAGGCCCAGCCTGTCCCCCCAGGTGGACTCACACTCCTCCACCCCACACCCTGGAAGTCACATCAGGGGGCCCCTGCCTGCCTGATCAAGGTGAGAAACTGCCACTGGCTGCCAAGGCTGACCACACTCCCCAGAGCAAGACATCTTTCAGTGCTGGCGCTAGGTGACCGTAGAGGGTACTGACCTCCCTGTCTGTCCCTCAGAGGGCCCCTGCACCTTCACTAGAAAACTTCACTGCTTCCCACCCCACCACGTTACAGAAATCTAGTCACGTTTATAACCACAACTGCGCCTTCTCTGTACACCCAAACTTAGACAATGAGTCCCCTTCTGCTCCCCTCTATTCTGGTTCCTCACCTTCGCCAGGTGACACAGACACCCTGTGATGTCTCATCAGCTCCCAGTGAGGCTCAGGATATCAGATAAAGGAACAGCCAGGTCAGATGTGGGGCAGTTTGCACAGGCACAGGCTTGGAGCCCGGCAGCCCTCATCCCACTAGCTTGGCGCCGGCACGGGGGGCTCCGGCCCCAGGGGCTGCTTCCCTCTGTCCCAAGGCTCCTCTAACAGCCCCTCCAGGGTCCTCAGGGCAGGAGGCTGGTAAGTTCAAGCCACAGGAAAAAGAACTGCCCTTGGATACTAAGTTATCACTCAGGAAACAATCATACCGGTTGACTCCTATGAAAGCCCCTATCTCATCCTAATTCTGGCCAAGACATTCTGTTTTAGAATTTTAATTTTTGCTTAAATTTTGTGACTTATTGTGAATAACAGAGCCTTATTGATGTGATTTTGTGTCACTGTTATTTTTCCTATAAGGGGTGATTTTTTAAAAGCTTGGCAGTTAGGTAGGATTACATCCTATATAAACCAGAGTGACATTTTTTCCTACTAATATATATCTGATTTTACAATGTACTTAATAGAAATTCCTGTATAGTCCACTCCTCTTCTGCAAAGTGAGTGTTGGAGTTTAATTTGATTTCTGATCAGTCGGTTCCTGTCCCATGCACATGGCGGCGGGGGGGGGGGGTGTTCAACACTCACACACACATGAATTAAATGAATTATATGCAGGAACAAATGACAAAAAGCCCCTCCATCAGATGAAATATTTGGAGATTTTTCAGCATCTCTAGGGCACTCTGAGACTCTGCTGGTTACCTCTGAAATGCTCAGGATTTGGGAGGGATTATAAGAAACTTGAGGATCTCTAAGAATGCAAGAAAACAATTAATGACTTGGAAAATAGGACTCCTAAAGTAGGTTAGGAATATGGCCATAGAGTCTTAATAAGAGACAGTTGAAAAGACACAGAGACTTTAAGACGCCTTTGAATCTAGCATGAAATCATCCACATCTAATCTACTTTTTCATTCTTTTATTACTAAAATAAAACAATTGCTTCTTCCCCTTGATTTCTACTCAATGGCCCCATCCCCACCTCTGTCTACTTAGTGTTCATCAGCTCTGAGAGATCAGTCTTTGGTAGCCTCTCAGAGCTTTCTTGTCTTAATGGCCAGAACACTGTGGAAGTGGGAGGAGGGGCAGTGCAGGGGAGCAGGACTGAGGAGCCAGGTAATCACCATCTACCCACTCACCACTCAATCCACATTTCTGCATTTCCAGCCAGTACCTGCAAAGGGCCCTGCTTTATCTGTAGTGTCTCCTACATCTTCCCCATTGCAAACCCTGCAGGCAGACTTAGAGGTCACTGCTCTCTCCCCACTCCCCGTCATATGCATTGTGTCTGCCCCCCCCCCAAGTGGTTGCCTCTAACTAGATATCCTTCCCCTTCACCCAGACATACAAACATCCCCATCCTCTATGACTCTCCATGGATCCAGTCTCTTTCCGGCCCCTAAGGAGCAACCCTTCCTCTAAGTACTTGCCTAGTATTGCCATGGACTGCTCCCAAAGCATTTAGACTCATGCAGAAATTTATATTTTTGTGTAGACATACTTTATCCTCACAACTCAACTGGAAGCTTCCCAGAAGTCCATGTGCTGAGCACATAATTAATATTCAATAAATATTTGCTTACGTGAAGGACTGTGGCCTATCAGTCCCTATTGGTCTCAACAGTGGCGTAGGGGAGTTGAGAGAGGACGCATGCGGGTGCCACATCAGAACAATTTTAACACCTTACTACATATCTACTTCTGCTTCATCGTACTTATCCAGCATTGTGGTGGATGTTATGTTCCAATAATCCTAAGAAGTACCTACCACAAGAACACAGAGAAGGACAGCAAAGATCATCTCTGCCTACACACTGAGCTCCTCCCCAGGTTCTAGAGGCACGACAGTGCTCTGCCAGATGTCACTCCCACCAACACGGCACGGCTCCCCTTCATCTGGTATACTGGAGACACAGGCTTGTCTCACCCGATCTTTCTCATGCTTCTGCTGAGTGGCCTTGGGGCCCAGCCCTTCACTCCCCGGAGCTTTAGGACCACCATCCATCTCTCTTTCATGGCTTCTCTACTCTGGCTGCATGCCCCACCCTGAGATGGATGAAACCGGTCTAGCTGGGGCCCAGACATCAGCAGCTTTGGAAAGCCCTGCCCGTTCCCGCCAGTTAAAACCCACCGCTCTACACACCTGCACAGTGAGCTGAGAGGATGAGCGGACTCTACCAAAGGTGTGTCGGCTGCTGAGAGGAATGACAAGGTAGTGGTGGTACAATTTAAATGAGATACAATATGGTTTTCCTAAAATTCAAGAGAAATAATAAGGTCTTTGCAGGAGATACTCTCCCGAGTGCACCCCGGTTACTAGCCAGGCGTCCCAGTGTCAGTTCAGCCTACCCTGTCTTCTGAAAGAGAGCCTCAGCCTTCCAGCTTTTGACCCTCCCCACACTTTACTCTGAAGGTTGGCTTTAGCCTTTCATCTCCCTTCCGCTCCCCAGGGCAAGCCTGGAGACACTATTCTTTCCAGGATCTGGCGTATTCGATCCAGAAAAACCCCATGGGCACTTTTAGCAAGTCATTCCAGGGGAAACACTCTCCATGTTCACTTCATGGGGACCCAGAGGAAGCTGTGGCACCTTGTGGTTCTTGGGACATTCTCGATCACACACAGACATTCACAGGTGCACACACACACACTTCCCAAAAATATACAGTAATTCTCAGATACGGGATTCACCAGAGCCTGAATCCACAGTAAGAAGACAAACATTTTTCCAAAGACTACGTCATCTATAGGGAGTTTTTTCCTGAGTACCATGAAAATCCCTGCACATTATGACACCGAACGGCTACTGTTCTCCTCTCCCCTTCTAGACCATGTCCCAGGGTCTACCACCCATGCATCATGAAACACAATCAGGTGGCCCTGAGTGTCGCAGTCACGTACCCAGAGGCCTTGAGAACACTGGTTTATCAACCCTGGCTACATGCTAGAATCACTTTGGGGGGTGGGCTTTGAAAAGTTGTCTCTGTCTAAACCTAACCCAGGTCAATTCGATGAGCAGCTCCGGAAAGGAGGCCCAGGCATGGCTGAGCACCACGGCTGCAAACGCTTTGAAAGTAACGTTTTCCTTACCTTACAACAGAAATTCTTAGGCAGGGCAGCTTCTCTCCTGGTCTCCATTAACAGGATGGGGGAAGAGATCAAGTTTATTTTGTGCTCCCTCCCCATCACGTATTGAGAAATCCTCTGGAGAAAGGGTCAGAAATTGATGTATTTGTTCACCCAGATTCACAAAGAGGATTAAGATGCAGCCATGTAATGGGCTGAATTGTGTCCCCTCAAAATGTATGTGTTAAGTCCTTATCCCAAGTACCTCAGAATGTGACTCTATTTGGAGATAGGATTTTTAAAAAGGCAATTACGTTAAAATGAGATCATTAAAGTGGGCCCTAATCTAGTATGACTGGTGTCCTCCTAGCAGGAAATCTGGTCACAAACATACACAAAGGGAAGACCGTGGGAAGACACACGGAGGAGATGGCTGCCTACAAGCTTAAGGAGAGAGGTCTCAGATACCTTGAATCGCGCTTCCAGCCTCCAGAATAATTAAAAATAAAAATTAAAAAAGTCATTTCTGCTGTTAAAGCCCCTCAGTGTGTGGTACTTGGCTATGGCAATGAGTTAATGGTCCTGACTCTAGGAGGCTGTGGAGACTTTTTCCAGAGCTAAGAGCACACAGATAGCTCTTTTTCTGTCAGGAACACTTTCGTTGGAGTCTCACTAGAGGCGAAACACACACACACACACACACACACACACACACACACACACACACACACACACACTATATTTGAAGAGCCCCCAGGTCAGTTACATCCCTGGAGGCCTGAGAACGCTAACTCTGTCCCCATAGGGCCTTCCGGTTCCCTCAGAGAGCTGGCTGTCCCTGCACCTTGATCTGGTGGAGGACAGCCTTCCCTGCCTGGCAGAGCCGGCCCCCTCACTCTCCTGAGTCTCTCCCATTCAGATTGTATTCTGAAGCTCCCCATGTGCGGTGTGAAATGCATGAATGCTCTCAAAAGAGCATCTTTATCCCGGAGCCTGAAACTGTGACAAAGAGGGCATCTTCACCTGTGAATTAGCTTGATTTTTTTTCAGCTACCACTGCTGGCTTCTCCAACAGAAGAGCCGGCCTCTCTACAAATGGCGTCTCTGGAAGCGGGAGCAACATCCAGGCCGCCGCTACTGCTGCCGCTGCTGCTGCTCCTTCTTTTTTATTTTTTTATTTTTTGGCCAGGAAATGTTTTCTTTTAGCAGACAACTTGAAAAATGCCCTTCCAAAGAACTGAGTTGTCAGTATAAACTTCTAAATGAACCTTTATTAGAACTATAAAAAAAGGCTACTTAACATGTAATTGGACCATTCTTCATGCTTAAACACACTGTTAAAATCATGTCAACAGCTAAGTTAGAAACCCACAGTAAAAGGCAAACATTTTATCAGCAAGCTCCATTTTATAGCCTGGTAAGATGAGATCATATCCATCTCTGTGTCTTTCAAAAGATGATGGAGAGAAATTTGCCCAGGTACCTCTACACCACTTGATTTTTCCTCTCAGATTTACTAAAATTGGCTAATGGAAAAGCCACCCAAATGCGCTCCTTGCACAAACGCTTACTGTGAGCAGGGTGGAGAGATGCGCTCGAGTCCCCCACACCCCAGTGTGGCTCCATTTCCATTCCCTTCCTAATCCTAATGTTCATAGAACTGTTTATTATCAACCAGTTTATAGATCTCTAGTTAATATTTGCTCAGGGCTTATGTTGATTTCTCAATACATGCAATTTTCTGGTTTCATCTTTATCTTTAAGGATTAGATTGGATCGAGCTGCCTTGTAGTAATTTAGTTTTTATCTCATGCCTTACAGTTTTATGTTCTTGTAATAGCACTTGCTTTTCTTTTTTTATTTAATTAAATATATTTTATTTCACAACTACAGCATTTTTGTTCTGAGTTTATTTATTTAACAGCTGGCAGGGTGCTGGTGTTTTGTAGAGGGAACCACGCTGGGTATTTTTAGAAATTCAGAAGTTGGGGAATGCACCAGCTGAGAAGATGCAAGAAAAATCTGAACTTGGGACATGAATGCTTGGAGATTAAACTTGGATTGCTTTGGTTGCCTGATGGAGCTCCATAGATTAAGTCCTTAAAACAAAACAGAAACAAAAACAAACAGACAACAACAACAAAGTATATTTAAAAGTATGCTCAAGAAAGATGTTCCAAGGCTCTATCTTTGCCCTTCTACAGAACAGCTGGCTCTGTGCACGGGCTCAGCCAGTGCGGGAATTGCTACCGCCTTAGAATTGCCTCCACATTGTCCGCAGAAAGTGCCGTAGATGTGTAAGGCTTTCCACCCATCTGTGTCCCCAGTGACCAATTCCATTCAACGGTCCTGTGGACACAAAATTTGGATCCTTACAAGTCGTGAAGAGGTATACGAGTACAGGTACTGCCGGTGATGAGATGACTGAGGCACATGACTGGCTTCCAATATGGACAAATGGGATTCAATATACAGTGGGGTCCACAGCCCTCCCTTCTGTCTGCTGACCCCACAAGGCCTCTTTCAGGCTTGAAGCAAGAGCTTGAAGCAACAGCAACAGCTTCACCACACCTTGGGGCTAAGGTGGGTCCAGTGAGATAGCTGGGGCGTAAAATTTAATTGGGACTCAGATTTGGGGTCAGGCAAAACTTGTACAACCCTGAGTGATGCCTCCTTAAATTTTGTGCCCCAGGTCCCTTGTTAGACTCGCTCTAGCCCTGTTGTCCCCTCTTGCATGTATTTTTTTTTTTTTTACCATCCGAACAAAAGCAATAATTTATTGGTAATCGCAATGAACAGAATATTGACAGTCTCTGGGAAGAATCAGGCAATTATCCAGGGGCTGTAGATCTGATTGCAATAAGGTCTTCCAGTGTCTTTTGTACCTTAGTGATTTTCTCCTTTTTTGCCAACTACTCGTTTGAAGTCATTCATATTTATTGCCTGGATTGGAGTACAAATAAAAGTAAAATATGAAATTCTTGTTGTTTCTTCTTCACTTGATTGGACTGAATAAACAATATTTATACTGTTAACATTCTGAAACTTAACATAACAAAGTGAGACAACGCCATCTTCTTTAATATCATCCTCTGTTAGTTCACTTCTTTCTATTTCTTCAAAATCCATAGATCGGGGTAGATCAATAAAAATTTTTACATATTTAGGACCCTGGCCATTATCTGGCCCTTGAAATTTCATTGAATAAAGCTTAACAGGTTGATTAAATGACACAGTAATAAGCAGCTGTTCATCACGATCAGATTCCAAGAAGGTCATATCTTTTCATAAATAGTTGTCAAATCCATGCTCATCACTTTCACTAAGACATTCACAAACAGCTTTGTTAACAAAAGGCATTAAATCCATATAGCCTTTTGGAATATCTGTGTCCTCATTGTTTCCAGGGTCATTTTCTAAGTGCTGCTTGACTTTTTTCTTTTAATCCAATTCTCTGTTTCAAAAAAACAGAAATGTAGCTGTTGCAGCCAGTGACACACTCAAGGTCCCAGGTAGGAAGCCACTGCAGGTCCTCAGGCTTCTGGTTGCACCTGCACCTGGGACCATCTAGAGACATGCACCCAATGCCTGTCCTCCATCCTGACCCAGAAGCCTCTGCTCTGTGGTCTTTCCCTGAGAAGCACCACCATTCTTTCAAGTTCCCAGTTAGAAAACCCTTGGAAGGTTCTCCCACCTTTCCCACTCATCCCATTGAGCCAGAAAATCTTATTTACTCTTCTGTGCTCTCTCTTTCTTTCTAGAGCCTCAGCTTCTGCTTTAAATTAGAGTCATACCATCTTACAGCTCAGTTATTGTGCCAGTCTCCTAACCAGCTTGGTGCCTACAGGCCTACCCACCTCTAGCTCATCCTCTACACAAGTGGTTTTCAAAGCATAGTCCCTGGACCACCGGCATCAACATCACCTGGAAACCTGATAAAAATGCAAATTTTCAGGCTCCATCCCAGAACTACTGAATCAGAAACTCTGGAGGTGGATCCAGCAATTAGAGTTTGAATCTGCCTTCCTGATGCACACTAATGTTTAAGAATCATGCCTCTCTAGTACACAGATTAAGCTAAAATCTATGCTACTTTCTAACTTAAAAATCCTTCAGTGCCCCCCCTGAAGATGAAAGTCAAATTCATTGGCCTGGCTCTCCAAGTACTTTGCAATATGTCACCATCCTAGGTCTCTGGTCACATCACTCACTGTCCTGTTAGCCTTAACTCAAAGTCCAACCAAGTTGCTGTCCAGAATAACCCCCTGAGAATGGACAGCATTTTTCTTAGTTACCTCCTGCTCTCCCAAGAATAACATCCATGTGTCCAATAACCATATTATTCTGTTGAAAGCATGCCCACAGCAGTGCTCAGAATCCAGGGGATAGGTTAACCAGGCAGGAGCGCTGGGCATTGCTGGGAGTGGAAGGGAATTACCATGTGCTGAGTGCCTACCACTGGCAACCCTGTTGTTGACTAATTCCCCTATTATGTCTCACTGAATACTCATCAAAAGAATCCTATGAAGGACTGATGGAAACTAGGAGGCCGGTATACCCAAGTCCTAAAGTGAATACAAAGGAGAGAGCCTCCCTGGGATAGAAAGTGGAGTAGCAATAGGTGTAAATAGATGAAAAGTGGGGGGGAAAAAATCCATGCTAAACCCAGCCCAGAGGCCAGTGCCTTCCTCCCATGTTGTTCTGGAATCCTAGAATCCAACAGCCAGTCCCAGGCCCATCGTATAAGTGCCTTAATACATTTTTTTTCCTTTGGTTGACTGTTGCTGAAGCAACAAAGCCAAAGGGGCCCTTGTGTTAGGTCCCTGATCCAAAGACCCAGCTACACTGTTTCTGCTGAGTCAGGTAAGAAGAACCAGCCCAAGAAAGAACATGGGAGGCACTAGGGCTGGCGGACTTGTGGGGGAGTTCAGGGTCAGATGCTGGGAGCGCAGGTTTCTCAGTGACAGGTCTACTGGACTCAAGGCCCCAGGCACTCCAGACCCCAGCAGCTGGCCTGTGCTTTGCTGACTTTGCACATAATGAGGTCACTGAATCAGCCTCTCTCTGATGGCCCATGTGACATAAGTGTCTGGGCACAGCATACTGCTTGGGCAAACCCCCCATGCCCATGGGCATAATGAAGTGGTCACCTAAAGTTTCGGGAGCTGCAGAGACACTGCCATCAAACCGACCTTCACATCCCAAACCCTGCCAGGAGCCACCACCCTTCCCAGAGCCTCCGCCAGAGCCCAGCATGAATCCTGCATCTTGGGGCAACATGGACAGAGGGCTGCTTCTGAGTTTTTGCTCTTATAGTCTGAGCCTTTCAAGGGTGTTTTGCCTTTCAGATTTATTTTGGCAAGTTGCTGTTAATTGTGTTTTCAATTAGTTATGTTTAAAACATCTTGCGATTTGGGCAACTGAAATTGTAGTGCATTAATAATTATTAAACAGAGGTTCTAATCCATTATTTATTGAATAAATTTTTAATACTAATGCAGAATCCATTGTCACTGCCACCGTGAGTTTGGCCATTAAGGAAAAAGCTGACGAAAGGAAACTGAAGCTCCAGGATTCTTAAGTGAAGGCCTGTGGAGCAGAGCTTCCTGGAGGAAGGACTGGCAGCTGCTTCTCTTTCATGTCTGTTTAATCAAGGCTTTGCTGCCTGGAGAAACAGAGGGAGTTCCCACATAGTAGGTACTCAGCAAATGTTTGCACAGAGAGTGAATGAATGAATGAGTAAATAAATGAATTTAAGAGGAATTAAACTAGGAGAGACTCTTTAAGATCTCAGATCCTCTCTATTTTAACCATTAACAAACACGGAGCATTCAGCCAGGCAATGAAGTGTCCGTGACGGATAAGACAGTAATCCCTTCCCTCTTAGTCTGACAGATCATCATTACACAAATTTAAATATAATTATAAAGATGTGGTAAGCCAAGGTGGCCCAGAAACCCACGTGAGGAGGTGAACCTTGCCGGAGCAGTCAAAGAAGGCTTTGGCAAACACACGATGTCAGGTCCTGGGCGCCGAGTTTTCCTGACGCAGACACGAGGAAAGGGAGTAAGTCAAGCGTATTTATGGGCATGGGCAAAGACAGGCACAAACGTGGGCATGCTTAAGATCACGAGGAGTCTGCTGGGGGAATGAGGAAGCAATCCTGGAGAGGAGGATGGGGACAAGAAGACAAGGGCTTTGTGAATCACACTCACAGTTTTTGTTTCCATCCTGGAGACAAACCCACAGGTTAGGGGTGTGGGGTGGTTAAGCAAGGGACTGATAGGAAAGATTTCTATTTCAGGGAAGCATACCAACTCCGTTCTACTGTGTAATCTAAGCAACAGGCTGTGGGGTCTCAGCAAAGTTGTAGCGATGGTGAGGAGCAAGTGGGGAGTGAGAGTGATGTAGTAGCTACAAGTATGGAACGTCGGCCCACATAGGATATGGAACGGTACAAAGTGAGCCACGTCAGGAAGCTGTCTCCATCCTGCCAGGCAAAATCCACCATTTACCTCTCTACTTGTTTTCCTATCTGCATCCTTAATATAAACTCCTTGAAGCCAAAAACCTGAATTTCTCACCTTTCTACTCTCTACAATGCCTAGCAAAGGACTTGGTACATTGTAGACACTCAACAAATTGCTGTTGAATAAACAAATGAATAAACTCTATTTGTAAGAAACCTTATTTACTATGAAATAGTTGAGGGTTTCATAAATGAGCTTCTAATCCATCACCAAGTTGGCAGGAAAATATAAAACAATATAGTCAAATACTACTGAACAGTGCTATGTGACTTTCTAAATACATGCTACTAACCCAAGGCCAACAGAAAGAGTAGAGGAGAGAAGCAGGTACAAACACAAAGGCCATTGTCTGACTGTGGTTTTTCAGTTGTGTCTGCTATTTGGGTCAGTGTCTTCCAGGAGAGACTGAATATCCATTAATAACAGTTGGATTTTAGGGGAAGTCTTTTTAAAGGAAAATGTTGTGCCTTGTGAATATTCTGTGTCCTCAAGGAAAAGAAAATCAGGGAAAGAAAAACTGCAATCAGCCCACTCAGGAAGAATTGGGTTGGGGCCAGGAAATCAAAATGAGAATGAATTTAGCATTTGGCATTGCTACAACTATCAGGAGATGCTATATAAACATAAATATAAATATAAATATATATGTTTTTGTTTTTGTTTTTTAAGAGAGGGAGGGAGAAAAAGGGTGGTAGTCTTCATTAAGATTACGCCAGCCAATGAACAGCAGGAGTGGAATATTCTTTTTTTTTTTTTACTTTTTTTCTTTTTCTTTTTTTTACTTTTTTCTTTTTTTTTTTTAACTATTGAATACAGTATCATCATGCCACTGAGAGATGCAGACCACTGTCACCAACATATAAATCTGATTACTTTTTAAATAACAATGACAACAGCATTGGTAATAAAACGTGTAATCATATTAAAGATTACATGTAATTTGACTTATGTTAAAAACCTCAAAAATATTACTACTGTTGTCCCTTTCCACAGGTGAGAAATTAAGAGTCCCTAAGTTAACCAGTGGTAGATCTGGGGTTCAAATGCACATCTTCTGACTTCTGTGCTTTTTCTTCTCTGTATGGCTTGGAGACCTGATAGCAAAGTCCCTATGGGTACGGGAAATAAATGGTGGTGGTTCTCATTCCTGGGTGAGGTCCCAGATCACCCAGAAACCAGATCTACAGAGACCCTTGTGTCTCTTCTATCCAGCTGATACCTACATTTCATAATTAGCAGTATGACACACCCACTTTTTCCAGGTATGGATTCGTGGTGGAGCTAGCCCCACCTAGAAGCCACGGAGGGGTTTAGTCTAGAATAGGACTGCCTGAGGACCCTATCAGAAAGAGATTCATAGTCGGAACTCAGGAATCAAGGAGGGAATCACATTTCTGAAATTATTACACTTGCAAGAGGCAGCTTTAATGGCTTGTCCCTAGATTGTGTATCCACCCCTCTCCTTCTAGCCTGCTGCTACACCAGCGCACTCACTGTGATACAGAGAATGAAAACAGTTCATGCACAGTCCTATTGTGAGTATATGCTGAAAAAAAAAAAATGCATGAACAAGCACTTGTTAATGCAGTCCACACCATGTCAGGAAGACAAGCCTGAAGACTGGCATACCCCTGACTCTTCCCTCCGTACATCTGACCTTGGACCCCAGGGACCAAGTGAGAGGGAAAGCAAGGATCCAGGACTCGGTGCATTGGTGATGGTTTTCCAGAGAAACAGAACCAACAGGACGTAGAGAGAGCTATGGGAGAGGAGATTTATTATAGGAACTGGATCATATGGTTATAGAGGCCAAGAAGGACCATAGTCTGCCATCTGCAAACTGGACAAGCAAGAAAGGCTGTATTAAAGTCGGTCTGAGGGACGCCTGGGTGGCTCAGTTGGTTAAACAGCTGCCTTCAGCTCAGGTCGTGACCCCAGGGTCCTGGGATCGAGTCCCACATCGGGCTCCTTGCTGAGCAGGGAGCCTGCTTCTCCCTCTCCCTCTGCCTCTGCCTGCCACTCTGCCTACTTGTGCTCTCTCTCTCTCTCTCTCTCTCTGTATCTGACAAATAAATAAATAAATAAAATCTTAAAAAAAAAAAAAAAATAAAGTCGGTCTGAGTCCAAAGGCTGGAAGAATCAGGAGCTCCGATGTCTGACGGCAGAAGGAAATGGACATCTCAGTTTGAGAGAGAGAAGAGCAGCCCTTTCTTCGCTTTTCTGTTCCGTCGAGGCCCCCAGCAGGTTAGATGATGCCTCATCCCCAGCAGATCAGCCTCACTTGGTCTAATGAGCCAAACGAGAGCTCTTCCGGAAACACTCTCACACACATCCCCAGAAATAATGTGCGGCCGTCTATCTGGGCATCCCTGAGGCCACTGAAGCCAACACGTAAGTCTAATCCTCACACTCAAGGTGCCCTCCAGCCTCAGAACAAAGCTGCAGCCGGGCCCCATCACCTGTGTCTGCCTTCTGGAACAGGGAAACACGCCTGCCTGATGGTGCTGACCGCATCGCATTCCACTTCTAATTGTGCCCATCCTGCCCTGTTTCAGACAATAACAGTCTATCTTCAATGAAATCCCTCTCTTTTCCCTCGACCATACTAAACCTCCTCATTTCTCCTTCCCTCCCCTGCAGTTAGTAACCTAAGACTGCTTGAGGCTCAATGACCCAGTTAATGCAACCTGGCTGAGAACATGGCTGACGACAAGAGCACCATCCTGGGCACACCGAGGAGTGGCCCCGGCAGTACCGGGGCTATTACACACGGCATCATTTCCCATTCTGTTCCCAGTTTAAGTTTCTAGGTCAAGCACTCAAGAGGCCAGCGGGCTCTGGATCCCTCAAGGGGAACCAAGATCACCTAAGTATGACCTCACCTGTCACACGGTTCGCCTCCCCCCCGCCCCCAGGCTTAGATGGATGAGCAAAAGGTTTATCTTGTTTATTAAAGGAGCAATGTTTTGTCTTTTAGAGAAACACACTGAAATATTTATTGAGGAAATGATGTGATTTATAAGATTTGCTTCAAAACAATATGGGAGGGGAGAGCGGTCAGAATGTGCCCGGGGTATGGGTGGAGCAGGTGGGGCTTGGGGTAAATCGCCATGGGGACTGGATGATGGGTACAGGAAAGTTCCCTAAAAGAACCTGTCTACCTTTGGATATGCTCAAAAATTCTTCATAAAAATGCCACTTTTTAAATAGCATGCTTTAAACCTGAAAAGTTTTAGTAAATATTCCTAAAGAGCACGATGTCAAATAAATAAAACTTCAAGATGTGCTTGGTACCTCTCTCACTAATTCAGACTGTTTTTTATTCATTGTTTAACCTGGTTTTTGCATCCTGAGTTCATCAGAGAACTTCCTTTTAATTTATCCTAAGTCTTTCTTTCAAAAACAGTCCCTCGAGGAGAGCTTCCAAACTGCAAACCAGGTTGACAACCAGAGGCTGTTCTGGCAGCTTGTCCCCAGCCTTCTCCCACCTTAGCCATGAGCAGACTGTTTTCCTCACTGGCCAATTTAGAGAATGTAATGACCCTACCACTTTCTCTCTCTCCTCTTCACCTGGCTGTCCTGCATCTCCGTGCTCGGGCAAAAGCAGAAAAGGAGAGACGGGGAGACCACACTCATGTTGGTGACTTTAATCCCCTCTGGAAAAATGTTCTAATTGACTGGAAAACATAAGAATCTTCTTCTCCATTGACCCATATCCATACATAAACTGCTGTGTGGACGCTGGGGCCGCATTTCAGGTACTTCTGTTTACCAGCCCACAATATACCCAAATTATAGGCCTGCTGCTTACGGAAAGAGCCTCGCAGAAGGGATTGTGTAGAAAAGCTGGTCCTATCAAATCACAGAAAAGCACTTGCCACCTCAATAAGCATTTGCTCTAAGCCTAGCTACCTGCTCAGTCCCATCAGACCCCTACCCACCTCTGTGCCGTCTTGATATCTTCCTGTTCTCTCTCTAGCACCTCGGGAATGTCACTTTCTATCCAGATCACCCCATTCCAACAAAGAGAACATTTCTAAAATTGTTTTATATGTAAATTAATTGGGATTTTAGTCAGAGAAACAAGTACACGTGTATGCACACAAACTGATTTCCCTTGGGAGATTCTGACGGCAATTACTATCCAGTCATACTCAGGGTCAACACTGACAACCCTCAACCCAGCCACTTGACACCCCACTCCCCGATGCCACCCTGAGCACAGCTCAGAGCAGCGACAGCGAAAACATACCTCACTTCTTAGCTCTCTTTTTCCATGTCTGACTGTGCATAAGAAGTGGCTTTGAGAAGAAGTGTGCAATGGCAGCAGGGGAAACATCACCAGCCCCGTACCCTGTGTGCTCTAAATCCAGGGCCAAGCAAGGGTGGAGAAGGGGTACTTTTGGAATAGACTAAGAGTAAAAGACAGAAGGCTGCCCCTTCCAGGAATAAAATATGTGGTTTCTCCAGCTCATGTCTTCTCCTTCCCTCGTGCATCATGCTTACAACCTGGTTAACTGATCAAACGATCAAATCCTATTTGATGGGATGTTCGTTCACACCCCTCTGATTTTCTGGGCAAGAAATAGCTTCCTGATATTTCTTCCAAACATATTTTTTATGCTACATTTTCTATCCACCTGGCACAAAGACAGGTTCAGATAAACAAGAACAAATACAGCTGGACAACTGCTGTCACTTTGGGTCTATCCCTAAGATTCAGCCTCCTCTAACCCAGTGACAGTCTTTGTTTTATCTTGGATTCTCATGAACTGCCAAATATTTAACCTACAGGCCTGGATGTCAGTGAGCAAAGGTCAACCAGCCTTCAGTAACTCCAGGTTTCCACCCAGGAAATGGATATTTACTATTGAGAATCCTGCAATATCATTTTGCAACCTCCAAGAAGCCAAAGGAAGCCCTTGGTTTTCACCAAAGGAGTCAGGCCACCCTTCCCAAGTCAAGCTGCAGCAACCACCATAATCCCAGGCTCTCTTGCTTCTACATTCAGCCAACCGCAGTAGGCAACCACTCATCCCCTTTCAGACAACCTGGAGCCATTCCAATCTGTTGGCCTGTGGGGATGGGCATATGTAATACAAGCAATACCTTGTGAATGATTCCTATGTTTCCTAGAGAAGGCAAGACCAATATTAGTACAAGAAAGAGCCAACTAGTGTATCTTTAGATGAGATCACCCTCCTTCTCCTAAGGAAGTTTGACCTGGCAAGACAGGTTGGATTTTTCCCCAAATTTTTATTTATTTATTTGTTTATTTTAAAGATATTTATTTATTTATTTGACAGAGAGAGAGATTACACATAGGCAGAGAGGCAGGCAGAGAGAGAGGGGGAAGCAGGCTCCCTGCTGAGCAGAGAGCCTGATGCGGGGCTCGATCCCAGGACCCTGAGATCATGACCTGAGCTGAAGGCAGAGGCTTTAACCCACTGAGCCACCCAGGCGCCCCTTTTCTTTTTTTTTTC
>CM052885.1:15032508-15071199 GCA_028534135.1 Potos flavus
TGGGTTGCCAGGCGCCCCTTTTCCCCAAATTTTTAAAGATGTGGCAACTGAGATTCGAAAAATTAAGTCATTTTAAAGTTTTAAAAAATAGTAGGCATTCAACAAATATTTAGTCAATTAACAAATGAAAATAAGATAATCAGATAGATACACCAGACTTCACCCTCTTCTTTGTTTCTCCTCTTAAGGGTCCCAACCTTTAAGTGAAAGATATGGTTACTATGAAACCCTGGTGACTTTGATCCCAAGAGATGTCCTACTTGTTTCTGAAAACTGTCTGAATTGTGTTTATTTTTTTCATTATTATGTTCAGCTAGCCAACATATAGTACATCATTAGTTTTTGATGTAGTGTTCAACGATTCATTAGTTGTGTATAACATCTAGTGTTTAGATTATATCCCAGAGAGGCCTTCCCCATTCTCAACCCTGCTGGCCAGAGGTCCTCCCTATCAAAAGCCTTGCACAGACCCTCCTTAAAATTAGGATCCCAAGTTCCCGGTAGAGCTGAGTCCTTTCAAGTTTACTTTCCTCCAGTTTAAGCACCCAGCCAGAGCAGAAGCACATTTGCTGCATGTTTCCCACACCTACTAGAACTGGGGAGCCCCACCAATCGCACGCAGAGGGAAGACTCAGAGGCAGTGTTTCATAGGTGCCATGTTAAATTGGAACTTAAGTATAGCTCCCTAAGTTACTGAAATTATTAATCCATTGGGCACTGATTCCAATTTAACCCCAGCCCCACGAAGGCCCTCCATTGGGGTACAAAGGAGTGACATAAAAGATGGGAAAACAGGTTCTGATGTTTAGAACCTGAGTGGCACTTTGTATGTCTTAGCAAGACAGCTGGAATGTCACCTCGGATGCCACAGAGTGTTCTACCATTTTTCAAGGAACACTTCAGTTATGTTACTGGATGCTCACGTCCACCCTGTGAGGAGCATATGCTCGGGATCAGTACCCTCACTGTGTACCTGCAACATTCAGCAAGTCACCTGCAGTCAGACGAGAGTCGCTGACAAGAGGCGGACCAAATCCTGGGGGTGCCTCCACCTCTTCTTGCTGGTGATTGCTGTCACTCACTATTTCTGGTTCCTGCAGCCCAGTACACTCCTCTGGGCCCACTCTACACTGAGAGATCAGGAAGGCACTGATCTGCCTCTGCCTCTTGCCCTGCCCGTCTCCTTTTACACTCCTTCTCCCTGACATGGTGTGGCCCTCCCAGGAACAAGGCCAGGTCTGCAAGCGTCAGCCCTTCCCTGCAGCCTGGCATTTGAGTCGTCTGGGGAAAATGCCACATAATGCATTTATAGATTAATTTGGTAAGAACTCATTAAGTATATTCTTTCCTTTCTTAAAAGTCTTCTTATGTGTACTTCAGAAGATTTTTTCTTCCATTTATATTTTATACTTAGGTATCTTGTGAGGTCCTGTTGGTATTGCAAATGGTACTTTACATTCTTTTATGTCTTCAAGTTTTTACTTCTGATAGGAAGGACACTATACTTTTTTTTTTCAGGGTTTCAAGATTCATTGTTTATGCGCCACACCCAGTACTCCATAGGACACTACATTTTTATGTCATCTTACTTCCTAACTCTACTCTTATTGCTTCTCATAGGCTGGGTTTTGTTTTTTGTTTTTTTGGACAGTTTTTGTTATTCATTGACCAGGACCTCCATGACTATGATTTTAGTAATGTAAGCCTTCTGTGTTTTTTAGTCTTGGTCTTTTGCTTATTGTTTTCCTATTCTATATTTCATTAATTTCAGCTTGAATCTTTATTATTTCCTTCTGTTTGCTTTAGATTTAGTGTGCTTTTTTTTCCACCAGTGTTTAAATATGAAAGATCAAGTTATTGGTTTCAGATCTTTCTTCTTCTTTTTATTAATATAGCCATTTAGAACCATAAATTTTCCCTCTAAACACCACGTAAGGTTTTAGTATGTGTATCTTCATTTTTATTCATCTCGAAGTATTTTCTAATTTCCCTTCAATTTCTTCTTTAACCCACTGGTCATGTAGGGGTGGGCTGTTGAATTTCCATATTCTTTTTAATTTTCTTTTTTGTTGTTATTGATTTGTAATTTTACTGTTATGATCAGAGAGTATCCTTTGTAGGATTCTAATTCTTTGACCTTTATCAAAGCTTTTTTCATGGACTACCACACGGGCTAGCCTAGAGAGCATGCCAGGCGCACCTGATTAGAATGTACACTTGGCTCTTGTTGTTTCTTTAAATGCCTGTCAGGCCTGCATGGTTTACAGTAATGTTCAAGTCTCCTATTTCCTTGTTAGTCCTCTGCCTAGTTGTTTTACTCATTATTGAAAGTAGAGAATCAAAGTCTCCAACTATTCCTTTTGCAATGTGTTTCTCCCTGCAGGTCTAATAGTATTTGTGGGCTCTGTTGTTAGGTGTATATATAGTACTTGTTCTAGTATCATGATAGACTGTTATTTGTATGACTATAAAATGTGTCTTTTAACATTTTGTTTTTGCCTTTTGTTTATTTTGTCTGATACTAGTAATAACCACGCCTAATTTCTTATAGTTGATGTTTGCATGATATAGGTCTTTTTCCATCCTTTTACTTTCATCCTATTTGTGTCTTTGAATTTAAAATGTTCCTCTTAGAGACAGCATATGGTTGGATCATGATTTTTTTGTAAACTTGTCTGACAATCTCTGCCTTTTGATTGGATTTTAATCCATCCATATTTAATGTTACTATTGTTATATAGTTGACCCTTGAACAACACAGGTTTGAACTGTGCAGATCCACTTATATGTGGAGTTTTTGATAAATACAGGAAAGCACTATAAATGTATTCTCTCCTTATGATTTTTATATTAACATTTTCTTTTCTCTAGTTTATTGTAAGACTATAATAAATAATACATATAACATAAAAATCACATGCTAATCAACTGTTTATATTATCCATGAGGTTTCTAATCCAAAGTTGGCTATTATTAGTTAAGTTTTAGGGGAGTCAAAAGTTATACATGGATTTTTCCTGCAAGGGGGGTTGGTGCCCCTAACCTCTGCATTATTCACAGTTCAACTCTAGTTGAATTTGTGGCTATTTTGCTTTTCAATTTCTGTATGTCATGTCTTTTTCATTCCTCTATTTTTCCTTTACTGTTTTCTTTTGCATCAAGCAAATATTTTCCAAAGCAACATTTTAATTCTTTTAAATGATGTTTCACCATTTTGAAGTTATTTTCTTAGTGGTTGCTGTAGGGCTTACCATCTACATACTAATTTATTAAAATCTATTTCAGATTTATACTATGAGGCAAGGTAATGTTACTCCTACGTAACCCTATACTTTTTCCCCCTTGTTGTGCTATTATTGGTATGCACACTACATCTAGATATGCCACAAACCCCAAATATATTGTTATCATTTTTACTTTATACAATTCTATGTCTTCTAAAACTGAGAGAACAAAAGAAAACAAGTATTTATTCATAGAGTTTTTTATATTGCCTTCTCATTTGTCATTTCTGGTTCTTTGTTCCTGTAAATTCAAGTTACCGACTACTGTCATTTCCTTAATTTCCTTAATTTCCTTACTCTAGTCCAGCTTTTCTCCCACCTGTCTCCTGGCACTTGTATTGTCAAGTATATTACATTTCTCTCTGCTAAAGATCCAACAATACAATTATAATCATATTGTTTACTACAGCTGCTTTCTAAGTCAGTTAAGAAAAGAAAGAATACACCTTTATACTTTCTTTCAAAATGACACAATGATCTTTGTGTTTCTCATGCGGGTTCACGTTACTTTCTGATTTCATTTGTTTTTATCCTGGAGAACTTCCTTTAGTATTTCTTATAAGTTTGCTAGCAACGAATTCTCTCAGATTGTGTTTATATAGTTTATAGAAAGTTTTTATTTACCTTCATCTTCAAAAGATTGTTGGGCTAAATATAAGATTTTTGATTGGCCGGTTGGGTTTTTGTTGTTGCTGCTACTGTTTTTCCAGAACCTTAAAGATGTCATCTCACTACCTTCTGGCCTATATTGTTTCTGATGAAAAGTTAGTTAGTAATAAGGTCCCTTTGTATGTGATAAGTCACTTTCTCTTGCTGCTTCCGAGATTTTATCTTTCAGAATTTTTACAATGCTGTGTCTGATTGTTGATCTCTCTGTGTTTGTTGTATTTGGGATTATTGGGCCTCTTAGTTGTATAGATTAATGGTTTTCATCAAATTTCAGAAGTTTTGAGTCATGATTTCTTCAAACATTTTTTCTGTTCCTTTTTCTCCTCTCCTTCTGGTATCTCATTACACATATTTGTCCCATATTTTCCTGAGGCTGCTCATTTTTCTTCATTTTTTTTTCTCAGTTTAGATTGCATAATCTCTACCAATCTATCTTTAAGTTTACTGATTATTTCTTCAGCCAGCTCAAATCTACTGTTAAGCTCCTCTGGTAAAATCATAATTTCAGTTATTGTGCTTTCGCCTTCATAATTTCCATTTGGTTCTTTTTTATCATTTCTGTCTCTTTATTGTTATTGTCTATTTCATGAGACATTGTTGTTACATGCTCCCTCCTTCCTTCATTTCTTTAAGCATAGTTTCCTATAGTTCTCTGAACATACTTACATGTTGCTTTGAAGTCTTTGTCTGCAAAGTCTGACATCCAGGCTGATCACAGTTTCTACAGCTTTCTTTTTTCCCATATGGGTAATCTTCTACTTCTTTGTGTACATGTCTCATAATATTTTATTGAAAACTGGACATTTTAGATAATATATTGTAGAAACTCTATACACTGATCTCCTCCTCTGGGCCTCATTGTTGTTGTTTGCCTCTTTATTTGTTTTCCAAGTTGGATGGATTATTTTAGTGATCTATTTCCCCCTAAGAATACACCCTCTGCTGTAACTGCTCAAAAGGCACAGGCAAGGCCCTGCACATTGTCACTCTGGGATGGCAGTGATTTTACTAGTGGGAGTGGTCAAGTAGAATAAGAAGTGCTAATGGTCTGCCCCTCCCTGGGAGACACCATATCTCCCAACTGGGTAAAGATGGAGCCTTGTGCTCTTGACTGCATTTGCTGCAAGCGGATGTAAACTGTAAACTGGGAGGGTGGAAAAGGAGGAGAAAATCATGGAGAAAATGCCCCAGATTTCCCCTGTTCTTACCAAAACTCAGTAAAACTTCTTTAATAAGTATTTATTCATCTGCTGTATTCCCTAAAGACAATTTCTAGAGACTTTGAATGTTTTTGTAAATATCTGTAATTTGCACCAGTTACATTTTTAGGCTACGGAGAGGGTCCATGCTCCTCACACCACCATTGCAGAAATCACCTCTCCTCAAGTCTTTCTTGGGTTCCTATAGTGTGAGGACAACCTGCACTTTGGGCTCTAGGTGGCAACTTGGACCCTGAACCATTGAGAAAAAGGACAAGAAGAGGGAGAGGTAAAAATCAAAGGCATGGGGGAAGAAGGTAAGGGAGGAAGAAAGAAGAGAAAGAAAAAAGGTGGGACAGGTCTGTCTAACCATAACTTTGATTACACAGCAAGAACAACAAAAATAAATCTGATTTCAGCCAGAGGCAACCTGGTATGCAAACTTGGTCTCTGGCAGCTCTGCCTTCCATCTGTGAACTCCCCGTTCCTGGTAGACTCCCTGTGAGGGAACTCCCACTCTGTTCTTTTCTCTCCCTCCTATAGTCCTCTTACAGCTCTGTGTCCAATTTCCAAAGGAAGTTGCCCACTTCCTTTGGAATTCACATTAAACTTAACTCACATTAAAGAAGGTATCACTGGCTGGAAACTGTTTTATATGAGATCTTGCTAGTGGAATTAGCCTTTGAACTGGGAAAACCCTATTAATCCTGAAGGTATAATCCTCAAACTAAGGAACCTAAGGATTCATCACTGAATCAGCCAAAAAAATATTTGTCCAAAGAGAAGGAGACCTTCTATAACGTTAACTAAGACTCTTTTTACTGGATCCTGAGGCCTCCACAGCCAGATATTGTGGCTAAAGAATTTCTAACATGTCCACAAATCTAAGGAAGCATACTTTCTTAGTAAGCACAGCTGCTCTCCATTTGGTTAATGATAGCCCATTTCAAATTTGGTGTATGCAAACAAAAGAACCAGCAGGCCCATCTCGATATAGCTTTCCCTCAGAGGCCTCAGGCTGCCACATGGTCTCTGATAGAGACAGAAGTGTTTGTGTTGCATCTGATGCAACAAGACTGGACTGTGTCAGTGAGCACCAGGTATAGAGATCAGGTTATACTTTAATCTGGCAGCATTTAGTAGCAGACAAGCCAGTGAAAGGATCATAGAAAGATACCAAGAGCCATGCCAATACCAGTGCCAGAAGAGAAACAAAAAGGAAGAAATAAGTACAGGAGAAACTCACAAAGCTCTCAAAGCTTAGGCAAATTTAGCTTAATTAGCAAATCCTTGTCTTTCTAGGTGATTTTGCTAATTTAGCTTAATTAGCAAATCCTTGTCTTTCTAGGTGATTTTTTTTAGGTTTCTCTGTGTGATCTCAAGGGTTAACCCAGTTTTAGTCAATTCAATGTTGGCCTATGATTCCATACTTGGGAGAAAGTTATATTCTCTAAAGGTCCATCAAGTCACTACACCTTAGAAGTCTTCTTCGAGTACTGGGTTTTTTTTTTTTTTCTGGGGGGAGGGAGTTGGGCTTCTCTGTCTTCTTGTCTCCAATTGCACTCCATTTCACTCAAAATGGGTGAGTAACAACCAACATTCCCCAAGATATCCATCCTGGAATAGAGGCTTCCATCCATGTCCATCTGCTTAAATATAATCAAAAAACTGGAATTTGGAACTCTGAACCCCTCGTAGGAACAAGGGCCAATCCATCTCCCCTATCTGGGCTGAAATGTTTCACTAAAACCCATAGAGGATGAAAAGCAGGGAGTAGTCTCAGGAGACCAAGCTTCTGAGATGACTCCTTCCATCTGTCCCACAAGGTGAGCTCCATAAGCATAGGAATTTCTTTCTGTCTTATTCACCGCTGTCTCTGTAAACCCCAGCACAGTCCTGGCACACAGTCAGTGTTCAAATACTGACTAAATAAACAAGGCTGTTATTTTGCAAAGACAGATGATTTCTGGGTTGCCATATTTCACAAAGGATAATACATACTTGTCTTCGATAAAGTTGGCTTCTTTGGAGTACCTAGAAATGGCTCAATTTCTTGCCAAATCACCTCCCCAAATCTAACCATTCTCTGCTGGTACTTTACAGCTACTTATCCTAATCATTTCTATACACTCTCTAAATATGCTCGGGTCAATGACGGCTGCACTGTCACAATCACTTTTAATGTCTGCCTCACAATCACTAGCACCACATAACTACAGCCAACATATAGACTACTTTGATATATAGGAAAGGATATGAGAGGCTGTTGTGTCAATTATAGGAAGCTAAATGGAACACCCACTGCAAACCGAAGTTGACTTTCATATAAACTTGCCTCTGCTTAGCAGTCTGAGATTCCACATTGTGTGTGTATGTATGCGTATGATAAGAGAAAGACAGAGAGGGAGTGAAGGGGAAAGAAGCAAGAACAGGAAATGCAGTAAAGAACTTTCTCATCTCCTGCATCACTCCCTTTGACATCATCACCTTTCAGCCCTTCACCTGTACAGAATTCTGTTTCATTAGCACAGGATAGTGAAGACTGTGTAATAGCAGCTTCCAGACAAGAGAACAAAAGAGAAGTGAAATATCACTTCTCCCACAAGAGTCTTCTGGCACCAATTCAGCACAGATATCACCGCCACATGCACCCTAATAGCTAAGGACCTGAAGCCTTCAGTCCAGGTTTGTTTGCTAGGCCCTAAGAAGAAATGGCTGATTTAATAAAAAATCATAAATCAAGAGATTATTATATAAAATTGGGCTGAGTAGGTAGCGTCAGTTTGTATACCTAATATTCTCACAGGGAATTTTAATTAAATAGAATAGGAAACATGGTGCTATTGTTGACTATTGTTAATTGTTAAAAAAAAAAAGAAGAAGAAGAAGAAGACTACCATAGTAACAGATAAATACCTGGCTACCCTCCTGGAGGAAAACAAAACAAAATGAAACTCTGGATAGTGCCACATCACTCACAGTTTAAGTCCCAAAGTCTACAGTCTGGCATCCAAGGCCACCCAGATCAATCTCTAACCTGCCTTCCCAGTCCCATCTCCCAGTTCTTGTAAATAATGCTTCTGCCACTTTGAAGTACTTGCTATTCCCTAATAATCAACCTCCTATGATCACCTACCACTTTTTAGTTCACACCACATCTTTCAACAGGAATCCCACTTCCTCTCCATTTGTCCATGACCAAGTTATACCCATCCCTCAAGGTCCATTTCAGATGCTACCTCCTTTCTGAAAATACCACCGGTAACTCCCAAAATGCCAATCACTCCCTCCTTCTCTAAACACCATATCCAGAGAGTTACTCACCAAAATATCATATGAGTAATAATAGTAGTAGCAGAAACAGTAGCTTACAATAAAACCAGCTAATAAATATTAAATCCCTACTATTTGCCAGGTACAACATTATGTACTTAATATTCATTGACTCACTTATTTAATGATTTTCATATATGTTTTATTTCCCCTAATCCTGATGGCAGGCTCCAGGCTATATGATCCTACTCTGCTATAATCCCTAGCATTATGCCTAGACACAGTAAATGGTCAGTAAATGCTTACTGAATATAAATGAGTTAATGTACCAATACATGAATGTATGAATGAATGAATGAATGAATGAGTGAATGAATAAAACAAAATTCTGCCCTGTTTATAGGCAGAATTTTCATAGACCAATGGGCTGGGCTCTTGGATTTGTATTCACATTCTTTGAGTCCCTTTCCACTCCGGACCTAATTTCATAGCCTCATATAGCAAATCACAAAATGCCTGCAGCTACAGTGTATGAATGGGGGGACTTTTGCACAGGATCAAGCAGAGGATTCTGATCATCCAGTTCTCTAAATCACACTCAACTCCAGTAAACTAGAAAACAGGATAGCAATCTTCTACCTTTCCATTTCTGGCCCACTCTCCCCAGCTCTGGCACTCAAAACTTTTATGCTTCTCTGTATCACAGTAAGTGATAAATGAATTCAAATTTACACCAGTTTATCTGAATATGCATCCCTTCCAAGGGTGCTTACAAGGCTTAGAGCTCAAAGCTTAACTCAAAGGAACTGCAAGGTTGTTTCCAATGCTAGTGGAAAGAGGAGAAAACATAACCAGAATCTATCACATGTCTAATTTCTGTCCTATATCTACATATATTAGCTCATTTAATTTGCATAATAATCTTACTAAATAATTATTAAAATAATAATAGTGTAGTATATGCCAGGCACACTTCTAACAATTTTATGCATATTATCTCAGCGTTCCCATCAACGTTATGAAAAAAGTACCATTTTTATCCCCATTTAAGAGACATAAAAACAACTACACAAATTTAAGTAACTTGCCCAAGCTAGCAAAAAGTTGAGCCAGGATTCAAATCCAGTCCTTAGAAGTACACTCCACATCTTCTAAGGGTAGTAGTTTCCCAAATCTACCCATAAAGAAACTGCTTCTCAGAGATAGTACCAGACCCAAAGTCATATACTTAGTAAATATAAAAGTTAGAATTCAAGTTTTGATATTTTGATTCCAAAGTGCATGCCTTTAACTGAATCTTTCAGTTTAGGTGATCTATTAGGGCAACAAAGGTATTATTTATGGAGTTTCTCAACTTGAAATTCATGTGCCTTTAAATAAGGCTATCCCTAAGAATGAAAGTGATTCTACTGAGTCCTACTAAACTTTCTCAGGCTGAGTTTCGCTCCAACCACTCCCTGAGCTAACCTCTTCTGTCCATGGTGCTGAATTTAAAGGTCAGCATGACTACTGTAAAGAAGAAAATAAAAGGCAATCTGAATCTATATTATAAAGGACCCTGAATACTTCTCTGAATCTGGCCATTGAGAGTCAGTAAGTCTCTTCCAAACCCTTTGCCTCAACCCACAAATCTCTTTCTCTCTCCTTTCTTCCAAAATCTTCAGTTTGAACAGTAAGTGAGGCTTCCAATTAACAAGAATTACTCAAGCCAGTATCTTTTCAATTCCATAATTCCAAAGATTTCATTATCTAGGAATCAATGAAAAGTCAGCATGAGAAAGTCTATTTCATAAACATCAACCCAGATATACACAGAGTTCAAATAAAAAGGAATCAGAGATTAGAAACTCTCAAGTGGGTCTGAAGCCATGCCACTGGGCTAATGGAGGGTGCTGAGGCTGGTGTTGAGAACAAAGGCTAGAGACAGAGTATGTCTTTATATCTGGTAGAGAATTGATTTTCAAGCCATAAAAATGTTAGTTAAAGAAACACTGACATGAACTAGGGCATGGTGGGGGGAAAAGAAGTTGGAAAATAGCAAGTGCAATTTCAGGCTTATGAGAAATGGAATTAAAGTTAAGAGAAGGAAGGCAATCTATTGTTGTCCAGAAACTGGCAAACAGCACAGCCACTGCATCATTATAGTGGCAACGACCTGCTGTGTTCATTTGTCTCTGAGCTGTCTAATCTAGGAGCTGGGTGATTTATCTACTTTCCACAGCTTCAGCTGGGCCAGGCCAAGAGGATAACTTGGAGAAAGGGGTGGGGGTGAGGGTGGTGACACTCAAGTACCAAGCCAATGAACTCCATATGTCTTGTGTTAGGGAGCACACTCATATATCAACCAATATCACACATTTATTTCACACCTACTATAAACAAATCTCTGTAGAAAGATGCTGGTCATACAAAGCTTGAAAAGGGCACTGGCCTTGGAAAGCTTACAATCTAGTGGCAAAGATTAAACATTCAGAAAACAAATTAATAATATATGCTGGATCATGGCTAGAGATAAGAGCAAACAGAACACCGAGGAGAACTGTTGACTTTCATATCATGGAAGACAAGAGCAGGTAGATTTTGCACAGGAAGAAAAAAATGAGGGTAAGCATTTGAGGACAAAGCAATTAGCAAAGCTTCAGAGGCAGGAATGGACCGATCATATTTTGGGAAGGGTAACACTGTCCATCCAAGGCCAAATTTGTGATCCAAATCTAGATACAATGTATACAGTCCCCAAGCTCTCCACATTAAGGGAGGAAGTAGAGGTAGCAATGAATACTTAAGGCTCTTTACATCAGTACTGAACTGAACAACTTTGTCAAAAATTGAATGACTTCCAGCAGCAAAATTAAATTTTTAGATTTCTGGCCACAGTAGGATATGCTGCTGAAGTACATAGACACATCCAGACCACACGTTCTCTCACCCTATGATTCTCCCAGAGAGTTATCCATGAAGTTAACTAGAACAACACTTCTTTACACTATTGTGTTCTAATCCTGGTAAATAAGGAAATGTGGTGGTGGTTAATCCTGCAGGAAGAAGGATCCATAAGGATCCTCAGAAGTCAGACACATAATGTTTTGTTTACCTGTCTTGGATTCAGTGACCTCACTACTAAGTTGTTACTCCAGCTAGGCACATCACATTCTCATTACAAGTTAGGCTATCTCATAGAGCAGCCACCACAGCACAATTTACAGAACCGGAAATGGATTAAAAGGAGAAAGGAAAGCTGAGGAACCCTCATAGCGTGAAGGAGAAAACATCTTATTTCTAATTCTAGACATATTTCTAAAACAGAACTAATATTTAATTCTAACTCATGGAAGGAAGAACTAAAGGGAAGAAAGGATAAAAATTAAGATGCCACATCTCAGAGTCAGTGGTTTTAAAATAATAATCTTGCTTGCATCACAACAAAAGGACTTTGGTCTGTGGAAGGGAGGCAGGAGCAAACATGGACTTTGGTATTGCAAACAATCTGAAGAAGAAGACCCATCCTGAGGAAAGACTCAAGAGTAGTACATCTTCAGGCAAGTAAAACTGAAACTAATGAAAGCAAATAAAAAGATAGCTAGCAAGTTGGCAATATTTGGCTCATGGAAATTCTAGTGAAAAAAATACAAACTTCATTCAGAGAATAGAGTTCATCTGGACATAGACCTCGCCACACCACTGAGAACACATTCTGGAACATGCTCCGTGATTCCCAATTGTAAATTGCTGAGTATTCACATGTAGGAAGCATTCATAAGTCATCTTACTTGATGACTTCAACTCTGAGTTTCCCTGATCCCCTGACTTCCTCCACCAGCACCTTTTTAGAGCTCTTCAGTGTTTTCTAGCAGCCTACCACAGTCTCTTCTTCAGGATGCTCTTTCTCTCTCCTGAGTGAAGGTGGTCCCCTGAAATGCAGCTCTCTCTTCACTCCTTTCCCATATTAAACTCAGTTCCAGAGACAGAATGGCAGAAGGCTTAGAATTCAATCACAGGGACCTCCAGTGACAAGCTTGGCAATGTTAGGCAATGTACTTAACCACTTTCAATCTGTTTCCTTTTCAATCAAATGCAGATAATAATGCCTTCTCAGCTTATGTCAGTTGACAATTTTGAAAATCATATGAGATGATATAAGGGAGAGTGCTTTGAATACTGTAGAGACTTGTAAGCTGTTCATCTCTAAGGTAAGATGGGATGATAAAAATTGTAGCAAATCCTCTTTCATCTAGACTACCTCCCCTTCCAGTTCCTTCACTGTCTCTCTTCCGCCTAATCTGGCTCCAAATACAACCCCTGTGTGTGATTCAAACCTATCCGTCTCTCCCCTACCCTCCCTCTATCTCCATTCCACCACTCTAAGACAACCATAAGAAACTCTCTGGTTTAAGACATGGATTAAACAGATGCTCTGCTGAGCTCAGATAAAGCCAGAAGCTGGGGTACTGGAAACCATACTGTTGTTCTACCAAGAAACATCTCAATTTTGTATTTAACCATGAGAGCTCTGAAGTCATATCTACCTCCTGAGCTCAAATTCCATCTTCCCTAGTATTACTTGCCTTTGACTTTAGGTAAATTGCTTGACCTTTTTGTGCCACAAATTCTTCAACTATAAAACAGAGATGT
This sequence comes from Potos flavus, assembly GCA_028534135.1. NCBI lineage: Eukaryota > Metazoa > Chordata > Mammalia > Carnivora > Procyonidae > Potos > Potos flavus. Next base: position 15,045,566 of record CM052885.1, read on the forward strand.
TAACAGAAGTATCTACCTCATGGGACTGTTGTGATTTTTACATGAAATAAGACATGTGAATTATCTGAGACATTATAAATATGGAATATTTGGTACAATTTCACATAGTTAGAGGTAGTAACATGGACTCAATCATTCAATAAATATTCAAAAATTAATTGGAAATCTATTTGCTCCAGGAACGGGGGATATAGTGAGAACAAAGCAGAGATCTGCTCAGGTTTATTAGAGTCTAGTGTGGAATAAAAATAAGCAAATAAGAAGTTATAGGAATGGTAAATGCCATGATGAGGAAAAAATGCTGTGAAAAATGCTGTGAAAACACATAGAAAGGGCATCTTGGAAGGATGGGAAATGGGGAAAAGTAATGAGGTATTATAGATTGAATTTTGTTAACCCAAAATTCATACGATTACATTTTAAACCCCAATATCTCATAATGTGTCTGTATTTGGAGATAAAAGTTTTTTAACAAGGTAATTCAGGTTAAATGAAGTCATTAGGTAGGCCTTTATACAATAACTGGTGTCCTTTACAGGAAAAGGAAATTAAGACACAGACATCCACAAAGGGAAGACCATGTGAAGACACAAGGAGAAGGCAGCCATCTACAAGCCAAGGAGTAAGACCCTCAGAAGAAATCAACCCTGCTGATACCTTGATCTTGGACTTCCAACTGCCAGAATTATGAAAACATAAATACTCGCTGTTTGAGATACCCAGTCTGTAGTTGATACCCTATTATGGCAGCCCTCATAGACTAATACATGGGGTATGACAATGGAAGTATTCAGAAACACGTGACCACACACCTGAAACTGCAGTATGAAGACTGAAGTATGAGGGAAGAAGGCAAGAGGCCAAAATAGAAAGTCAATGCCACTACTTACCATAAGACCTTACATTTGTATATATTCCAAGTTCTCTGAGAGCACACTATTAACTTCTTTTGTCCTCACAATAGCCTTGAGGCGGTTGGACGCATCTGACTTGTAACTATCCCTATTTTACAGAGATCAAAACTAAGGTCCAGACAGATACATGAAAAAGAGTGTTATGGAGCTGAACTTGCCTTACCCAAGCTAGAGTGAAGATCTTAGTGAAGGAATAAAGCTATGCTTTGTATTTGCTACTGAATATACTTTAGCTTTACTGATGTCAATGGAATGGGAAAAAATAAATCCTCAGGGTAATCTTCTAACATGCAGAAACAGCCAAACCATACAAGAAAACCAGTTTGGAGGAAGATGCAAGTGTACAATTTGAAAAAGAAAGAATGGTTGTACGTGGGCTTACAGATGAGTTAGGCCAGTAGATAAAAATGGAAACTGGATATGACAAATGTTTTGGAGGGACTGCGGGTGGTAAGTGAATTTAGCTAAATCTGTGTGTTCTTTTCAAGGAAGGACAGAGAGGTGAACAGTGAATCAGAACTTCTCGCCTGGTCCTCAAATGTCTTCACCAGCAATTTAAGCAGTCTGCATCCCACACCCAGGACATCCTCCTTGAGGTTGAGCCTGAGTTGAGCTCTTAGAGATGAATCTCCACCCCATGAGGGCTCCCAACAAGTGACAAAGTGAAGTCAGAATGGTGTTGCAACTGTGCTGACACAATCTGGTGGTGGGGGACACTGGGTGAGTCAACTGTGCAAGCATTCTTTAGGCACCACATCACTCTTTTCTCACTTATGAGACAGGGCCTCACTTAATGTGAGAGTTAAAGAAGTGAATTAGAGGGGAGGACTAATGCCTGGTAATGCGTTGTGCCTGGCACAGAGCAGGAACTGGATGAACAGTGGTTTTTGCCTCACGTTTTAGGGGGAAAAGAGCTGCTTCCAACTTGAAAGCTGCAGCATATTCAAATGCATCGATAACAAATTAACACTTTCATGACCATACGTTCCTCAGAGCAGACAAAGACAGCAGCTGGCAGCACCCAGCATCACCCTGAGATGAGCAAGTTAAAGTTAAAAGAACCTAGTAGTGTCAAGTAAATATATTTGAGCCTGTCACTAGAAAGTTCCTAATAAGGTTTCCAGGTGATTCATTTGGTGATGGGAAGCATCTGACTCACCCAGCCTGCCCTTGCACACATCTACAGATTTGATGGACAACTGGCCTCGGCTAATGCTTTTTCAGAGCACACCAAGGTGTTCTTCACAGGGCATCAAAAACACAGCAATGACTCCACTGAGAAATGATGAGCACCAAAAATAACAATTGTATAATCTTCACCAAGACAAGAGCACTGGAAAGATGAGTACCAGTATTGTCCAGAAAGAGAGACATGCTGTTTTTTCAAGTCATTAAGGGGTAAACACCAGAACCACCAGATTCCCCCTGGAGTTCATGTCAGCGGGCTGCACATGACTATACAGACATCGCATGTCACATTACAGGGAAATGTTACTAAGCCAAAGGATCTCAGACAGGGCATCCAGTAAATTCTGAGCAAAGCTAGTGGCCGCATCTGGCTGGACTCCAAAAGCAAAGCATTTGGGAATGTGACCTTGCTACATGAAACCTCCAGATGGTGAATGGGAGACAATCTGTCAATCACAGTTGAAAGGTTCTCCTGGACACCCTGTGGAAGGGTGGTATCTTCCAAACACATCCCATTGCTTCTGTCTACACCCACACAGATTCCTTCACCATTTGAGGCACTCCCTGATACTGAAGGATTATTTGATTTTTTCTAAAATAATGCGTTTAAGGTTACTTAAATGTTCTGCCTCCCTTCCTAAATTTTAAGCTCTTCTCCAATTCCTCATATTCTCCTTTCCTTCTCCAAACCCTAGTTTCAACCTTAACCTCATCACAGGGCAATGTACCCAAAGGCCCCACTCTAATGCTTACGCTATGACTCAGAGAGAAGATTCCTGTTAGCTTTAATCTCAGAGCAGATGGAACCCCCAGAAGAAAGTCTTCATATATGATATTGGTCAAGACAACTGTCATGCACCAGTGTCATCAAAGTGTTCATTCTTGCATAACAAATTCCTGCTTATTGGACCAATTTTTTTTAAGTTCATTAAAATGGCATGCAATTTTCTTTCCAAAATGTGATATATCTGTGATGATTTGCAAGAAATTCAAAATGTGTAAAAGAAGAAGACAATTGGTTTTAATCAGAGCTAGGTATTGATGATGATGATGAGTGCACAAATGTGTTGGATCTCATTTCCCTTCTCACTTCACACTGACTTTATTAACAAAGAAGAGTAAGAGACTCAAAATGGGGAGGCAGAAAGATCTTTTTAAAGATGCAAAGCTTCCCTATCTACAGTCAGATCCTGGAAAACTGCATAGGTTCATGCCTCTAAACCACAGTCCCAGGATTTAAAGGCCTGCTTCAGCTTAAGGCTTTGCTGCTTCTAAAGCATTTCCCAAATAATGATGTCCACAGGAAAGATCTTATGACCTGGAAACACCCTTTGTACACTCTTAAGCAGTCCTGGAAGACTTAGAGACACACAAGAAGGAGAAGCTTTTCTTCTCTCCTGCTGTCATCTTTTTTAGACATCTTCTCCTCTCCAAATTCTACATACATACTCACACTCAATGCATGATCAAAAAGAACAGAAAATATCTCACCAACCCTGGCCCCATTCTTGAATTATTTACCCAAAAGGAAGAGAAGGTAGTAGAAGCTGGAAATTTTACATTAACCAAAAAATTTGCATCTATTAGTTAACTATGACATCAGTAACTATTCATTGTAAAAAAAAAATTAAAATAATGCAAACTAGAAAGAAAAAGGTTCCACAAATGTATGTTCCACAAATGTAAAGAATTCACAAATGGAACAGTCAACATTCTCCTTTACATCTTCAGCTACAAGCTCTGATCTATCTTTTGCAAAACAGAGTATGATTAGAGTATTTCTGGAACATCATACCATAAATTAATAACTGTAATTGCTTCTTGGAATAAAGAAAAACTTACTTTTCCTAATCTTTTATAACATTTGAATTTATCACTCTGACCATGCATTGCCTTCTAAAACCAAAGATAAACAAATTAGACAATTAATCAATTTGGCTATTTTTTTTAAATTGCTCTAAGAATCCAGTCCTTCAAGCTGAAGTTCTTTTTCAGTTTGAGGATCTGAAAACAGAGGCTTTGTTTTTTAATTCTTTGAGACTTCTACACAGACAACAATGTCACCTGTAAAAAAACAGTTTTATTTCTTCATGCCCGATCTTTATAACTTTATTTCCTTTTCTTGTCTTATGGCATTAGTAAAGATTCCATATAATGTTGAATAGGAGTGGTGAGAGATATCATCCTTGACTTGTTCTGATCTTCGGGGGAAATTTTCTCACCATTAAATATAATGTTTAATTATAGGTTTTTTGTAAATATTCTTCATAAAATTGAGGAAATTCCCCTCTAATTCCAGTTCATTGAGAGTTTTTATCATGAATTGGTGTTAAACTTTGTCAAATTCTTTTTCTGTACCAGTTGATAGTATCATATGATTTTCTTTTTTTTTCTTTTTTAAGATTTTATTTATATGTCAGAAAAAGAGTACACACAAACAGGGGGAGTGGCACGGCAGAGGGAGAAGCAGGCTCGCTCCTGAGCAAGGAGCCCAATGTGGGACTCGATCCCAGGACTCTGGGATTATGACCTGAGTTGACAGGCAGACACTTAACCGACTGAGCCACCCAGGCATCCCAGTATCATATGATTTTCTTCTTTACCTGTTAATGTGATGGATTACACTGACTGATTTTCTAATGTTGAGTTAGCCTTGCATACCTGAAATAAATACTATTTGCTTGTGGTGTATAACTCTTTTTATACAATGTTGATTTAATTAACTAATAGTTTGAGGACTTTTGTTCCTATGTCGATGTAGCTTTCCTATCTTATAATATCTTTATCTGGTTTTGTTATTAGATTAATGCTGCCATCCAAAAATGAATCAAGAAGTGTTCTTTCTGGGGGCGCCTGGGTGGCTCAGTAGGTTAAAGCCTCTGCCTTCAGTTCAGGTCCTGGGATCAAGCCCCACATCGGGGGCTCAGCGGGGAGCCTGCTCCCCCCTCTCTCTCTCTGCCTGCCCCTCTGCCTACTTGTGATCTCTCTCTCTGTCAAATAAATAAATAAAATCTTTAAAAAAAGAAAAGAAAAGAAAAGAAAAAGAAGTGTTCTTTCTGTTTCTATTCTTCTGGAAGAGATTATTGAAAAGTAGTATCATTTCTTCCTTAAATGCATGGCATAATCTCCCAGTAAAACCATCTGGAACTGAAACTGATACATTTTTTTGGAAGGTTATTAATTGTTGATTTAATATCTTTAATAGATAAGGCCATTCATGTAATCTATCCTTTTAAGAGTTTGGCAGTTTATATCTTTTAAGGAATTGAACTATTAAATCTAAATTATCAATGATGTGAGCATAGAGTTACACGTGGTATGCTTTTATTACCCTTTTAACGTCCATGAACTCAGTGGTGATAACCTCTTTTTTATTTCTGGTTTTGGAAATTTTGTGTCTTCTCTCTTTTTTTCCTGGTTAGCCTGACTAGATATTTATTAATTTCTTAAAATTTTCAAAAATTTTGATTCATTGATTTTCTCTATTGTTTTCCTGTTTTCAATTTCATTGACATCTGCTCTAATTTTTACTATTTCTTTTTTATGCTTGTTTTTGGCTTAAATTCCTCTTTTTTTCCTCTAGTTTTCTAAGGTGGAACTTAGATTATTTATTCAAGATCTTTCTTATTTTCTAATATTTGCATTTAAAGCTATACATTTCCCTCTAAGGACTGCCTTCACTGCATCCTACAAATTTTGCTTAATTTTATTTTCATTTTCACTTAGTTCGAAACAATTTTTAATTTCCCTTGAGACTTTTTTCTTTCATCCATGTGTTAGAAGTGTTTTTAATTTCCAAATATTTGAGTATTTTCCAGTTATCTTTGTTATTGATTTCCAATTTAATTTATTATAGTCTGAGAACATACTTAGTATGATTTCTAAATTTGTTTTAAACTTGTTAAGATGCATTTTCTGTTCCAGAAATTAGTCTATTTTGGTGAATGATCCATGCAAACTTGAGAAAAACATGTATTCTATCAAGGGATGGAATATTCTATAGATGTCAACTAGATCAAGTTGATTGATAGTGCTGTTCAGGTTGATTATAGCCTAACTGATTTTCAGCCTGCTTTACCTATCAATTACTGAAAGAGGGGTATTAAAGTCTCCAACTATACTAATGGATTTTTCCATTTCTCCTTGAAGTTCTGTCAGTTTTGCCTCATGTATTTTGGCACTCTTTGGTTAGTTACGTATACATTAAGGATTGTTGTATCTTCTTGAAGAATTGACTCCTTTATCATTATATAATGTGTCTCTTTGTTGCTAATAATTTTCCTTGTTCTGAAGTCTGCTTTGTCTAAAATTAATACAGTTACTCCAGCTAGCTTTTGATTACCATTAGCATGGCATATCTTTCTCCATCCCTTTACTTTTAACATACCTGAGTCACTGCATTTAAAGTAGCTCTCTTGTAGACGAAATATAATTGGGTTTTATTTTTTTACTCTGACAATTTCTGTCTGACAATTTCTGTCTTTTAATTAGTATAATTAGACCATTTACACTAACGTGAGTATTGATATAGTTTGATTAATATCTATTATATTTGTATGTGTTTCTATTCATTGCCCTTGTTTCTTTTTCACACCTTTTTGTGCTTTCTCTGGTTTTAACTGAGAATTTTACATGAATTCATTTTCTCTCCTCCCTGTGCATATAAACTGTTTTCTTTTAAAAAAAATTTTTTTGTTCTAGAATTGAAATACACATTTTTAATTAATCTAGGTCCACCTATAAATAACAGTTATACTGATTCACATTTAGTAAAAATGCCTTATAACATCACAAATACTCCCTCCGTCCCTTATGAGAATGCTGTTACTCATTTCACTTATCCATAAGCCAAATCATATAATCACATAGTTACATAAATAAATTATTACTATTATTACTTCAACAGTCATCTTTTAGATCAATTAAGGATAAGAAATATAAAGAATTTTATTTTACCTTTGTTCCAGGTGAGCATATTTCGGGTGATTTTTCTGTATTCACCTGTCTCTCCAGATTTTGAAGTGACGGTTGCTCTACAATATCATTCTCTAATGGTCTAAGAAAAGTCATCGATATCCAGTTTTTTCAGCTTTCTTCTCATTTTAAGGACAGGAGTGATCACTTCCAAGATCTTTGCATGTAGAAGCTAAAACTGGAAGACCCCTGACTTGTGTTTCAATAGCCTCATCTATAAAATAGAAAAGATTCTGCAGTAGAGGCTTCAAGAGCAATTAAATCATATAAAAAGAGGGCTTTCAGGAGGATCATGAGCCAGGACCTTCTCTATGATCTATAAGCCTGTCCTTCGATTTATCAAAGTTGATTGTTTTTTTATTCTACCCCTACAGGATCATACGACTTACATATCTTTGCCCATAAGAATTTCTGAATTAAACCATAAAAGTAGTAGATTATATATTCTTCTTGATCTCTATATCCTTAATATTTTGTCTACTCTGCATTTTCACAGTACAGACTCTACCTAAAATATATTCAGGCTCAAATTAGGAATAACGATGGGGTACTCAGGAAATCAGATGAGTTGTAGGTTATGGGGTAAAAAGTGCAAGGTTCGGAGATGACTGGGGCAGTAGAAACAGCATATTCAATGCTGGGATGAAGCAAAGCATGGATAAAGAAAGAAGAACATCGAAGGGTCTGTGATCCTCACTACCCTGGGATAACTCTCTTTCATTGGATTTCCAACTTAACCTCTGGTTGTCTCCCTGCCTGCTTCCTCTCACTGTTCAAAAATTACCAGTATTCTTAGAATTATAAAATACCAAAAATGTAAGGAACATCAGAATTCATATAGTCTGGTCAACCATCCAAGGCAAGAATCTTTCAAACTCAGTTATGTTACTAAGACTATATCCAGTTTTGCCCTCAGCCAAAGCTCATCTCACAGTTTTCAAATCTCATCATGCAAGACTTCACATTCTGAGGGAATTATGAGAATCCTCCAATTGAGAATCACCTGAAGGCTTAATTCACTTGATTGATTTACTCCCCACCCAACTCTGAGATGGATAAACTGCCATCTGCCCCCTCCTTTGCCTTGGTCTTCTGGCCACCCTCAATCCATGTGGCAAGGACCCATACAGCCAACCTACTCCAGGTTTGAAATAAATGATGGGAACCCTGGTGCCAAACATATGAGTAAAGTTCAAAGATTTATGCTATCTTTTAAAATTCGGCCAATTCCTGTGCACAAGAAAAAATCAATTGTTGGGCCTGCTTTGTTCTTGAAAAAAATCAATCACAGTTCTTGCCAATGATCCCATTACCCTCTGGATGCTGGGGTCCCTCCTTCACAGCCCCCACTGCATGTTGACATCAGCCGTATTGAACTGCACTTCCGTAAGACTTCTGTCTTGGTTTAAGATTGAAACCACCTTTTATAGTCCCTTCTCTTCTTAGCATCTTTAGACCCCTATTACTTGTCCTCAAAATAACTGTAAGTGTGTGAACTAATTAGCTTAGGAGCACAGGCTCCCTTAATGCTTTCGGAATCCGGCCATCTCACACTGGTTTTTCTATGTTCTGAGCTGCAAAATAGCCCCTCGCTTGATTTTGGTTTAATTATTCTTCAAGGTCATCCCTGTGCCACTTGTGTCCATGTTCCTTTTCTTCTCTGCTTCTGTTTTTAAGAGGATTTTTAAATAGGTTTGGCAGCTCAGCCGTTTTTGAGTCATTACTAGCTTCAATCCCCTTTCGCACTTATTACTTGGCCTATTTTTTTTCTCTAGCCTTGCCTCTTTCTCTGCTATATTTGCAAGAGTGTTTCTGACTCTAACTCCTTTGCCAGGTTAGAATTGTTCTGTGTTTTGGTGGCCTGTATTTTTTCCCTGCAGTTTGAACTAATCTTGCATGGCCTTGATTTGGGAATTGGCCCTTCCCCTCTCCTATTTACAGCACAGACAGGCCTTTACTTCAACATCTGATTGCTCCTCTAGGAATCTGGACTGAATGTTCCCTTGATTTTCAGGATGCTCACTGGACAGGCAGGAGCCCCAAGAAGACAGCTTCCCCATTCACAGTTGCTCAACAGCACCCCAGCCTTCCAGATTTCCAATCCACCTACTGATTCGTTTCTATGTTCAACTTTGACAGAAACCAGAATCGTGAGGTAAGGATAATAAAACAAATACAAAAATTATAATAACAATGCCACTTCCCACTGGAGAGCACTGAAGTCTTTTTGATCATGTTCCTATAAATTATACAGTCCATAAAACACATTGTATGTATAACAGACTCTTTTTTGCTTTCTTTCAATTATTATTCTAATTATTTTCTATTTTCTTCCAACCTCCTATTGTAATATTCTTTCCCATTCACTTTGCATTATCAAGCATCACCTTGAAGAGCTTTGGAAGACACTTCAGAGATGAATGTAGAGTGAGGGGTTTTGAATTTTTTAAAGTAGCAGAACACAAAGTTAACACTGAAGCCAGGGCTCACTGCCTACAAGGAATGTGGAGGGATAATCAGAAAACTGAGGATTAAGACCTCCCAACTGAGCATGCCCAACAGAAACTGAGGAAATACTATAACTCAGAGGCACACAGAATACCCAAGCATCCCTCAGTAATGTCAACAGCAGGCTCTAGGCAACACCTCATTCCAGACATCACAGACAATGGAAATGGATTCTTCATTGAGACTTAGCATGGTTTTCAGGTGGGACAAAGTCTGCAGGGTATGAGCCTCTTTGGACAGAGGGTCTGGGCATGCAAACAGAGTAGAATGTCACATAGAGAGGGAGAAAAGAGACCCAATGACAAAGCAATGCAGAAGACTCAAAGGCCAGGGAAACAGATCTTCAGAAGTTCACTGTCATGGCCTGAATTGGAGATAAGGCCTTTAAAGAGGTGATTAAGCTAAAATGAAGAGACCATTTGGGTGGACCATAATCCAATCTGACTGGCACTATTATAAAAGAAGGAAACTTGGACAGAAAATGAGATATCAGCGATGTGCATGCAAAGAAGATAAACCATGTGAGGACATGGCAAGAAGGTGGCAGTCACAAGCCAAGGACAGAGGCCTCTGAAGAAACCAAACCTGCTCACACCTTAATCTTGAAACTCTTGCCTAAAAAAATTAATTCTGTTGTTTAAGCCACCCAATCTGTGTATTTTGTTAATGGCAACCTAAGGAAACAAATATATTCACCCACAGGATAAATTAAGCAGAAGACTCTCAAGTCATACGTCCTGGGTTCAACTCTCACCTGACCACTTATTAGCTATGTGACCTTGGGTAAGTAATGTAACTTATCCATTCCTCAGCTCTTTCCTGTTTAATGAGGAGGATAATAGCACCAACCCTGCAACATCGTCCTAAGAATTAAATAAGTTAACCCTTGGAAAGCACTTGGAAAACCATCCAGCACAGGGTAAGGTGCTGTATGTCAGTCACTGCCATCCTCCTCCTACTCCTCCCCATCATCATCATCTAACATGCAAGGATTTTTCATGGGTTTCAGGAAAGGCAGAAGAAAATTGATGAGACTGGGGCAAACATGTAAATAGAAATGGATTTTTGAGGCAGAAAGTTTGTGACCGAAAGCCTCTACCAGGCAAACATCAATAGCTAATTCTGGGAAATGAAGACAGTCCTGGAAGATGGAGTATTTCTCTCCCCTTTAATTCACACACAAGTATGGGCTTCCCAGAATTCGAAAGCATTTCAGCAATAAACATTAAGCACCCACATCCTCAGTAATATGAAGAAAAAGAATAAAGATAGATGTCATCGTTGCATATGTGCTATGGGGCAGACTCTATGACACCACGTTCAAAAACAGGAGAAAAAATAATTCTGGAGTAACATCAATTTTTTAATGTTAAATTTCTCCATGTTCTTCTTTTATGTTGTTGTATATGAGAAAACTATGAATATTCCCTTAAAGAGAATACCCCTCCTCCCATGACAGAGATAAAGTGGACAAGAGTTAGTGTTCAAATTGTTGGGTGGGGTTAACCGAATCCTTTTCTTCAGCAATAATATCCATATTTTAGACAAAAAGATTATTTGTCTAAAAAAGTAAGTATAGACTCTATGATGTGGTAATAACATGGAGAACTAAATATCTGACCCTTCAAGTTCTCTAGTCTTCATTTCAACTTGCCTAGGAAAAAGGAGATTGAAACCACATTCCCAGAAATGTCATATTTATTGACAGTGATAAATTTCTCAGAGTCTGAAGGAGTCATCTGCACTTACTTTTGCAGCAAAGACTCAGAAAATGGGCAATTGCTTCCACAACATGAAAAAAGCATCCTAGAGCTGAGTATTTGATGGGAAAAATGAGACCAGCCTACCGAAGAGGAGAACTCTGGGAGATTGTTCACATTCAGAAAAGAATCCAAGTATAGCATAGAAAGGCAAGCTGACTAGTTCAATGAAAGGAACTGAATAGCGTCTGCATATTACACATACAGGAGTATGTTTCATGGTACCACTATTTTTTCTCCATCACTTAGAAGACTGGTATCAAACCACTTATCTCAAAATTCTACTGGTCTACAAATCCATCTTAGAATTCCTGGTTTCAGTTCTGTTTTTCTAAGGCTCAAGAAAGACCAATGTTGGTTTGAAAAAGAGATTATTTCAAACTATTTTATTCTGATCCCCTGAGAAATCAGATTTCTGAAAATACTTCAATTAGATTTGTACCTTTGTGACCCTTCAGCCCCAACAACAAAGTCCAGGAGCTATGAGTTGTGTGTCTGCCAAACAAGTTAAGGAAGGCTTTTAATAAGACCAAAAAGGGCAGAGCACTGGGTGAGGCAGGTAGGAACAGAATGTATATGCTGTTTGGTGGCTTAAAGAATTTTTGAGGATGTTTGTCTTCTGCAGTCATAAACTACCCCATGAGTAGCTCTACTCTATATCCTGTTTGATAGATTAGTTGATCTACTATCCATTCCTATCCTACACAAACTGGCCAGGCTACATAGCTAACCCAAATTCTGCAAATGCTGAGGCCTGTTGGCATTACTTCCCCCCCCCCCCTTGTTTATTATTATGTGTTGACATCCAGACAGACTCTCAGGCAGGTCCTGTAGACTTCAGATTTTCACAATATTACAATTTCAGCAGGCTGAATGTTAAAAAATGGAAATTGGACAGACTGTTATCAACTTTAATCGACCATTAGAGCATCAGAGCCTGAAGGCACAGTATTTAACGGTTGGAATGGGGTGGTCAAGTAAAATGCTGTCTCTTTCATTTGGAATCTGGGAATAAAGCCAACCCAGATAAAAAGGGAAAAAAGCCATTACTCTGACAGCTGTGGCAGAGCACAAGGATCAGTATTGCAAAGGAGGCCAAGATGCAAATATTGCAGCACACTTGGGTAAGGTTTGTCTGTGAGTTCTGGTTTGCAGATTTTGTACAAAATGGAGATAAATAAGACAAGGAATGAGATACTGACCTATCAGAATGAAGGCCATTATCTAATATCAAAAATGGATATTGTGACATCATGTTATATTGCTAGCCTTGGCCTCAAAATGTCATCACCTTTCTGTGAAGCAATGGCTGTCTTCTTGGAGAGACAAATAATTTGCTGCCTTGGTTAGGCTTCTCCACCTTAGCCCCTGGACATGGTACACTGTGAATGTTTTAGAGAATGATTCTGAAATTAAGATTTTTAATTACATCTGACACTAGTGCTTTCACCTGTTGGCAGCCATCTTGTTAAAACCACTCATAAGAGAAAAGTTGCTTCACTGGAAGTGAAGTCCCCGTTCTCCTCTATGCCTCTGTTGGCCATGCCAGATTCCTTCCCAACACCATTTACTCTGCTAATGTGGTTTTGCACATTATGAACTTTCAGAATGTGAAACTGAGCACAGTTTTCTTTTAAACAAAATATATTGTTTATGTAAAGAGTCTAATGGCCCATAGCAATCCAATTTACATGTAAAGTACAAGATTTCATATTGGATCAGTTTTATTACCGCACATATGAAAGATATTGAGCAGTGGTAGGTATATTGTATTTGTATCAGAAAAATACAAGGGCGGATTTATTAGGTTCGTGCTTAATAATATTAGAATCGATTATCCCAATGAGACACGAGAATTCTGTTCATGGTGGGGAGAAGCATCGTTTCCACACCCGCTGTTTTCTGGTGAACCCTCTCCCCTCTTCACTCAATCAAGTAACCATACCTAAAGGGTTAATAAAGCTTCCCAAAGTGATGACATGAACCCTCCATCAACAACAAGGGAATATTGCTGATAACATTTAAAATTTATTAAGCACGTTTCATTTGCTGGGCATTGTACCAAACCCATAAAACATAAGATATTTTATCACTGGTTACTTTTGTATGCTAATTATGGTGATTTGCTTGACCTCTCAAAAACTGGATTTAATCTTTCCCACATTTCCTACATTATGAAACTCCAAACCTATTTTTCTTTATATTTTAGCTTTTCTTTCTGTGAACTACAATTACTAGACAATCCCTTTGCAGAGAAATCTGTATTCTCATAAACTATAAACTATTTGAAATGGCTTAGGAGATAACTCATCTTTTTTATTATTATTAATTTGAAACATTGTTCTTTAAGCACTGTTGTTGAGACAGAAGTGCTAACCCTTCTCAGTGTTACCAACAGATTTTCTTGATGCCTTCTCTCCTTTTGCCACAATACATTGTCATTCAATACAGTTGAAAGTTCCACTCAATATCACTTAAATCATATGGGGATAAACCATATTCTTGATTTAACAAAAACTAAAATGAGGAGGCAACTTTGTAAGGGACACACAATCATTTGAAATGAAACTACTGCAAAAGTCAATTTGCTCATAATATCCTGCTGGAAATTTTGTTATGTTTTTGGATAAAAGATTTTGTTTTATGAATTTTCACTTCTAAACATTTTCTTTCTTTTTTATCCTTTCAAAGTTGAAAAGAGTTTCCTTTTCCAACCTAAGCGTTTCTTGGAGTAAAAGATGGTCCCTAGGGGTCCATGTCTGAGTTGATGTGATTGTGCTTTTTGATTTAGTTAGATACACATATTTTCCATGGCCTTCCAGCCTCTAGGCATGCAGGCAAAGTTCGAACACAACATCTCAAATAAACAAAACTAAACTGAACAGCTAAAACCTTCTTTCAAAGAAAGACAAACACATCAGTGAAAGCCAGACCACAGTGTGACTCTTGCCTATGCCCCAAAGATAACTCACCCGTGCTAATCCTAGAGAGAAAATGTGCATGTATGGAGTGTGTGTGCATGTGAGCCCACACACAGCTTACGCTTCCGATGCCCTGCACAGTGTGGCCTCATTCAATCATTACACTTGCTGATGTCAGTTACAGGAGTCCTGTCTCCCTTGTGCAGACAAAGAATGCTTAACTAAAATACTGAGCTTACATTAAAAAACATTTCTTTCATACGAAATCTTTCTCTCTTCACATTCCCAAGTCTAGACTTAGCTGCTAACTCTAACCTTTGCCAGCACTGGTGCTCATCAGGCAGAGAGGGAGCTGAAGCAGGTGAACCGCGGCCCAGACAGGACATGGGGCCCCAGGTGGGTCATAACGGCAGGATGACTGGTCTCCAAAGGTCACCAATATGCATCCATCGAATTGAGGAGCCCTTGGATGCTCCTTTCTCTTCAGACTTCAGAGACTAGGATTCAAATGGGAGAAACACACACATTTAATCAATTAATAAATTTACTTTTAACAGCCTTGCCCCATGCCTTGACAAGGAATTTCTATTTTTCATGTGTTGTCATGTCGATTCTTAATGCTGATGCATTCACCCTCTTTCATTGATCGCAAGCATCTATGACACCTTACATGTCAGGACACCAAAGCAACTGTCTTGGTCTGTTCAGGCGACTGTAACAAAATACCACAGACTAGGCGGCTTTTAAACAGCAGAAATTTATTTCTCACAGTTCTGGGGGCTGGAAGTCCAGAATCATGATGCCAGCATTGTCAGGCGAGGGCCCTCTTTGGTGTCCCAGACTTCTCACTCCATCCCACACCGTGCAAGGGGCTGGGAGCTCTGTGGGACCTCTTTCCTAGGAATGCTAATCCCATTCACAAGGGCTCCACCTTAGACCTAATCACCTCAAAGGCCACACCTACTAACACCATTACCTTTGGGCATTAAGATTTCAACACGACTTTGGGGAGGGACACAGACACTCAGACCATAATAGCTGAAGGATTAGTGTCCCATTCACAGCTCTTCATGGATCCCTGCTATTGCCCAAGCCAATGAGTTTGATTTTGTAGGGAAGCTCAAGATACAGGAAATATGTTCTGCTTCCCAAGGAATTCACAGACTCTTTGAAGAGTGTCTGGTTTATTCAGGCCTCTGTAACAAAAAGACCATAAACTGGATGGCTGATAAACAAGAAACATTTATGTCTCATGGTTCTGGAGGCTGGGAAGTTCAAGATCAAGTCACCAACAGATTCAGTGTCTGGTGAGAGCCTGCTTTCTGTTATATACACGGTGCTTTCTTTTTGTGCCCTCAAATGGTGGAAGAGATGAGTTAGCTATCTGGGGTCTCTTCTTATAAGGGTGCTGATTTCAATCATGCAGGCTCTGGCCTTAAGACCCAATCACCACCCAAATCACTTCCTAATTCCATTACCTTGGGGATTAGGATTTCAACATATGAATTTGGGGAGGACACAAATATTCAGACCATAACAGGCAGGTAAGATTCACAGTGATATAATTATTAAATAACACAAGGAGATATGTGATTAAAATATCAAAATGCAAGGCTATTGAAGTTCAGGGAAACAAATATTCCATCATATCCACTATACTCCATCACCAAAGCAGAAAAGCAGATGAACATATTCTTGAAATATTTCCAATGGTAATTGAAATAATAAGAGTTTTCCTTTCCTTGCCTATAAGCAGAAAACTCAAGTAATCATATCACGTCGGTACCTTGTCATTCCATTTACTTGATGAAGCAAAAGAAAAGCATCAATAATGCCCCTATTTTTATATGAATCTAAATGTCTTTGGTTTCCGCCTTATTTCCTTTCCTAATACAGAATGCATTTTCCCAAAGAAACAATGTTATACATGTGGTAGTTAGTACCCCTTCTACTTCAGCCCCTTAAAAACACCTGACAAGCCCACGTCAGGGGTTAGGAGAAACCATTAAAAACAAAAACAAAAATAAAAAACACCCTTCCAGAATATCTCCAGGGCCCCTCTAGCCTTTGTAAGAGCCAAACACATGAATGTAAAGCACAATATGCTGGAAGGAACCAGGGAACCCTTGGACTAGAAAACTTTTTTTGAGATAAGAGCACTATTATAAAATATCTGTTTATTTGCATATCTTCTCTACTGGTGGGAAAGCTCTTCAAAGTATGGGGCAAAGACTTCCCTATCTCCTCATTCTCGCACAGTGCCTAGAAAAACAACCCACAAACAGCTCCTTAATTAATTAATTAATCCATGCTTCAAGGTTAATTAACTCCCCCAAACAAAACTCCTATTTATTCAATGGTCTCAACTAAAGTTTAGAGGGAAAGCAATATAATTGAATTAATTCACTCTAAGACATAAATTATTAAAAATACATCAGTCTGAAATAGGACTTGACTATGGTATTTCTTAAAATCTCCTCAGGAGATTTTCATGAGCAGCCTAGCTTGAGATTTGCTGGCATAAAATGTCCTCTGTGCTCTAGCCCCTGCTTCTCTCTGCTGCTCCTTCTCCCATCACATGCCTGCATATATACTGAAATAGATGTCCTATTTCCAGCACACTGTACTCTCCCAGACCCCCAGATTTCTTTCACCATACTTGGAGAATCCTGAAGTTAGGGATGATGTTACTATCTTCCTCAAGGTCTCCCCACCTTTTATGGTGAATGATTGTGTCCTGCCAAAATTCATGTTGAAATACTAACCCTCAAAGATGATGATATTAAGAGATGGGGCCTTTGGGAGGTTCTTAAGTCACAAAAGTAGAATATTCATCAATGGGATTAGTGCCTTATTAGAGACTCCAGAGAAATTCCCAGTCCCTTCCACCATGTGAGGACATGGTGAGGAGGCACCACAGTGAGGAGGGCCTTTACCAAATGAGACCATCCTGGTGCCTTGATCTTGGACTTCCCAGCCCCCAGAACTGTGACAAACAAATTTCTCCCATTGTTTATAAGCTACCCAGTCTGTACTATTGTGTTATAGTAGCCCAAACAGACTAAGACATTGCCTCCTAAATCAGATTCTTTTTTTTCCCAGAAATGGATGTCGGAAATTATGTTGCATTTTGAATATTATTAAATCTTATTTGTTATAGAAAAGCTGAATCAGAGTAAGAAAACCAAATCCAAAGCTACTCTGGAAATGATGGGAAATTTGGTGAAGGCAAATGAGAAGAACAAACAGAGGTAAAGTTCTCTAGGGTTCATTAGCAGCAACCCATCCCAGTGGTGGGTAGATGGTGCTGGTGTTGGTTTTCTTCATCTTCGGGGTAAAACTCATTGTCTAACTACAGAAAAGGATTTATTGGGAGTTGCCAGAGCATTGATAGGGGGTCTTAATTCCTGACACCTCTTCCCATTTTTTCCTCAGCCTCTAGCATAAAATATCCAGACAATTTGGTTATGACTTAGTAGGTACTGATGGTAGAGCTCAGGGTTTCATTTTGATGGATTCCAACATGACCCATCCTGCTGGATTTGTGTCAATAACAGAGGAGGTCACAGAGAGCAGAGTGAGTTCAGAGCAGTTCTCAAGTCCATAAAAATGGATGTTTCTCATGAAGTCAACAAAATTGTGTTCTCTGATGATGGATCTGCTACACTCATTGCTCCATCTGAAATATTTAGGGCTTATTCTTTGAAGATGCTCCTGAAACATGCCCTCAGCCTGTTTTCCACAAACACGCCTTTTGAGCAATTTGGATGCAGCAGGGGAAAGAAAGAGGTAGGGGGATTTATCAGGATTAATTAATACACAAGAGGAAAGAAATGTATGTGATTAAACTAGCCTCTCAGGTCCATCATAAATATTTTATTCATTTGTGTGACTGCAATCCTGTCTTTGCCATCTCAGAAATAGCCCTAGATGTGAGACCCAAAGCTTCATATGAGTGAAAACAGGGTACAAACACTCTTATAGCCAGGACCACAGATGGAGAAACTTAGAGAGAGAGAGAGCAGTAGGATTTTGGTCAGAAAGGATAACACTGTCAGGGAGATAGGAAGGGGCACGCCCTCACTGCATGTAGACAACAAATTACAGGAAATCCAGGAGAAAGTGGATGGAAGAGGGCTCCTAGAGAAGCTGATGGGCTGGGTTGGTACCCCTAAATTCTCCTTTACCTGGGCCTCTCCACTGGCCTCTGGAGATGCGCTCAGCTTTTCCTCCCCAGCACATCCACTATTGTTTCCACACACCATCCCCCCACCCTCCACCATGTGATACCTCCTTCCCGTTACCCTCTGTCTGCCTGTCTTTTCCCACCCAGTGTCAGAAATCAAGCTCCAGTTCATCTCTATAGTGAATAGCCACAACAATATTGGTTCAGCATTATCCACATTATTTGTAACCAGAGGGTTCTGTCTCAGAGTGGAGCTGATTTCATGAAGGAAAATTTCAACTGCTCAAAGTAATTAAAAAGGAATTTTATTCTCTACTCACATCTCTCAAAGGTCATGAAAAGGTCTCCCAATGTATAGTTTGTAGTAATATTTATTAAAACCCTCATTCATCAATTGCCTTCCCATTCCAAAGCTACTCCAGCAACATGCTCCTTGGCCCCTCCCCAGAAAGCTGCCCTTCTTTCCCCAGCCCATGAGGCTTTCTTTCTTCCTTTACTGCACAGGAAGGAGGGGGGTGGAGGGGGCGGCTGGGGGTGGAGGTCACAAGCAAGTGATTCTCTTTGGAGTTCTGGGAAAGATAATGTCTGTGAACATGCAGAACTCATGAATCTGTATCCCATCATCTAACTCATCCTATATCCTTGTTTTTTGACATTTTTTCCTGTGTATTGATCCTGTCTTCCCAAATAAAGTGTGGATTCTTAAGGTAAGAAGTAATGCTTTATTCACTTTCATATTTTAGTACAGTGTAGGTTCTCAATAATATTTTGTGGAATGAATGAAAGAATTAAATTATATAAAAGTTGAAGATTACATTTTATATTTCATTAATTCCTTCTGCAAATATCACACATTACACTCTTTTACTATTTGCTGATGATAATAAAATAGGAAGGCAAACCAACTCGAGCAAAGGACTGGAGGGAAGGGAGAAGTTAATTTTGTAAAGACTGGAAGAGGAAAAGATCTGAGGCCCTGTTCACAGAATAGTTACTGGCACTATCTGCCTTCACTGCCCACACTCCTTCTCTGTGCTTCCTTTTGGTCCAACCCAGCAGTCCCGATATAAGTCATGGAATTTACGACAAGATACCCAGCTTCCAGGAGCATTTTCAGCTGAAGAGGTAGCATTCTGCAACCAAAGATCCAAAATAATGTCTCCCAGCTGATGAATTTCTAAACATGAGGACTATCATTGACTTTTTAAAAATACATTATGACAAGGGCCTCAGGAGTTTTATTCTACCCTAAGACACAATTAGAAAATTCCCTTCTAAACTATCTCAAACATGCACTGATGGGCTATTAATGCCTCTTGTTCAGAAGTTGGGCAGAAACTCAAGAGATCCATGGAGAATTATGTCCCAACATAAACCCTCTTGATTCCCTTGACTCCTTTCCATACACTCAAATTGCACAATGCACTCTACACCGGTGGCACCCAGAACTGAATGTGACTTTCCAAATGTGGCTTGACCAGTACAGACTACAAATAGGACAGTCATCCTTCTAAGGTCTGAGCACATACCTTTAGTAATCCAGCCAAAGATCACATTGTTACTTTTGAGACTTCATGACTTCCCCAAGGTCTGGAAATCATTCATTAGAGAAAATCTTTTCATTACTTTGAGTCTGTAGACTCATGGTTTCTCAAAGGGAGATGATTTAGAAGAAAAGCACCATGTTGGGAATCCCGTGACCTCAGCATCATTATATTGCCTTGGATGGAGGGGTTCAGGAGGAATGGAGAGGCCAAAGGCAGTCTTTCACCCATAATGAGTTTTTAGTCAACCAAACTTCTCGGGCTTCTTATCCCAAACAGTTATCAGATATTTAGACACTTTTCCTTCTACCAAGGACTTGCACAATTTGTTATATGAATTTAAAAAAAAAAAAAATTTTTTTTTTTTTGCTTTTTGTTTTTACCCCTGCTAAAACTGATCTTATCAGATATGGTCTGTCCTTTAATAAGTTCTTTGCAAATGGTTTGGTCCCTGGGTTTGTTCTACACCATGATCCCTATTCTCCAAAGACGATCAGCATTGTTCTATCTTTTCATTTTCAGTTGCCTTTGTATTTTCAGTTACCAATAACATCATGAAAGAAACTTGTCTCAACCACAAGGAACTGGAGGTTGTAATTTGAGTGACACATACATACATAGAAATGCGTACACACAAGTATGTGCTCACTCCTCCCATATAAAACAGGGGCACATGGTGTGAGCTTCTCCTGACACAAATCCGCACACACACCTTGGTACAACATCAAAATCAGTCCAGAGCACATGGTAGGCAGGAAGTTGTCTATCTTAGGTGCTACCTGGTAGGAACTGAGAACACAGGCTAGAACACAGGCATAGGCACATAAGAAGACAGGAAGAGGAGCAGCTTCCCAAGGCACAGCTTGACTAGCCTGGACCAGATATTGCTCTCATGGAGCCTCATGGACAAAAAGTTATCAGAAGGGAAAGCAGGGCCAATTTGTTGAGCTTCTACCACCTGACGGCACCTTCAGGTGCATTTTCTCTTATTTTCACCAAAACACAGTAGTACAGGCCCTACCACCTTCATTTTGTACATAAAAAAATCCAGGCCCAGATAAGTTGGGCAATATGTCCACACCACAAGGTTAGTAAGCACCAAAACCAGAAACTTATCTTAGGGTAATCTGATCCAGGCCCCAGCTGCTTTGAGGATGCTGCTCTGACCCCAGATGACCTGGCAAACCCTAACTTGCTGGAACCCGGACCTCAGCTAGCTCCTCCCCTGACTGGCTTGTAGAGTGACACCCAGATGAGTCCTCTAACTTCACCTGGACTACAGGGCAAAGCCACTACCTATCCACAGTCACTGCCCCTTGCCTTCCCCACAGGGGACGCTGCCAGTTTCCATCCTCCACCTCAGGCAAACCCCACCTCCCCCAGCCCCTTTTCTACCAGACGAAGAACTCAACCTCAAATTTACGTGGTTTTCTCTTCACCAGCAACTTGACAAGAGGAGCCAGACGTTCTAAATCTTGACCCTCTACTTTCCAATGGTGTGTTTCAAGCAACTAAGTTTGCCTCAGGCTCCTTATCTGTAAAATGAAAAAAGAGCAGGGTCTCCCTACTGGAATTCCTGGACGACATAAATGAATCAATATACATAAAGATTTAGAGTGGTGCTGGGCACAGTGAGCGCAGAAGACATGCTAGTTCTTATGTGTGCTGCTCTGGGGTCCATGAGGACAACAAAGGCACAGCCCCCCATTGATCTCCAACACTGAGTAAAGTGGATGCTTAGCCCACAACCAGAAATAACTAGAGTTGAGGTGAGTACTATGAAGGAAAAGCACAAAGTGCAACATCTATCAGGAAGGTCAGGATGAAGAGGAATCTGCTAAATTAGGGATAAGTAAATTATAGCTGTGCTAGTTTCTGTAAATAAAATTTATTGGCACACAGTCTCACCTTTCTCTGTGGATTGCCTGTGGCTGCTTTTGTTTCACAACCCTAGAGTCTCAACAGAGAACTTATGGCCCTCAAAGCAAAAAATATTTACTATCTGGCCCTTTAAGAAAATGTTTGCTGACCCCTGAGAAAAATGTTTGCTGGCCCCTGAGCTAGATGAAGAGGAAAAGGGAGATAATCCATACAGATGATGTAGGAAGGCTGGGTTAGGGTTCAAGGAACTGGGGAAATGTACATCCCTCGGGCACGAACTCCCCCCACTTCCTGAATGCATGAATCCACATCTAAAAGTGTATCTACATAGACAGCCAGCTTCACCTTCTCCCCCTGGCCACTGAGGAAAAGGTGAACCCCTCTGGACCCAAGATGGCAACTTCTTCTCACTCTAGCTTTCTTCTTGTCTAAGAACTCACTCTCCCATGAGCACATGCTCCCTCTCTCTCAATCTCTTTCTGGCATTTTCAGTCTCTTGCTCTTTACTGGGCCTCACCCACTCTCTCTAGTGAAGCCTATCATCATTCTCCTCACCCACCAGTCCACCCAGGCCAGAAACCCACAAGTCTTCCTTGAAAGCTTCTTCTTTACCTTCAGGAGCCCCATTGATCCCTTTTCTAAAATGTCCCTCCTACTGCCTGCCTCCCCATTTTCATCTCCACTGCCTGCTCCACCTTCTTGGCTCTGGCCAGAAGTTGTTGCCATTCCTTCTCCCCGACACCTACTCACCTTTCCACTCTCCCCACTCCACCTTCAGGGCCAGCCCTCTAAAATGCAAATCTGACCTTGTTACACCCTGCCTAAAACCCATTACTGCCACCCAACTGTTTATGGGGAAGAGTCCAAACTTTTAAACAAGTTAACACAAAACTCTACATAATCTGTCCCCACTATTTCTCCAACTTCATTCTTGGCAAACTAGGACTCTTTGTGCTATGTAACAAATCATGTATCCTTCTTCTTTACCACCTAACCCTTTTGAACACTCCTCCATGTTCCACAAACTCTTCACCTCATGAATTCTTTGGGAGAACACCAAGCAGATGCTCACTTTCCCAGCTACCCTTGCAGCTAGGGTGCACGCCTGAGGTGACTTCAGTGTCCCCAGCCAGATGAACCCAAGTGAGAGTCTGAATCTATGGCTAGCAGCATGAAGGATGCACAGCACAGAATTCATTCTGGTGAGGCTGAGGACAGGAATGTCCAGGCTCTAATGGCAGCTCCCCATGTCTAGCACTGTGGTATCAAGAATGAAAGCCACCATGACCGGGCCTGGCAAAGAGGCAACATATCTCCTCTAGACTACACAGCTCTGTTGTGCAACTTTAAGCGTGATTCCTAAGATCCCATAGTGTCAAGTCTCATGTTTCTGCACTCCTAGAAATTCTGTGAGGTCCCTGTTCTTTAATAAATTCATTTTTATGCTTAAAGAGATAATTTCTATTGTCTAAAAGTAAGAATTCTTCCCGATATATCTATGAAGTCTTTTTTTCACATCTGGTTCCCACTTAACAGAGAAAACCAACCTCTTTCTCTTTAGTGGCCCCACTGTGCCCTAATCTCTCTCTCACATGCACGCACACATACAATGAGAACTGCAAGACGTTCACGACACTTATATTCATGTCTGCCTCCCTCTCTACTACAAACTCATTCATTCATTCATCAAACATCATTATGTTTCTACTAAATGCCAGATATTGCTCTAGGTTCTGGGAATATGGCAGAGTACAAAACAGAAAAGGTCTTTATCTTAATTGGGCTTGTGTTTTTAGAAGGCAGAGCTGTATCTTCCTTGTATTGAAGTGTCTATCTTAGTGTCAGACGGAGAGAACTTACTCCACACATGTTTGACTTTTGAGTTCCAAGCCATTCCTGTGTCTCTCTTCAATTCATCCTACTGGCTAAGATCACATGGCATCCATGACCTTCATCCTGAGCACTGCTTTAACGTCAGCACCATGACTGTGGAAGTCGGGGTAGACTGCACCCTGATCGTGTTTGCTTTTAACTAAATCCCCAGAATAAGAACAACTATCTTCTTTTAAGTCACATGAAGATGAAAGATGACTGTCTGTCTATTTGTGTGAGTTACAGGTGACTAAGGGTTTTGATTTACTTCTTTGTGTCCCTTTTAGCCTAACTCTTCTTAAGACTGGGAACACAGTAGGTGTTTAATAAATTTAGGTTGAACTTGGCTTAGTTGTTTTATATATAGGTATGGATATCCTCATAAACAGAGCTTGTGAAGTGAATCATACGGTCTAATTTTTGCAGAAAAATTCAGAATAGCTTCTGATTAGTGAGTTGGTTCCATTTCCCAAGAAATCACCTTAACCTTTAAACACGGAAGGTCAGCATCTCCTCTCTCTGCTCATGCATAATTCCCCCTGCCCTCTGCTCTTCAGTGCCTCAGCAACCCACCCGAGAGAGAGACCGAGGGAGAGATGGGAGTCAGCGGGAGGAAGAACACGCTGCTCTGAGGCCCAGGCTGCCTCCCCGGGATTGACTAAGCCCTCAGAATATGTTGTCTCATTTGCTACATTATTAATAAAATTGCAAGAAGTTTGGGAGAAAACTTTTTTCCCACCTAGAAAAATTAGCATTTACGCCACACACTGTGCAAACTTAGGAAGATGAACATCAATAAAACAGAAAATGTTCCTTTTGAATCTTATTCTGGAACCAGTGCCAGCAGAGCACTTTGAAACAGTGAGGGAGTCGATCGCTCAGGGTGGGCGAGTCAGGGTCATCTGGGCCCGGTGGGTGGCCCCACCAAAGGGCCGGGGCGATCCAGCCAGCCCCCACTGTCTGCAGCATTGTCTCAGATAATGGGGTGCGGTGTTGGAAGTGACTTGGGACACAGTGTATTGCAGGGAGGGGAGGGAGGGCGACAGCTCTCAAGAGCGAAGGAGAGGCACATTTCCTGAAATGAGGCCAAGGTCAGGAAAGCTGGCTTAGTAATTTCCTGAAAGGCCCAGCTGGGCCTGCAGGGCTGAGCCTGCAGCTGGAGGAAGTCAGGTGAACTTAGGTGGGTAGAGGCATCCAGGCAGGTCGCTCTAATTAGTGGAACTAATTCATCATAGAACCCAGATTTCAGTAGCTTTTCAGCAACCATGTCAACCAGCTAATGGGCCAAATGTGACCTTCTCATACAAATCTTCCCTGACTCCCCCATTTAAAAGAGCACCCCGTTATTACATTTTCCATTGCCTTTCCTCTTATCACCCATGGCCAGCTCATACTATATAACCTACTTCTTTGTCTCGCATAGTGCGTATTGTGGCTCACACTGCATTACAGGACTAGAATGTTAGCTGCATAACGATGACGTCACTTTATTCACTGCTGTGTCTCCAGCTCCTGGAGCAGTGCCTGGCACCCAATTAATACTTACTGAATTTATAAATAAATATACCCTGAACCAAAACTCCTAAGTCTTTTCACTTGAACTGCTCATACACCAGCCTTATCTTCTCTGCGTCTGTGCAATTATGAGTTTTTAACCAAAAATGCAGCATTTAATCCTTCAGGTTTTGATCCATTTAGCCAGCCTCTCAGGATTAGTAAGTCTTGATTCCAAGACAATCGTGGATCCCTCTCACACCTGTTTCAATCCCCCCAAAACCCTAGCAGCATGCCATTATCCCTCATCCGAGCGGCGGATGAACGCATGAACATACAGAATCCTGCCAGTAGATATGTCCTCTCAGGACTAGATTCATTGTTCTCAACCA
>CM052885.1:15071699-15102708 GCA_028534135.1 Potos flavus
GACCCGACCTGAGATAGCATACTTCTCCAACACAGAATCTAGTGTTCCGAACTGAATCTGGCCTCTTACCACCCATTAAAATTCCTCCACACCTTGCACCCATTACTCGTGGGCTCAATGTCACCAGATCCTTCCACTTCTGCAGACTGCCCAGGTCCCACAGCCACGAGGTGATGGCAGTCATGACTCCCCACCCACCGTAATGCAAAGACACTCAGAAGCGGTGTCTAGAGCCACAGTTTCAGACCCAAGGTGAACAGTCTAGCTTCTGAAGCCAAGAAAGACACAAGACTTCCAAAGCTGCCAAAAGGTGTCTTCAGTTATAGGAACAGAACGTTCTGTCCCAGTCATTAATTACTTAAGGAACAGATCTGGGGAGGAGAAAGGGACAGGTGGTGAGGCAAGAAATATAAAAATGGAGACAAAAAGGACGATCACAGAAGCTTATCTTAAAAACTTACAGGTTGGTCTCCTCCCCCCCTGCCATTTCACCCAGGAAAGCAGTAACTCAGGCTGCCCTCTGCCACTGCCACTTCCCCTGTGTCCCCTCCGGGAAGCTGAGAAGGAAGCACATGCTCTGGGGTCAAAAGCTCTGACCTTCTCAACCTGTTCAGCTTTAGATTGGAAACAACTTCAAATAACAGGCCCAACCAGACCACCCAGTATGGTCTGGAATTATTCGTGGGGCCAGAACGCAGAGACCCCTCAGTGCTACCAGCTCAAGCACCCACCACTCACCCACCTGTTTCCCACCACCTTCTTCATCCGCAGAGAAGCTTGCCTCCAACTTCACAGAAAATGTAGAAGACAGCACATGACCTCCTGAGTCTCCTGTTACATACATACACCACACACACACACACACACACACACCGGGCATCATCTCTACCCATCCTCTCCTGCTGAAAGGTGGACGAGGTGGTCCTCCTTGCGCACCCCCTTTGGGTGCCTGCCTTTCCCTCCCACACTGCTAACCTCCTTCAGCTTCCCAGGCTCTTTCTTGGGAGAATCTTACTGCACCAGAGCCTTACCCCTTAAAAAAATGGGAAGACTCATAAGATACAGACTCACCTGCTGCCTGCGGTGAAAACAGAAAGCACCAGATAGGCGCCCTCACCTTCCCCGGTGTGCACACACCTGGCGGAGCCCCTCCAGCAGCCACCACGTTCCTCCCTGCAAAGGGCACCACCTGTACTTCAGGTCTGCAGCCCCCACCTCCTAAGCCAGGTCTCTTTTCTATCAATCCTCTCCGAATATTTAACTTTTCCTTTGCTAGCATCTCTGCCTCTCCCCATCTTTAAGTTTGGTTCTTCGGTGTCAGGCCCTCTGCTGGCTCCCGTGCTCCCTGGCTTCCAGCACGTGCCCCCATAAGCCCCACACCTGCATCTCCAGCCAGCCCTCGGGCTCGAGCACACCATAGGTGCGTCAACTTCCCCACAGACAAAGGCCTTGCACAAAGCTTACCAAGAGCTAAAATTCTCACCACTCCCCTCCTTCCTCTTTAACTGTAATGTTGCATTTTAATAAATTAGCATTTCCAGCCAGCCAGCCCAGTTGTCCAAACTAGAGACACCTGGACACGGTGTCTTGCCCCTTGACATTTAACCTCCTCCTCCCTTAACCCATAAACCTCCAAGTCTTATCTCTAGGACTCCTAAGTGTCCCTCAAATCCACCACTTTCTCTCCATTAACTAGGGCCCCACCATCAGCCCCCCCTAACATGAGAAGAGCCTCTGTCCTGGCAGGCGGCGCACCCCGTTCCCACGGCAGCTAGATGGCTCTATGAGAGGGATTGCAGCTTGCTTCCCTCTCCGTAAAGCCTTTCCTATCCGCCCCCACCCCCAACACACACGGTCCTCCTCCCAGGAGAAAGAGACTCCGAGAAGAGAAATTGAGCAGAATGCAGCAAATCCAGGGGCAGGAAAATTATTGATTCGTGCATTTGTTCATTCATTAAATTATACCTTCAGAACTTGGAGTTAGTCCTTCTGGGAGGCTCCAGGCCGAAGCACATAGTTTCCTTGTTGATTTCCTTCATAGCATTTACCTCCATTTGTTATTGTTTTCTTTGATTCACTGTTTTTATACTTAAAAAAAAAAAATCTCTCTCTCCTTTAAGAAGATAAGCTCCTTAAAGAAAAGGTAAAGTCTGTCCGTGTGATACGGTATCCACAGCTCCTAGAACAAGGCAAGGCACAGGGCAGTCCCTCCATAAATGTTCACAGAGTAAATAAAGGCATGAACGAATCCCCAAAGTGGCACATGGCAGTTTCTGTGCAGTCAGTTCGACCTCATGTTGCCATCATCCATCCCCAAGCATATACCAAGTACCTCCATGCTCGGAGCACAGGTGGCAGGGAGTGGCACCAACAACACAGACACTGAAAGTGTGACTTCTACACTCCAGTCTCTCTAGGGAGGGAGAAAACTGCGGTGCAAAGGGCAGGGCACCAGCCATGTGTGACCAGGACACCCCAAGCCCAGGGGCTGGCCTCCCCCGTGTGCCCAAAAGAGCAGCCAGCCCCAGGGAGGGAGCTGCTGCAGCCTCAGGGAGCTGGACCCTGTGGGTATCCCCACTCTTCTGCCTTACATTTATCCAGACCCCAGATGCTCACCCAGTGCTCAGCCCCCAACAGCCCCCAGCCTCCTTCCATAAGGACAGAAGAACAGGAGTGAGTTTAAAAAAGAAATAGGGGTGCCTGGGTGGCTCAGTCAGTTGAGCATCTGCCTTCAGCTCAAGTCATGATCCCGGGGTCCTGGGATCGAGCCCCATGTCAGGCTCCCGGCTCAGCGGAGAAGCTGCACCTCCCTCTCCCTGCTGCTTGTGCTCTCTTTCACTATGTCTCTCGCCATCTCTCTCTTTCTCTCCCTCAAATAAATAAATAAAATATTTTAATTGATTAATTAAAAAATAAAAAAGAAATAAAAAGGGGCACCTGGGTGGCTCAGACAGTTGAGCATCCAACTCCTGGTTTCAGCTCAGGTCATGATCTCAGTCTCAGATCAAGCCCCACATCATGCTCCATGCTCAGCAGGGAGTCTGCTTGGGATTCTCTCTCCCTCTCCCTCTGCCTCTCCCCCCACTCATGATGGCTCGCTCGTGCTTGCTCTAAACTAAATAATCTTTAATTAGAAAAAAAAATTTTTTTCAGTGTAGATGTCACTTCTCTGCTTTAAACCCTCCTTGGCCTCCCTCACCCTGAAAATAAAATCCAAATGCCATGTTCAATCTCCAAAAGCCGTGGATGATCTGGTATCTGCCTCTGTAGACCGGATCCAGCCACATGGCCCATTTTTCATACCTGAAAACCCCAGGCTTGTTGTAGGCCCAGGGCCTTTGGCCTAGGTGTTCCCTCCACCTGGATAGCTCTGTCCCCTGCTCTTCACTAGGTTGGGTCCTTCTTGCCATTCCGCTTAAACGTCACCTCAGCGAAGGTAATGTCTCCTTGGCCCCTCACAGCATCCTGTCTCCATTACGCTCCTGGGTTTTAGTCTACTTCTATGTAGGGATTACGTAGGGATTATGTAATCCCTACCACCATCTGAATCTTTCCATTTTTCTCTATCTCCCCTAATTATTAGTTTTCTATTGCTGTATCTCAAATCGCCACAAACTCAGCGTACAACAGCACCCATTCGTTAGCTGCCTGTTCTGTGCATCAGAAGTGACTGAGTTTTCTGGATGGGTCTCACAAGATGTGTCACTGGCCTGCACCCTCATCTGGAGCTTGAGGTCCTCTTCCAGGCTCCTGCGGTGGCAGCAGGATTCAGCTCCCTGCAGGTGTGGGATGACGGTTGCCATTTCCCAGCTGTCAGCCAGGGCCTGCCCTTAGCTCCTAGGGGCGGCCCACCTTCCCGACATGGGGCCCTTCCAACTTCAAAGCCAGAAACTGAAAATCTTCCTCACACCCAGGCCCCAACACACTCTGAATCTCTCCCACTAGGAAGAGCCAAGTCCCTTTGGAGGGGTTACCTGATTATGTCAGGTGTACCCAGAACAATCACTTCTAAAGTCAACTGTGCCACACAACACGACCTCATCACAAAACTGATGGTCCCATCATAGTCACAGTCTGCACCCACACTCAGGGGGACAGGGTTACACGGGGCATGTCCACCAGGGGTAGGAATCTTGATGGCATCTTAGAATGCTGCCTGCCACACTCGCTAGAGTAGAACTTTAGCTGCCTTGTTATCTTTGCATCCCAAGGCCCAGGACAGTGCCCCCAACCACGCAAAGTAGATGGGGAAAATGAGAATATTGCAGAGCACAAAGTGAGAAACCAACATATTACTCAGCAAACAGAGATGACCCAAACCCAGGAGCCTGACCAGCCCACACCACATCTGTCCAGCCCTGGGACAGAGGGAATCAGCACCCACACACCAGAACCAGTCATGGTCTTGCAGCATGTTATTGGCTGCCTCCCACCTGGAATAGTTCCAGCAAGTAGAGGATGTTCATTAAGTATGTTTTCACTTACGAATGGGATGAAAGGAGGAAAGTGATCTCTTCTAGAAATTAGATATGGAAAGAGTTGGAAGGATTGAAGGGGGGTGGGGGGAGAAGAAGAGCAGCCCTGAGCCAAGCAAGCACCTCCCAGCTCTCACAGACTTCTCTTACAGAATCTGTATGGGACACCCTAGGCCTAGCCAACACCTGCGTCCTCAGGGCCAGCTCCCATCCAACCCCACCTCCTCCAGGAAGCCTCTCTGACTGCTG
Organism: Potos flavus; assembly: GCA_028534135.1. NCBI lineage: Eukaryota > Metazoa > Chordata > Mammalia > Carnivora > Procyonidae > Potos > Potos flavus. The sequence continues at coordinate 15,076,424 of CM052885.1, forward strand.
GCCCGAGGACCTCTGCACAGAACGCCTACCTAACACATGTGACGAAAATAATCTGATATGCCAGTAGGTTTAAAGGTGGCTGTGAGCCTGTGAGTGAAAGTGTCACCAATCCATAAACCCCGCTCAGGTGCCCAAGCAAAAAGGTAATGGTCATGCCATGGGTTCAAGATAGGCTCTTGCAGACCTAAGATGGGTCAGAAACACACGGTACTCCTGAGTCCATTTCTGGACTCCCACCAGGGACACTGGCACTCAGAGAGAGGTCAGAGGGCAGGCTTGAAGGTGAGGAGCAGGCCGGGCAGCAGGGCCTGGGAGAAAAAGAGGCTGGGATTATTCATCAGGAGAAGACAGGCAGGAGGGATTTAACACAATCTTCAGGTATCAGAAGAGCTCTCAGGCAGTGCCGGGTAAGTCTTGGCAGTGGCTACTGAGGATGGAACAAGGAAAGGAATTTAATCCACAGCATAAGGGATTTAGGATAGAATTTCCTGATGGTGAAGGTTGTTAAAAGTTGCAATGAATGGTCTAGAGAGAGATTCAGGTCTGCTCTGGAAGCTTTTACAAGTAGAAGAGATTATCCTCTGGCAGGGCAGCTTATCTCTAATCCTACCTGAAGGCAGGGGAATGGACACAATGACCTCAGGGTCTCCTTCACACTCGGAAAGCAGGTCTTCCCATCAGCAGACCATCCAACACTGCTGGGCAAGTGATGCCTTTTAAGGAAGGCCCAGGCATCCCAGAAGGGGGTTGGGGGGAGCAGAATAGCAGCCCTTAGCCAACCCATGTGAGCTCTTCTTTCCTTTTTCTATGTTTTAGCCACAGCTGCCTTGCAACGATGACCGAGTTCCTTTACAATCTCAGCTCTGATCAAGGGCAATTTAGACAAGAAAGCCAAGAGAGCAGCCCCAGACCACGCAGAGACAGATTACACTCTGCCCTGCAAAGCACCCCAGACAACCGAGCCATGGTTGTGGTCTTCTCCACAGAGGGCTCTGCCTCTAATAAGCCATGTGAAAAACGCGCTGACCCAGCCAGATAGGAGCAATGGGAAACCCGAGGGCATTCCCCGCCTGCTGCTGCCAACCATGACGCCAAAATTGGCTGTGTTCTGGTCCCACTTCCTGTGAGTCAAGTGACGCCTCCAGGGAATACCACCTGTGCCCAGCTAGTCACCATGGAGGCCGGGGAAGAAAAGGAATGGTCTTATGCATGAGCTGGAAGACAGTGCTGGGGGCCAGGGTACAGGCTGAGAGCATTAGTGGGTCTGCAGAGAACCACCTGGAGACCCTCAGAAGGCTTCTAGGCTGGTGCTGAGTTCAGAAAAAGTGGGGACAGAGTGCGGACAGAGAACAGCGAGAATCTTCTGAAGTCGTTTGGAAAGGTGCTGCTCAGATACCTGAACAACTCTAAGGGCCATCCATGATTGAGGCAATGTTCTCGTAAACCAGAAAGACAGAGAGGCATGTCCTTTGGCTTTCTGGAGCCTGGGGTCTGGCTCTGTGCAGTATTCAACCAGATAAAGTTGGAAGAGGGCACATCTTTTATTTCCAAGTCTTATTTTCAAGTGAAGAAGCAACTACCAAACCCCTACCTTTTACCTTCACAGAGCTGAATTCTTCATCCCTACCGTTTCTTTCTCAAAACTCAGCTGATGTCCTTCCGGTGCCTTTTCTCTGCCTCCGTGTCTCTGCTTCAACTCTGCTGCATGATTTCTACCAGCCTACCACTGCTTTCCACCGCTCGGCACTTGAAATCCACAACTCCAAACTCTCCGACAAACCGGTCCCTGGGGCAGTGCCCTCCCTTCAAAGACACTTTTTCTTCTGGAGGCTTGAACACCAGCCTCCTGGACATCAAACTGCACTACCCTCAGTTACCATAGGTTTGGGACCATAGTAAATGACCACTATACGTAGCAGGAAGAAGCACAGAAATGTATTATTCTGCCCATTGCATATGCTAGGATCAGGCAGGAACTTGTTGCAAAAGCATATTAAGCATTCGATCAGCTGCATCCTCATGCCCAAATAAAGCTATTTTCATTTCATAAAGCAAGAGAGCAAGTCAAGTCATTAGGGAAATAGAAATGAGGAACTTAACTGCCTAATTGGAAGCTCTATTGCACTTGCAAAGTACCTTTGGTTTTTCTAAAAATTCAAGGGAAACACATTGAGCTTATAATTGCAGATAGATCGATGCCACATTCCTTCCTGCATTAGCACACAAGGAGAGTCCCTTCCTGTGGGCTCATCCCAGCCCCCGCTAGCCGTGTACATAGCAGTGAGGGCCCAGAAGGAAACAGGCTGGCTCATAAAAGCAGGAAAAACAGAAGGGAGAGCAAAAGTCATCTTCCTTCCCACGGAAGACAAAAGCCTACGGCCATAGCACTTTTCTGGCTGTTTTAGTTTAACTCTTCCTCATCATAGGAAGAATTTTAGTGTGTTTGGTTTATATCTCGGACATTTCCTATGTGCAACTCGAGGCTAAGCTATCTCTCTAAACTTCAGTGACTTCATCTGTAAAAGGTAAGGGCCAAGCATGATCGATGGTTGCTGCTCCGGATTCCACAGAAGTACCCTGGGAGCCAAGGAGGGGCGGGGTCCATGTAGGAGATGGGACCAGGGAAGGGACAAGTGGATGATATCCTAATCCCCACCCTCTCCCCACTTCAGTGAGAATGTCCCCACCCTGTACCTGTTTAGTATTTTGGAATGCCTCATAAGGTATTATCTGGTGGGGGCAGGAAGTAAGGTTGCTTAAGTACACACATACACACACACCCAGAATCCACTGAGCATGATCGATCGCCTCTGTGGTCTACTCCAGGGCTGAGAAATTCAAGCTCGAGTCTCCTAATCTCACTGAGATGAGAGAAGCCCTCATTTAACAGCTTGGAATCCTGGTTACAGAGCTCGGCTGCTGGGGGGATCTCCGGAACACACGTCCCAGGAGCTTCGAGTGTAAGAAGCCAAGGACTGTGTTTCCTGAGAGGGTCAGACTTGACCTGCCAGTCAATCCTACACAAAGAACTGTTTGGAGACTGAACAAGGGCGGTTCCCGCATCACTTACTATTTCATGGAGAACTCCTCTAAACTCCTCTTTTCCCAGTGGTTTTAACACGTCTCTTATGAGCTGAAGAAATGCGAACGTTCAGATTGACCTGGATGCTCATCTGGCCATCAGGTTCTCTTAGAGATAAAGGTCTCTTATCTAGAGCATCTCTGTCTGAGAGGCTGAGGGGCACTCATCAGCACAGGACCTTCCAGTGAAGAAGAGCACATGGCATCCCCAGAAAATACCAGAGGAATAGTCCTCTCAGAGCTTACTTCATGTCATTCCTGAGAATTCCCAAACAGCCCCCAAATGCGAGGAGTGGAACTCTTTAACGGCTGAATATCGGGTACTCTGAGTCCACATGAGAGGGACATCTAAAGCCTCTGGGTACAGCTAGCTGCCATGTCCCCTCACGAAGCCACCCCTGCAAACATAAAAGGGCTCAGCCTTAACTCTGTCTTCTGATCCCCAGGATGGGCTCACACGGCCCTTGATGGCCACGTCTGCACTCCGTGTCATGTCTGTGGCCACCTTTATCTTCGAAGAAGACAAGAAGAGAACAGATAAGAAGATAAAAGGCACTTTCTACCCTGCTCCCCAAGAATGACCACCCAGGCCTCAGGCCTATGGTTGTGGGAACACAACTTTCCACTCGAGTGAAGGAGGAAATCGGCCTGACAGGCCCAGGCCAGGCCATGACATCCTAAGTGTGATTCGGTCCCTAACTGCATCAGAAATGGGACCTGAAGCCAGGCTACCCAGTCCTCTCCGCAGTGCACGAGCTGGGCACTCACCTCTCTGTCCTCAGGCACATCTATTGGGAGCACTGAGGAGCATTGAGGAGCACTGCACGGGGAGAAACTAGACTGCTCTCCCAGGTAGGAGATGGCTGGATTTGCACAGGCAGCAGGCACTGGTCCGCAACAATCAAAACCCTAGATTCCCCCAAAGATCCTAACCCTGAACAGAGACAGTGTGCCCCCAGAGAAATGGAAGTATGTGGAGTGAGGAAGAGGAGAAAAACAGAAGTAACAGAGAGAGTGATGAATGGCTAGTCTTGTTTGAGGGACTAGTTATTACTGAGACGTTTGCCATTTGGCCCCATGTATTTTTTAAAGCATACAGTTAAGGAGCATTTATTAAAATGTTTTCAAGTTGTCCTTCTAAAGAAGAGACCCTGACAGGCCACTCAGGATACTGCAAAGCTGGGTTAAACACTATTATCCCTGCAGCAACCATGGGGAGACAAGAGTATAATGGATTACCTTAATTTCCCAGAGACACGCGGTGAATTCATTATAGGGAGGAAAAAACGGAAAAGAAAAAGACAATCAGATTAAAGAGTCCTGAAGCTGGACCGCTTTGCCAAGAAAGCCAACCAGTATGAGGCAAGGAGAGATGAGCCCCAAACCTCCGAAGGGACCGCTCCAAAACGCAGTCCTTAGAAACACAGACGCCTTTGGGAGCTCCAGATTCAAATGTGCAACAGAAACAAATCCACCACACACACACCGCGAGGGCTCAGCAATCTGCCTCGCGCCGCAGATTGGAAGAGGAGGAAAAAAATCATCCAGATCCTAATTTAGTTCAGGAGCTTGTTTTCTTACACTGACAAATCCTTCTAAAAATGATTTCCTGATTAGAGTCAAACGTCCGAGGCCAAAACTCTCAGAGACTGCGGTGCCGTCAGCATATTAATGGTGTTCCTTAGCAACTCTCTCTCCCCTCCACTTTTAGAAGAAACCACAGCTCTGCCAGGGCCATGAAGCTGGAAGAGCCTCAGCACCTCTGACGATGCACGGTGTGGAGGAAGGCGCAGACATGCCAGGCCGCCGGGAGGGTGGAGCGCAGGCCAATGGCAGAATACAGGCAGCGAACGCCAAGGCAGGGGTCGGGCCCTGCGGCGAGGCGGTGGGAGAGGACAGGCGAGGGGCCACCTTCTCTCAGTTATCTCTCCAGGCTTGCAACTGTCATCTTCAATTTACCAACTTGAAATGCAAATCCCGATCCTCGCGCAGAGCTGATGTCTTTTTCTCACCAGGCTTAAAGATGGGAAAAATGCTAAAGGGAGGTCAAGTCAGTAATGAGTAAGGAAAGGGGTTTCCTGAACTGATTTTGTTTCATAATCAACTTACGAATTTTCAGAATTGGCCTGGAAGGAAATGAAAGCCAAGACTTCATTCATCCATTGATGAAATATTTATGACACATTGAGAGTATGCCAGGTGCTGCACTCCATGCACTGTCGGTGAGCACTGAGCACTACTAATGAGCCTGAAAGCTGGGAGGGTCCATCAACTCCAACGATCTCATTTTCCAGATGAGCAAACTGAGGCCTCGCGAGGTTGACCTCCCTGAGACACGTGTGATGTACTGACAGATCTAGAGCACGAATCCAAGTATTTCCACCATGACTACTAATTCTCAGACCAGATGCTTCAAAACTGGACTTGGATAGTCTCACTTTGAGAAGCAGAGAAGTGAAATTCAATTTGCCAATATTCACATCCTTGGAGGAAGTGATATTCATCTTAAGCCAAAACATATTGGTAAATTCTCTAATTTAGTCAGATGATGTCTCACTTTACATGATAAATGTTTCTAAAAAGTTGCATGCAAATCAAATTTTGGTAAATTGAATTACTTTTTTAAAAGCACAAGACAGATTGCTTTGTAAAGGAACCCTGGGCTGAAAATGAGAAATATTTCTGCAATTTAAATAATAACTACCTCCATAATTTATCTCTTCTGTAATTCATAATTTAATATTCTTTGGTTTTGTTTAGCATCACTTGTTTAAAACAAGAAAGATCTATATTTATGCAGCTAGTGTCACCACGAAGTTTGAAGTACATTAATAATAACTAATACTTTCCTTCTAGATATCCTTAAGAACTAATAAGGAATTGGTATTCCCATTTGGCAGATGGAAAAAGTCAGGGCATGGAGTAAGGACAGATCCAAGATCATGGAGAAAGTCAACAATGTAGACAAGATGCCCACATGATTTTGATTATAAACCCTATATTTTAATCTACTAGGCTAGGAAAGTGGGGGCAGGTATTATATTAGAATTCTCTAGAGAAACAGAACCAACAGGAAACATATAGATACATAAGAAGAGATTTATTACAGGAATTGGCTCACGTGATTATGAAGGTTGAGATATGCATGATATGCCATCTGCAAGCTGGAGAGCCAAGAAAGCCAGTGGTATAATTCAATCCAAGTCTGATGGCATGAAAATGTTGGGGGAGGGTGCTCTGCAAGGGAGGCAGAGGAGGGGCCACTAGTGTTAACTTCAGAGTCTGAAGCCTGGAGAACCAGGAGCTCCAATGTTTGAAAACAGGAGAAGATGGATGGCCCAGCTTAAGAGAAGAAAGCAGATTTGTCCTTCTTTCATCTTGTTGTTCCATTTGGGGTCCCAGTGGATTGGCTGATGCCCACCCACACTAGTGAGGGTGGGTCTCCTTTACTCAGTCTACCATTTCAAATGCTAATCTCTTTTAGAAACATCCTCACAGACACACCTGGAATAATATTTTACCAGCTATCTGAACATCCCTCAGCCCAGTCAAGTTTAAAAATTAACCATCACAGCTATTTTCTCCAAGGGAGACATTCCCCACATCCACAGATGTGTGGACTCCAAAGAAATTCATGAACCATCTCAAAGGCATATGTTTCAAAAATTCAAGACAGCCTCATACCCTCTTCTCTTCCCAATCATTTGACTCACTCAGGAAACATGGAGAGAAAAAAGAAAAAAAAAAAAAGAAAAAAGTCTCGATCAATCCATGACAATGTATCTCTATTGATTCCTCATCACAAATTCAACCCTCCGACTGTAGTGAAGAAAAGGGAAGAATACAGGCTCTGCCCTCAAGAACACTTTGTCCACTTAGAGAAGCAAGGTTCACACACAAAACTACATTAGAGTCCACGCTGGTCTTTCCCACTATACTGTAGAACCTCAAGGTAAAAGATCTTCCTCATATTTGCAACATTAGCACCTTGCCTTGGAAAAAGTCAGTGCCCAGTTAAATTTCTTATCGTATTAAACTATGAAAGTGTGGGGAGATTGGGAAGGATGTTCTCTGCAAATATCTGGAAAGATGATGGCAATATATAGAATAAGCATATTATTTGTGCCTCCAGAACAAAAAGATCTCCTCTGCAATGTAGGAAGAAGAATGCCAACCTCACAGAGTTGAGTGGCCCAAGAGAGCTAAAGCCCTTAGCACGTCTCTGGCACACGGGGAGCTCTTAATAACCGGTGCCGATCATTTATATCGCAAGGATCACAGACTGTGGTGACAGAAGAACTGGTGACAGAGCAACATGAGAAAGAATGTTCCAGAAGTACTGAGGGCTGCTCACTCACAGAAGCTACTACATGGGCAGTGAGCCCTGCCCTGAGGCTGGATGCACATCTCTCAGTGAAGAATGTCAAGAAAAGTCCTGCGCTAGGTAACAGTTGGTTGATAGCACCAGTTCATTAACCTGGCTAAGATTCAGAATAACGTAGACAGTGTTTTAAAAATACACAGTTCTGGGCCAATCCAGACTTCTTCAACAACAATGGAAAGGCCCAGAAATTTGTGTCTTGAAAAGCGTTCCAAAGGATTTTTACGTAGCTGATCAAGCAGGGTTCTAATTACCTAAGTTTGGGAACCACACATAGAGAGAACGTTTGCTGTCTCTTCTAAATTCTGGGGCTCTAGGAATCCTTCACCTATCCAGAATAGTGTCATAGAAAATAATATAAGTTGATAAAGTCAGAAAGATTGCATTCAAATCTCTGTTCTGCCATTTCTTATCTGTATAATTTAAAGCACCTTGATTATTGTCCCAAAGCCTCAGCTTCCTGTCTATAAAATAGAAATAAAGATGACTATCTTGTATGGAGGTTCTAGGGGGCTTTCTGGCCCATAATAAGTGCCAATAAATATTTTATGACCCTGATAGAAAAGTGTCTCTCATAGTTCGAGGAAAACAATAGGGATTTAACAAATACCAGTTTCCATTCTTCCTACCATTCCCAGCTTATGTATTATGTAGAAGAAAGTGAGTTCACCTAAACTGAGATGGACAAAAGATGAGAAAGTGAGACAGGAGAATCATGCGTAGATGGAAACACCAGAAGAGCAGGAAAATACCTTTGAGAATTCCCAAAAAAAGGAAAGAGGATTCCCAAAATTTAAAGAAGAACAGGGAGAGAAAAAACACAACGTATTATATTTCAGTAGGAAAGTAAAGAAGAATGAAAGTATCATAGATCTTTCTGGATTTTGTTGAGTGTTCTCAATCATTAAATTTGCATTTAGAAATATTTATATTTGCTGAAAACCAGGAGCCTTGGTGCACAGGGAGAATGAAAAGAGCAAGGGACGGGGTCTAATTAATCATCAAGAGGCTGTCACATTGACAACCAGAAGAATTGGAAAGTTACAAAGTACCAGCACCAAATAGCATCAATCACCCAACGATGGTAAATAAATTAATCAAAAATCATTGGGTACCAAAAGGTCTGGGGGAAAAATAAAAGGCAGAAGAGAAAAATGATCAGGAGCAGTAGGCGAGCAAAATAGCAGAGCTTGACCCTGTTGAAACGGAAGCCATGTACGCTGGCACATTGCCAGCCCTCTGCCTGCAGTGCCTTGCCCACCCCCAAAGAGAGGGCCAGCACAACTGGGTGCGAATGTCATATGGATGCTGATGTCTTCACACCTATTATCCCTCTGTACTGAATAGGAGATCCACCCAGCATCCCACACCCCCGGCAAAAGGGAAAACCATCATCCTTGACATTTAAGTCATCCTAAATACTACTTGGCTCCGAACCATTCCCTGATTCATTCTTAAGCTACCATATTTGTGTATGAATTAAAACCCACCTAGCCTTCTGAGAACTACTTCCTAACGGCCCCAGGCCTGTACAGACTACATAAATCTCCCCTCTGTGATACTGGAGGCACTTCCTGATCCAGAATTATAATACCTGGCCCTACCCTCCCCAACCTGGCCTATATTTCCCCAATTAATTCACTTTTTCTTTACCTGGCAAAAGAGTAGTTGTGGAGGATATTAACCAGAACAACAACTTTCCTATTTTGTTTCCAATCAGGATGCACATATTTGCCCCTCTGGGTTCACACAGGATTCACAGGGCACGACTATAAATTAAAAGAATGGAACACCTGGATTTCCTATGGACCACTCGGGTCATGAAACGAAACACTTCGGTGCACTTTAATATGAGCTAGGACTTGAGCCCCACTTTTTTTTTTTCATTTTATTTTTTCAGTGTTCCAAGATTCATTGTTCATGCACCATACCCAGTGCTCCATCCAATACGTGCCCTCTTCAATACCTATCACAAGGCTCACCCAACCCTCCACTCCCCTCCCCTCCAAAACAACAAACTGAGGGTTTTGGAGCCCCACATTCTTTAAAGATATTTTTGACATGCCAGATCACACATCCTTTACAATTCACCCACAACTGGTAATTTGCCATTTAATCCCCTTTAATAGATATTCAGTGAGTACCCACAGGGCTCCAGGGACAATATAGAAATGAGCGGAGCCATGTTTCTGTATTCTGAGAACTCATAAACTAGTAAGAGAGACAAAACCATCACAAACATTATGATCTGGCCACCATGACCATGGCGACCACACGAGATATAAAAACGCACTGTAGGACTAAGGACAGAAGCAACTCTCCTGTGAGGCATCAGAAAAGGCTGTGGGGGTGATACAGGAATTTGACATGACTTGGGAGAAAGTCAAGATATGGCAATGAAGATAGAAGGAGGGCATTTGAGACAGAGACGAGCTTGAGAAAAGCCTCAGAGGTGGGTGAATGCAGGATATTATCGGGAATCATGAAAAGGCTGGCTTTGCTGCACAGAGAAAGGAGGGTCATGAGTGGGAAGCAGTGGGAGGCAGATGATAAGGGTTAGGGAGAGTCCTATCAACACAAAAGTATCCCTCTGTCCTGAACCATTCCAACCAACTGGGTGCACAATACTCTCTCTTCTCTGGATACCCAGGGAAGTCATGTGGAGCAAGCTTCCAGGGTGCTCCAAAGCCTTCCCAGGTGTCTCCTGGAACTTCTCATGGCCTAGAGTGTCCAAATATGAGAGCAGCAGCAGTCAGCACCAGACGCTGCGAGGAACCAGTCCCCAAATAGCGGTGTCCACATCTGAGGCCCAGCAAGGGAAATATCACGGAAGTGATAGCTGAGCACAAATGGGTTATGTCCAGATTATGTACACCCAACCAGGTGATAGGTAAGTACCAAAAAGATAATGCAAATGGATATATTTCAGAAAGTGAGACACTATGTACGTTTGACTGATTAATGAATGAACCCGACCCCACAGGGCATAAGCAACAAGACCTGACTTCTCTGTCACAGCTGCCCCCTTTCAACCTGTTCTGTGGGATCATGCCTCCCTGCTCCTGAATGAAGAGCCAACATGTCTCATAACGTTTTCTGTTAATGCTCAGATAAAAAGCAAATAACTTCCTCTGCAGAACACATTAAGGAATCCAGTCCTATGTAATATTAAAATTCTAAGATCTCCTCCAATTTATAATTGCACTGGTCAGGCCCATGGTGGCCCTGGAGGCCTGGGGTCAAAGTGAGCTCCTTGGCTCTTTCCTTTTGGCCAACTTAACTTGTGGCCCCACAGGAGCAAGTACAAGGGAGAGGAAGGGAAAGAAAGAGGCAGGAAAGGTCTTCCTGGAATGGTGCAAATATAATCCAGCATCAGTGCTCTTGGAATATAGGGAATATTATCCAAAGCTAATTCTTTTATTCATGGGGTGCTTTTCTGGAGACCCCAATCTTTCAATCTCTTGCAAAAACAATGCTTCCTGTGACCCTCAGCACTCCCTCAGTCACCAGCATCTTGCAGTCTATCCTACTTCTAGGTCCCCTCACCACTCCATGGGGTCCTTGTGGGCAGCTGAACCCTAGGCAGACTTCCTTCTCAGAACTTCCTTTGTTCTGCAGGAAATTCACTTCACAGGCCTGGTCACACCCTGGAAGGGCAGGCTATTTCCAAAGCAATTCTGATTCTTTCCTCTCTGCTGTCTCTGCCCAAGCTAACCAAGAGTCCATTTTCTGGGTCCACCAAAGGCCAGATAACACAGGTAAAGCTTCCTAAGCAGACCCCTTGACTAGAGAAGTCTCTGCCCCTCCTTCCTACTTGGGATGTATAGAGAACAAATCACTATGCATCGACAACTTTCCCCAAAGGCATTGTGTCCTGCCCTCTTATCTTCCACCTCTTTTCCTTTATACCCCAGAGATGGGTGATGAGCTAATGACGACAGAAGAGTTTGGGTCACCTCTTTTTAAAGCCCTTTATAGATGGCCAGCCTATCACTTTAAATTGTGAGGTTAGTTGGCATACCTTTTTATTGGATTTTGGGGCATCAGCTAAAATTCCAAGAAGCCCAGAAAAATTCTTATTATCATCCTGATACATGACTATAAATCACTGAGCCCTTAGAGATAACACAGTGCCCTCTGTCCATTTTGTATATGAGAAAACTAAGACCTCTCCCCTGTCTCTTGTATCTCCTGTAGAAGGGATACCAAAAGCTGGGAAAAGACTGAACTGTTCCTGGCAGAAAATGTCTCCTCCCTAGCTGCTCAGGCAGTGTCTCCCAAGATCTGAAGAGAAAGGGCCTTAGAGCAGAAAAGGCCACAAGGCAGCTGGGACATGCAAGCCTATGTATTAGTCAGGATAGGTTTGTCTTTGCTGCGAGAAGAAACAATCCCTGAAATCTCAACGGCTTAAAAACACAATTATCAGTTTATTTCTCACTCACTCCAAGTTCCACATGGGTTGGTAGTTCTCCTCAGCAGCTTTCCTGCAAGGAGCAGTTTAGGGACCCGAGCTGCTCCTCTCTTGTAGTTCTACCTTATCACAGAGTTGAGGTTGCCCTTCAAGTCGTTCACAAGCCAGCAGATGGGGGAAAGGAATCAGAGGAAATCACAGGATTACTTAACCACCTAATTCCATATTACTTCTGCCCACATTTCATCGGCCAGAACGAGTCACATGGTAAATCTAAATCAAGTAAGCGTAGAAAAATAGAGAAGTTTACAGAAATCCCTTCAGGACCAAGTCTGCACCACCTACTAAACAGCCATTTCATTCTATGGACAAAGGTATTTCTCCTCTTTATTCTGCTACCGAAGTCCACCTTTTCTTATCTAAAGCCTCATTTCTCTCCATGTTGTGATTTGATAAGGAAGAGGAATTTTATATTCTTAATCAGAGGCAGTATGGTACTGAGATTAAGAGCACAGGCTCTGGAGTCAGGATGCCAGGGTCTGAATCCAGGTTCTGCCACCTGTTAGCTAAGTGACTTGGAATAAGTCACTAAGCTCTCTCATCTGTAACATAGAGATAATAACAGTACCTGCCTGGAATGGTTGTTCCAAAGATTCAATTAGCTAATACACCTATGGGGCCTAGGATAGTGCCTGGCTCATAGCAATCCCCGTAAAGATGTTTGTTGTTAACATTATGGTTATTATTATTCTCCAAATCAAAGTCTCTGCCCTGTTAATGACAGTTGCTCTTGGCTCTACATAATTCCCATTAGCAGACAGCACCTTGCTGAAAGATGCCAGAGCACTGTAGCTCATTGCTTTAGGGAAGAGGACAGATCCCACTGTCTGCAAAGCTTCCAGGTCATTTTTCCAAATCAATTTTCTAGGACCAGGCATGGTCAGAATAAAGCCTTCACAGTCACGTTCCAGAGGGGTAGAAATGCTCCATGCTTCAATAGCTCAATGGCCTCACACCAGCCCTCAGTGGCCTGTAGCTCTCTGAAGAAGGAACTATGTCCTAAGGGTGAAAAGTTATTTAGTTTCCCTGCCTGACATTCTAGCTCCTGGCCTTCTAGAAACAGAGAAGCTGTTGTCACAGTGCCAAGACGTGACAAACGATGTGGAGGGAGTGTTATGATACAGCTATCCATCCCCTGTCAGAGGCCAGGACCACAAGGGGATGGAAATGAACGAGGAAACTGTTAATTGTATACTCTAAAGCTTTCCCAGAGAAATTTCATAGGGAAGTATGTTTTGCCCTCACCCAGAAACACAGAATATGCTGAAAGCCGTTAGGGGACCTGTCACCAGCTAATCAGAAGACAGGCAAAGCTAGGGGGAAGGATATCACCCCAGAGACAGTAAAATGAGCAAGAGAGGAATACTGCTGATAGAATCACTGCAAAAGTCAGTATCTGTTACACTTGGAAAGAGAACTGAGGTTACTCTTTACAAGACCCTAGGTAAGTCCGTAATATTCAGAGTTGCCAGAATATATAAAATGAAGATGATGATATCTTACTTTCCTAGAGGCAGAGGGCTATTCTTGAGGACCCTCCCAAATCTGAGACTATGTGAATCTTTCAGCATGTGATGCCCTTTCTTCTCTCCAATTATCTTTGCCTTTGGTGTAGAATTGTTTACTTGATAAATGTGAAATGGGGATTTCATGGTCCTAGATTTAGTCTCATTCATAGAGATATAAGTGAGATGGAGAAAAATATACATATAACAAAAGTCTTCTGCACAAATCACCTCCTTTTTCTGGAGAATGGATTCTACAATCACACACAAACATCTGCCATGCCATGCAGTTCCAGCACGTGGGCTGGATCTTTCTGAAAGGAAAGACCTAATACATGTCACATAGCCTGGATGCTTTGACTCTCTGTGATCATACTCTATGACCCACAATAGAGACTGTATTAAAAGGATTAGTACTTTGACTCTAATATGAAGTTTACAGAATCCACATTAAAACAATAGTATGGAATTTCTTCTTGTGCCCAAGATGGAGTAAGAGGAACCAAATTTATCCTCCTGCCTGAAAAAAATTGAACAAACAAAAAGAGCAAACAAGAAAGCAACATATATGAAGCAATGGTTTTCAAGATTCAGTACATCAGAGAATGATGGACGGTAATCCCTGAAAGAGGAAGAACAAATGAGTAGAGCCTTATAAATGTCCCAGTTACTGCCTTGAGAGAGTCTCTACGTCATGACTCAAAGAGAGGGACGTAGGCAAAGAATAGCACATAGCCTGAGCCAAGCAGGTAGAGTTGAAAGTCCAAGGGACCTGTACTTTACTATTATAAGGATTTTTACTACATGTGAGATAATAAAATATCACTTGAAAGTAGATCATGATAATATAAATACGTGTTCTATAATTTATAAAGAACCATTAGAATAATTAGACAAAACTATAGCTATAAGTCAACCAACAAAGGAGACAAAATAGAAAAAAAAATTAAGTGCTCAGTTAATCAAAAATAAGGTAGAAAAAGAGGGAAAGGAGAACTCAAAATAGATGGAACAAATAGAATACAAATAGCAAGATGATAGATTTAAACCTACCCATATCAATAGTCATATTAAATATAAATGATCTAAATACTCCAATTGAAAGGCAGAGATTACCAAAACCAGACAAAGTACAAAAAAGAAAACTACACACCAATATTTCACATGAGCTTAGAAAGAAAAATCCTCAACAAAATATTAACAAATCAAATCCAATGATGTATAAAAAGAATTTTAAAACATTAAATAAATACATAAATACATACATAAATAAATAAAATTAAGTCCCATGACTAAATGGGATTTATTCCAAGTATGCAAGTCTGGCTCAACATTGAAAAATCAATCAATAACTTATATCAACATGCTAAAGAAGAAAAATCTGATATTTTTCAAATGATAATTTAAAATGATTCAGAAAAAAATGTTTGACAAAGTCCAATATCCATTCACAATCAAAACTCTCAGCAAATTAGGAATTACTTCAACCTTGTAAAGAGCATCTACCAAAAAAAGCCACAGCTCACATCACACTTATGGTAAAAGACTGAATGTCTGAAATGGAGGACAGACTGATAGTTGTTAGGGATTAAAAATGGGGTAGGGTAGAACAGAGGAAGGAGAAACATGAAAGATCTTTGTGTTGACTGAACTTTCTACATCTTGACTGAGTGAGGAACACACACAGACACACACACACACACAAATAAGTACAAGCAAAACAGGAAATATGAACAAATCTGATGGATTGTATTAATGTCAATATCCTGATTTGGGTATTGTACTGCAGTTTGCAAGTTGTTATCAAAGGAAATTGAGCAAAGGGAGCAAAGAATTTGTCTACATCATTTCTTACAACTGCATATGGGTCTACAATTATCTCAAAATAAAAATTTTGAGATTTTCAAATTCGAAAAAATTTATAAAACCAAATTTATGTTGTCATAAAAAATATTTTAAATATAAAAAAAGATAAATGGTCAAATGTAAAATAATGGAATATATATATTACCTGTACATTTACACATGTGTGTATATATAAATGCTAATATTAATAAAAAGAAGGCTGGAATGGCTATATTAATAGCATATGAAGTAGATTTTAGAGCACTGAATATTCTCAAAGTTAAAGAAAGTCATGTCAAAATGATAAAGGGGTCAATTCACCAGTCACAGAACAATCCTAAATGTTTATGCAACTTATAACAGAGCTTTAAAATACATGAAAATAGCTGATAAAACTTCAAAAAGAAATAGACAAGACTACAATTACAGTCAGAGTTTTCAACATTCATCTCCCAAAAATTGATAGAACAAGTACAAAAAGTAATTGGGAAGAATACAGAACACTTGAACAATGCTATTAAATGTACATGGAAAATTTGTCCACAAATGTTCATAACAGCTTTATTTGTAAGAGCAAAAACTGGAAAAACCCAAATGCCCATCAACTAGTAAAGAGATAAACCTAATGATGGTTTATCCATATAATGGAACACTACTCAGCAATGAAAGAAATGAACTAGTTATACACACAAAACATGGCTGAATATTAAAATAATTATGCTTTGTGGGAAAAGCCAGTCAAATAGTACTTAGTGTCAGATTCCATTTATACGAAATACTTACAAATGCAAATTTATCACGGTAGCAGATCACCAGTTACCAGGGGATGGGAAGCAGACACTGGTGGGAGTGAGGGATTGCAGAGAGGCTCCAAGGATCTTTTGTGGATGATAAATAGTTCATTATCTTGACTGGGCAGTTTCATGAGTGTACATATCAGTCAAGCCTTATCAAATTGCATACTTCAAATATGGGAAGTTTACTATATATCAGTTTCACCCCAATAAAGTTGTTTAAAACACACAGTGTGACCAGCACCCATCAAAGAGCTTCGACCATTGTCCCCAGCAGTGATCCCGAGACCATGAACCCTGTCATCAGGGTCCTTCCTCTACCTGCCTAGGTCTGGGCCCAAGAAGCCTCTGTTAAAACATTGATGATTTAGTTGATGAATCTTCCACTGAGAGATCTCCCTCATGAGGCTACTCTTCACTCTCTGATGACATGCAATTAATTTTTAAAAAGAAGAGCATCTTCTGTGCCTTTGGCCTTTTTGCCTCTGCCAGGGACCACTGTTTCCTCTCAGAGCATGCCCCAGGAAAGGTCCTGTGTGCTTGCTCATGTTAGAACTCCCTGCAGGTGGCTACAGTGCTGCGCTCACCGCAGAAAACCAGAGACCGCTTTGGTCCTCCCTGTGCTTTGCATACCCCAGGGGTCCAGCAGCCTCAGCAGGGAAGCCACGTGCTGTCCTGTCATCACCACAGCCTCAGAACATAAGACAAGGTCTGGTGTCAAGTAAATCCTTGCCCAGATGAGTAAACCAAGGCCAAGGAAGTCATGTAGGCAGTTCTGGGTTACTCTCTGAACCCTGCTTCTTCATTCTGACTTTCTTTGTGCTTAGGGCTTTTCTCAAGTGATGAGCTCGAAAGGTAAACAGAAAAGACAGACCTCTCGCCGCCACCCCTCCCCCTTTCACTAGACTGGAAGAGTCACCGTAAGTTCTGAATGCTCTGCTACAGATGTTCCATGCTCAAATTTCCCATCATTTGGTTAAAAGTAATTTCTTCAGCACCTCACACTCCAATCAGCTGGTTTAAAAAAAAAAAAAGTCAATAGGCTGACAGCTTTAGAAGTGGATAAAGATATTAGCAGGAGCCCTGCTGGTTTCAACAAGCAGCAGACAAATAATGATCGATAGTTTTTATCTCCTAATGACTGGATGGCGATTGGGTAGCCTCCAGCTAAGAACTTCATTGACAACCCCAGTGTTGCTTCAAGGAGGGAGGGGAAACCAATTTTTATGAGACCTGAGGAGAAGTATACTCTTCAGAAACACCTGGATCCCAGTCACTATGATCCTAGCAGTTGATTTGATCTGGATTCTTCTCTTTGTCCTTTGTAATCACCAAGTTCTTCTCCCAAACTGTCCCCATCCTCCATCCCTACAGCCTTGGAATCACCTCAAATATGTCTGACAGCAGACAAAGGGGCCTCGGTCCATGAAAATTATTTACATCCTAGCTTATGCTCCCGGGAGGTCTTTAAGGGGGTCCTGAACACCATTCACAGCTACTTCAAGCTCTGCAAGGAGGATTGAGCATCTTTCATTAGCTATCCTCTAAATCTGTCTGTCTACAGCAATGTTCTTTCTTCTTTGTCAACGCATCTCCCTCGCGCATCAGGCAACACATGGAACATGCCTGCTCTCCACCCATCTTCTATTCATTAATTCTTTTCCTCCTTGACTTGGCCAAATTGGCTGCCTCTGGCGACCAAAATTTCCACTTCAAAGTTCTACCAGAGGGCACTATGATGAACTCCACCTCATTTTGATATACTCCCTCTCTGCCATTCCCCAGTTCCTGACCCAAACTGCTCAACACTATCTCACTCAGGGACCATACTTTTGTGGGGTTGGGGCTATTCCCTTTAGGAAGACTTGTCCAATTAATTGCCCAGTAAGAGGCAAGAAAATGTCTTCTGAACAACAGAGATACAGGGGAGGCATTTGGCATGCATGTGACTGCAGACACAGACACACATTCATAGCTACAGCACAGAGCTTAGCAAAGCATTTCCCAGAATGTGTCCAATAGAATGCTCATTTCCCAAAATATTAATGGTTACCACAGTTTTCTCCTCCAGGATTTTCATGGCCAAATAAGCATGGTCAATGTTAAATTAAAGAAAGTTAAAAATATTCCTTTGCTGCTGAAAACCTCACAGCCTTCCATATGGTCAGATTAAAAGTTCTCCCCAAGAAGGAGGTATATTATACATCACTTGCAAATAATATGATCATGGAGCCCCCTTATTGACAGAGTATCTCAAAGGGTTGCAGCATTCCATGAAGCATGCTTTGTGAAACATTTCCCTAAAAGGTTCACTTAGGTCCCTCAATGAGAATCCATTCTTTGCATATCGCCAGTTTAGCAAATCACATCACAGTTTTTCTTGGCCTGATCATCACATGGTCCCAGTGCACCATGTCAGTCAGTCTGTGCTTTTAAAAAAAAAAAAAAGAAAGAAAGAAAAGAAAAGAACACTTAGAAGTGAAACCTACTGGCAAGCATTAAAATCAAAATTACCCCACAATAAGGTTACAGCATAAAACCTTCCAGCCACAAGCCAAAAGGCAGAAAACAGAATTATATCTAAAAATCAAACTGTACCCCTACCACCTGTAGAGCAATCAATACCCCACTACCCTGCTACAGAAGGGGTTTGCAAGCAACCATTCCCAGGCTGCAATAGGAACAAGACAGGATTGCAGAAGTGCTTGAATTGCTTACCAACCTAAAGGAGAAGCTCAGGATTGTGGACATATGCCTGGGGGAAGCGTGGCCTGAACAACCCAGGCTACAAGCAAATGTAATCACACCATCCCACCAACCCTTGAAGCCAGCCACTGAGCCAACTGAATCCATCCTCTTCACAGCTGAGGGGAGCAGGGAACGCGATACCAAACGGGACTCTCCACTCTCATCCTTTAAAAATTAGAGCACTGCCTGTTCCTTTGCATAAGCAGGTGAGCCAAACAAGTGGCCAAGAAACACCCAACACCTATCAATGATGTGGCCACAGAATCATAAGGCATCTGAACTATAGGTGACGGTGCTAAAGGAAATAGGGAAAGTTAGCCCAAAGGAGAAAACTCGGAATGTAAAATACTGAATGCCTTCCAATGTCTCAACAGCTCCCATGCCAGGAATATCATTATGGTAGCAGTTACAAGGAGGTCAATTTGGACTTGATAGTAAGGAAACTTTGTAACTCTGCCGATGTCAGCAAGGGTCATATTGCTCTTTAGGATCTGTAAAGATTGCCTTGGGCAACCACTGCATGGGTTTTGAAAAATCCAATTGCCTTCCCTAGAATCACTAATGTGTATGCCAGTGGGGGGAGGGATGCTGGGTTTACACATCTCTGAGTTTCCTTCTATAACTAAGAATACATGTGTCAAGTGTGCCCTTTGTGCTCCACCAAGAGAGGGAAAGAAACTGGAGGTTTTTACACACATGAACCACAATGAAAGGCACCTAGAGGCAGCAACTTTCCATGGAAAATTCCCTGCACTGAAAAATAGGCAAGGTCCAACTTAGTGGTGCTTATTGGGAATGGGCTACTCAGTGAAGGATGGGGATAAAATATCTCAGTGCTCTGCCCAGAGAATGTGTACCAGCAGCTTCTCTGAAGTTAAAAAGTATCCTACTGGAATGTTACTTCTGCTTAATGGAAGTAAGAAACTTTCAATCCAAACAGCTTAGTAAATTTACATTTTGACATTACCACTCTGGCTCCAAACATGTAGCAATGGTCTATTTAAAACAACCAAAGAGGGGCACCTGGGTGGCTCAGTGGGTTAAAGCCTCTGCCTTCGGCTCAGGTCATGATCTCAGGGTCCTGGGATCGAGCCCCGCATCAGGCTCTCTGCTCAGCGGGGAGCCTGCTTCCCCCTCTCTGCCTACTCTCTCTGTCAAATAAATAAATAAAATCTTTTAAAAAATAAATAAATAAATAAAACAACCAAAGAAATATGCCAGGCCCAGAAACAAGTAAATATCTTAATGGATCAGAAATAGAACAGCAATTCCAAAATATCAACAGCTCTGAAATCACAAGCCCAGACCAAGACTGCGGTGACCCAGAGTTCAACTCCTCTGGGACAACAGGAGGTGAGAAGCAGGTTCACTGCTTAAAGCAAGGGGGTAGATCCCACCCCCGCCCCCCAACACGCGCGCACACACACACACACACACACACACGTGGAGTACTTGAGAAAGGAAACAGGAAAGAACTACTCCCGTGTACTCTGGGAGGCACAGAAACACAAATCCAACCCAGGATCAAGAACGAAGCAAGGCACGCACTAGTTTGGGAACAGGGTTAATAATGTCTCTGATTATATATAATTGAGCTGGAAACAACTACCACCCCTGCAGGATCTGTTCAGGATCAGGGATTGGGATTACGTAATGGCAACCATATAACCACTCAGCTAGGAGTGAGCCTTCTCAGGAGAAAAGACGGAGAATAACAAAGAACCATTAGGATCTCCCTCCTCAAAATGAAGCCATAAATCAAAACTCCAAACCAGGTAAAGAAATATTACACTAAGAAAGCAAGCAAACAAAATGAACGATTGAAACACAAAATCAATCTATATCCCTTTATTGAAGTGTGGAAATAAGCATGTTTAGGTGGATTAATGAAAGAATAACATCCTTTCAATGAACTCTTATTCTATAGTGAAAAGGCAAAAGTGAAATGAGAACATGATATGAAAATAAATCAGTAAGAAGTGTTAGAAATGAAAATTAGAGTAATGGATAGAAGCAGCATTTTTAAATCGATTAATGAGAGCAACTGGAACTCTGAAACAGAAGTGAAAGAAAGTAGCAAAGGCAAAGATGGTGTGGAGAAGTAGAGCCAGAGGCTACAGGCACAGAGAGAAAAAGGGAAGAGAGAGGAAAAGACTCCATAAGAAAGATGGAGTAAAGGGAGAGGTGCAAACACGGGTGGAATGAGTGCTCCGGAAGAAGGGAACGGAGGCAGTGACACAGAAACAATATTTGGAACCTGAGAATTTTCCAGAAGTAGACAAAGACAGACATCTTTTTTTTTTTTTTTTATTTTAGAGAGAGACAGAGAGAGGGAGAGAGAGAGAGAGAGAGAGAGTGGTGGGGGGATGGGGCAGAGGAAGAGAATCTTCAAGCATAGAGCCTGAGGCAGGGCTCAATCTCACAACCCTGAGATCATGCCCTGAGCTGAAACCAAGAGTCAGATACCCAACCAACTGTGCCACCCAGGCGCCCTGAGAAAGACAGAAATCTCAAGAATAAAGTGCCCTCAGTTTACAGGAGGGGAAAAATAAAAATAAATCTATATCTAGAAAAAGTGTAGTGCAACTACAGAACATTACAGGTAATGCAAAGAATCTTAAAACCTATCTTTGAAAAGAAAGCTATCACATGTAGATTGAAAACAGGCTTCCCAAAGTCAAAACTAGATCCCAGAAGAGAAAGGAATAACATACTCAAAAGGCAGAAGGAGAAACACTTCGCGGTGTTTATAGCCAGCTTAGCTCTTATTTCAGGAAAAAGGCAAAATAAAGTCACTTTTCAGACAGAAAATTGAAACCAGATGGAAGATATGATACATGAGAAACAATTTTGAGCACAGAAAATAAAATTGATTAAGAGATATCATTAAAAATAAATACTTCTTAATATATATCATTATAAAGATAAACTGCCTGTTGGTTTGCAAGCTGGCCCCCATCCTGGGAGGGCAGGGAGGGAAGGGAGAGAGAGACAGGCCACTCCATACTGGGAGGTGGCAGGTTCAATACACAAGGGAACTTACCTAAGAGGCTTGTCTTGGACACCACTAGAGATCTCTAGGCCTGCAGGCCAGGATCTTAAAAGTTCATACCCAGCGAACCCCAGCATTAACTGGGTTCATCATACATTCTGTCCAGATAGTCTCAACAACCTGATGCTCTCTCAAGGTTGCGTCCTTGAAAATGGCTCTGGCTATGGGAACAGTGGGCAGAAGGTAGATTCCAAGGACAGAGCAAGGGGCAGGAGCCTCCTATTGCCTAGATCGGGCTCATGGGTCAACCAGAGGTCACGTCCTCTGAATGACCTCCTCCAACACTGCCCCATTATTCTGAAATAAAATGTACAGGTGATATAACCTTTCTTTTCCACATAACCTCAAAAATATCAGTATAGGCAAACCCTCAGGTGGCACCAGCCAGGGCTGGAGGAGGGAGCAATCTCTCAGCATGGAAGGAGCAGTGGGAGTTTGCAGTGCTTAGCCAAAGAGATGGCTCCTGTGGTTGAGAGATTAGTTACATACAAGGGGACTGAGAAAGTAAGTAAATAAATTAAGATGTGCAAACCAGGTTTCTCTCTATTGAGAATGGGGGTACAAATATGGAAATGAGAATGTTAGAATAATCCACATGATATTGGGCTGAATTTAGGGATATTGATGTGAACTTACGGTTCCTAGTAGACAGATAAATATGCATGTATATAGAAAAATATGTAGACATGCAGCTAGCTAGATAAAAATCCTAGCTCTCTGAGAGGCCCGAAAGTAAGAAACCAGTAGCAATGAGCACATCCAGTATCAGACCGCGGTTTCTAAAGAAAATCAGGAATCTCTGAAAAAAAAAAAAAAAAAAAAAGGCTGATTCCAGGGCTAGGGAAGGGAATATACAAGCCTAACCATCTTGTGCCAGAATGATAGGAACACATCCAAAAGATAGGGATTCATCCTGACAGCTGTCCCACTGGCCAAATGGAGGACCTCTGAGCACCAAAATAAATGATGATGGTAAGGGATTATAACCCACTGATTAAAACAGAAACCCTTGAATACACACACACATAGAAGTTCTACCTGACGGTAGGCTGCCAACTCATACGTGGAGAAAATGGCCATTCGAGAACTGATTCAGGCAAGACTCACCAAAGGATGCTCATGCTGTAAGGTGAAGTCTTGATAAGGAGGAGCTTATGTACACAGTCTCAAAGAACCTCCCCTTAAAAATGCCTACTAATTCCCTCTACACTGGAGAAACTTGACAATCACAATCTTAACTAAGTGATAAAAGTTCAGTGTTTTGTCTTTATCAGGAATGGAGATACCATACCGACATCATGTGCCTTCTAAAACTGTATACCCAGAAGCACAGAGCTTCACTTCTGTGACACTGCTTCCCAAAATGCATAATCTGATATACTGCGGAGGAAGCACCACACAACACCCATCTATGGGACAGTCTTCCAAAGAACTGACCTGTCCTCCTAAAAAACACCAGGTTGAAGGAGACTAGAGAGTCATGACAATTAAATGAGTGTTACTGAACTGCACCTCTAAAGAACAGTAGTGGGACGTGCAAGGTCCATGAATGGGGTCTGTGGTGATACATGCATGTGGCGGGAAGATGTTGATGTTAATTTCCTCATCATGAGAGGTGCAGTGTGGCTTTAGAGGAGAGTGTCCTTATTTTTTAGAAATTTTATACTAACATACTTAGAGGGGTATCATTATGCACATAATCTCAAATGTATTAGAAAAAAAAGAAGTATGTATGCGCATATATATTAGAGAGAGAGAGAGAATGGCAAGGCAAATGTGATAGTGTGTTTTAGGGGGAAAAAATGCAAAAGGTTATAGAACATCTGAATGAAAAGTAAAACACTTGGAAGGAAGTTGAATTTTAGACCAACTGATCAATAGACAAATTTCCAACTGATATTTACCTAATTGACCTTGAGCCAAGTCATGTGGGTGTCTAGGGAAAGAAAATCTGACTACAGAAAGCTGGATGCCCACGTTGACCCAGGAAAGCTGGAAGCAGATGGAGTAGCGCCTTCTTCATGCCAGGGAACACCTGCACCCAAGCTTTTCCTCAGTGCTTCCCATCAGAGCCCTGTCAGAACCAATGTCCCCTTTTAATAACAAGCTTCCAGTCATGCTCTTTACTATCCCGAAACAAAAGTCATGGATAATATATTCTACCAGCATAATTTTTAAAAAGAGAAGTACATCATCCTAACTCTAAATGGAGAGATTAAAGGAAATAATTTACAGTAAAATCCGTATCTCCACATGTAAGCAATCACAACTGCACTAGAAGACATCACGTCATCAGATGTTCACCCCTATATCTAAAAGAATCATCATGGATGTGACACCTAAAAAGGCCAGCAGCGTCAAGCATCTTATATTTATAACTGAGATTACTGGAGACTGTTTCTATCAGCGAGCTCATTTTCCAAGATGGTGAAAAACTCTTCGTAAAGTTCTGAGCGCAATAAAGTGCAACCTTACCTCATTTCACAACAGATGTGCATTCTTAGGAGAAAAGATAAATTCGCTTAAAACATACAAAGACAATCACCAATATAATGAACTTATTCCAATGTAATGGAGAAATAGATAGAAAACAACGTACAAAATAACGTGGTTTTCCATCTTCAAATGCACAGGAGGATCCCTCACTAGGAGACATAAAGAACGGGCAGAGGCTTGTGTCTTCGCATGGACTCACCAGGACTGAGAGAGCTGTGAGCACAGACTGCTGCAGGTGTCTTGTAAGGCAACTCTGATCACCATGAGAGGCGTTGCCATTGGTGATAATGATTTTCCATGATCAGAACGATGTGAACAATTCCTGGTAAATTTCTGAATGTAATAAAATGCAATCTTTTCTCAAAATTTGCACAGTAGAAACAGTCCCTGAGAAAGTCAGTGCAGATCAGAATTGTACACAGAACACTTTATGTTGTGTGTGGAACAATTAAGATCTATGCTCAGCTAATTATCAAGAGTTTTTCACACACATCAACATCCACTGAAACTTTGGAGATTCCTGTAGGATGTCGGACAATTTCTCATATACAGGACCCATCCCTACTCGTCCTGCCCACATCATGGGGTCAACCGAAGGCCCCTGGCTCACTTCCAAATGCCCCCTCAGAGATGGAATGTCTCCGGAGATCAAGGGTGCTCTGTAAACTACTGATTGGATTGGGAACAGAATCATGATCACGTGGTCCACAAATCTGGGAGCCCCAGACAGAATGCATTCAATCCTGCTCCAGCAAACAATGCTAAAGCAGTTTGGACATCTCAGCTCAGAACATTTGCTTTAAGCCCTTCTGCAATGATGCACCCACCACAGGCAACTGATAAAACTCTATGAATGAATGAACAGGTCACTCTTCTGATTTGCTGTAACAAACAATATAGATGTTTTCTGGAAAGGGGTCAGCAAGATCAAGTAACACCAAGTGTAAATAAAAAAGGGAACATGCCCTTAGATGCACAGTTACAAAGAGTCAAGAGTCGCAGCTACGGAACAGAGCCAAGGTTCAAAGGTATCCATGCGGCAGCTGCTGTGGTCACTGCTCTGCTATTAGGCAGCTCTGACTTTCTTGGGTTTGAGGCCCAGTGCCAGTTCTCCTGGCTTACTGGAAAGAGGTTCCCAGAACCTCTCCTCTTCAGTTCCCTCCTGAGGTATGGCCATGAATAAAAATGGAAAGGGATTACAGGGTTCTCCTCAGAGCAGGAGGTGGGGAGGGGGCAGGATCTTTCTGGAACTTTCCCTAGCTTGGCTGGATAGGCTTCACAGAGCACTGGGAGTGGTCATAAAGATCAAGACCTAGAAGTCACGGAGTTGCCAGGAGGAGAATCACGGATTCTTTCATTTTGTCTGTTGAATTTGATGTAAAATCCTCAGTGCTTAACATATTGTGGCTGTTCAAAAATTCGTAACCATGATTGTTATTTCTATTACTTGCTATTTGTGGACAAGTGAAAAATCAATGGCTTCTCATCTGTTTCCTGGGCCTCCAAATTCAGTATTCACAAGATGAAACTGGGTCCGTGAATCTGTGAAGATTTTCACCTGATAAACATTTTACTGTCAATCTTTTCTCATGTCCTTTACGAATTTTTTTAAAATGCAGCAAACCCACAGCAATTTAAGCAATTAAGAGCACTAAATAGAAGTAATTTCCCAAAGACAGAGCCAAACAGATTGCGTGCATGAATAAAAGATCACAAACTGGCTACCCTAGAGATCCACCTCCCAGTTGGGGAAGGGGGAGACGCTCATCTTTCTTTTCCAGAACACTTAGATCTATCAAAAATGCAGCCCTGGCCATTGGCCTCTCTTCCTTCCTATTTTCCAAGTATCCACCCACCTTCTGGGGGAGGATGAGGGCCCAGGGAAAGGGCCCCTAACCAAAGCTTCTATCGC
>CM052885.1:15103208-15146705 GCA_028534135.1 Potos flavus
ACGAAGCTTTTTCTCCATTCCTGATGTTTCCTTGCAAGTGGCTGGATCTCTATCATCGACAAATTTGGTCTCTTCCCATCTCCCCCCACATCATTCATGTGATTGGTGAATTTGAGAATGAGGATGCTCAGCCAGTCCAAGGAGGACAAGGAGTTTTCCCAAAATGCTGGCCTGGGCAGCCCTTCCTCTGTGAAAATCCCTGTCCCATTCAGTGCGACATGCTCTGGGTGGATAAACCTGCTTCTATCTGGGGCTTAGAATTAACCAGCCCACAAGCTAACAGAACTATGCCCATGACCTTCAACTTAGCTATTACCAGTGATGCATTTGGAACTCATCCTTACTCTTCAGTTCATAACTTCTTTAGGGCCATGAAGACCAGAGGCTTCCTACTCATAGGAAGCTTCCTTAGAGAACCCAACAGATGACAATGTTATGGATCAAGAAAACAAAGGGATTCTTAGCAAGAACCCCATAGCACTGGCAGCTCCAGAGTGGGTTTTAACCCCTCCATAGCCACATGCAGGGAAGACACTGGTGACGATCCTCCAAAGGAGCCCAGCAAATTCATTAGTGCCAACCAGATGCCCACCGAGGGAGCCGCCCCTGCCTCGGCTCTGGGACCCACTCCAGGAGATTCCATTGGCCCCAAGAACCCAATGCTTCAGGCATCCTATGTAGTTACAGACGGTTGCGCCCATCAAGCTCCTTCATCCAAGCAGCCAAATAAATGATTGGCAGGCTCTAGTCCATGATTTTTATAGGATTGAGAGAGTGTAGACACCAAGACAAACATTTTAATATTCTTTACCTTGTTAAACAGCTTAACAAGGCCAGCTGATTACAGTTTTCTTTTAAAAGGCAAAGATGTAAAGGATTTTTTTTTTCTGAGATGAGATAATTTTGTAATTCTAGTTCCTTCAATAAGGCTAAAGTCTGTGCCTTTTAGGGAGCAAGGGTCGATATCTGTTCTCAAGCTTCCACAGGTCTCAAGATTAAATGATTAAGTTTCAATTATATATATACTCTTTGAGGAACCTTTCGTAAAGTCTTAGATCATTTAGAGGCTACTTCCCGGTACCAGGAAATGTGTCCTCTTCATGTTGGTTCATGTGTTCATCTATCAATACCACCTTCTTTTACCCAAAGCTCTTAGATCATTTTCTGTCCTAAGGAAGTTGAGGAAGAAGTACACATCTTCAGCCCCAAACACGGTGACGTGATGTCACGGCTACGTAGAGAAAAGAGAAATTGTGGGTTTTGTTTTTTTTTTCTTTTCCCATTTTTATTTTAAACATTTGGTTTCAATAATTTGCTCTCCACTTACCCCCAGTTCATGTCCAGGACCCCACCTTATTAGCCCACTTTGGTTGCATATCTAAATAAACTTAGCTGTGGTTCAAATTTATACCAATTTGTCAGGTTTGTGTGTCTTTCTCCCCTCCTACTCCTTGAGGCCTGAGGGGAGACAGGTAGGGTGGGTGGAGGCAGCATCTTGAATACTTAGAGGATTAGAGTTTGGGCAAGAATCAGTGCTCACTGTAAGTGCATTCTCAGGAGTGAGGTGGCTGCATGTGTGAGTGGAGAGAGCTCGCATGAAGCTCAGTGCTAAGTAGGGGGGACATGTCATCCTAGTTCCCCCTTTCTTCCACATAATGAGGCCCTGGAGGAAGATTTTCTTCCATAGCAGGAAAGCTAGGAAGGCACTGCCACCACTTGCAGAGCTCAAAGCCCTTTGCTGGCACCATGGTACTTAAATTTCCCCCTGTCCTCTCTTCCTAAGTTTATCCATCTGTCAGCGTCCAGTTCAAGCCTTGCCTCCTCCAGAAATCTGCCTGCTAGGAGCAATCACCCCTTCAAGAATAAAGTTCAATCTGCCAAGAAGCACATATCACCTACTCAGCCCTACAGGTGACGCCAACATCTGATTTAGCTATCTGTAGGATTTTTCCAGACACAAACGAGATAAAAATAGAAAAATTACAATAAAAAAAAAAAAAGGAGGAGGAGCAACAGGAGTTCAGACTATGCTACTTTCAGATGAAAACAAGAGACTAGAAATAACTGAGAATCATGGAGGAACATCATGATTCATCTAGCTCTGAAATAAATAAATTCTTCTAAAGAAAAAAAAAAGAAACAACATTTCTAACAAGCCTTCCATGCTGGTCCTACTTGAATCCTTACGGCGACAGAGGAAGCACTTCCTCTCCCCAGCTCACTTCTAGAACATCTCTGAAAGTCAGTATCAATCAATTCCATAGGTTGGCTTATAGTCTCTTTCCTCATGTGATAAGATATTATTAAGATTAAAGATATTAAAGATATTATTAAGCTGACCTCTTCCATTCATCCTTTCATACCATCTACCTCTGTAAAATGTCCATACAGAGTGTCACTTTGCTGATTCTATCCATCATCTAGCTCAAGCTATCTAACCACTAGCACCTATTAGTACAAATGTTCAACCAGATGGATGAAATTTCAACAAGCCAAGTCCTCCCGGGCACCTGTAGCCTTACTGCCTTAGGACTAGACATCAAAGCTATTTGTACATTCATCCATTCAATACTTTCTCTGGGAAGATCTACAATATGCCAGGTGCTGTTCTCCAAACTAGGGGTACAGCAGAAAACAAAATAAGCAAAGTTTCTGTCCTTTCCAAGAATCTCTGTTCTTATGAGACAAACAAGAAGTTAAAGCTATACATATATAACAATGTAGTGATAAGTGTCAGAGAGGAAAATATAGTAGTATCAATGGATGGACAGTGACTGAAGATGTCTATTTCAGGTGGTAAAAGGAAGTGGAGAGGGTGACATCTGGAGAGAGACCTGATTCAGTGAAGAAATGAACTACATTAGTATCTTACAGAAGCAGCTTTCGGCGGGAGGGAACGCCTAGAGCCAAGGCTGAGGTAGGAAGTGTGTTAGATGAATAAAACCAAGGCCTATGCATCTAGAAAACCGCAAGCAAGAAGGAGGCAGAGAAGAAATGAGGTCAGGGATGAAACAGGGTTTGATCAAGGATGGTAGTGTGTTGAGCCCACTGTGGGTGTGGCAGGAAGCCACTGAAGGGTTTTGAAGAAAGTCACAGTCTGATGTGAGTCTCACAGTGATCATACTGGCTGCTCTGCGGTGAAGGGAATAGATTGCTCAGGACCCAGAGTGGAGGCTGGGAGCCCAGGCAGGAGTCTCTCTTGCTTGTTCCTGCTGCTTCCTGTGTATCATCTTCTAAGCTCACTTACAATCTGTTCCAGGGCAGACTGTTCTGGTCTGTCTGGAAACCCCACTGCTTGGCTCCATGGAACCTTCTAGGGCCCAAAACAGCTTCCCTATATTCCCCCTCACCGTGCTTTCCTTTCCTTTGTAATGTAAGCAAATATGCCCATACCACTGTTTCCCGGACACCATGCCCTTCCCACAAAGGTTCAACCTGCCCTTACCCATAGTCCTCTCCTTTTCAGATGGTGCTAGCAGACTAACTAACCTCATACAATGATTCTCACTAAGGTGGCTAGTGTAATGTTATTGCTTGTCCAAGGGGCATTTCTTCAGCTCCTATTCCAAAAAAATGGACTCCTGGCAATGTCATTTCAGAAACCACAACAGACTTTGCACAAATGCAAAGACTAGCAGGATGCTAAGCTCTCTAGAGCAGTACAAGAGAAAAAGTAATACCATTTCTTTCAAATTTGAAATTTTCTCCAATTAGATGAAGAACATGGAATTCATCCAATGCCTGGGATGGCAAAGCCAAAAGAGGCTGTTTAATGGAGCCAACCCATTTTAGAGATGAGGGAACAGAAATCTCCAAATTGAAAGACACCAGCAGGAAACCCACAGGATTGGTTTGTCCTAACCTCTGAAAGTTGCAAAGTACTTTGGGAATGGATGGGATGCTGCTGATAACTTTGTCATCATCATTATTCTGCTACTTATGTTCCAGGGAGCCTTTCTCCATCTCCCCCAATTTCTTCGTTTCTGTTGAAACTACATTTGATGGCTCAAAACTCACTTAGCTTCTAGAGCCATGTCCCTAGAGCATGAGTAGATATAATCCTACAGATCTGCGTTTTGATTCATCACTTCCAGCATACCCCACTCCCAAAAAGGAGAGGTGATGTGACTTGGGAAAACATGGATAGGTCTAAGCACTGGTGCCTAACACCAATCACTGAGATCACCGAGCAGGTTATCCATGTCATGTTACCTGGGACATTTAAGAAGACACACATTTGCTCAAAAGCAACAGAGATAGAGAGAAAGCCTCTTTATGTGCCTTTTACTGGGGCTCAGGTTCGGTTTGGGTGCTGGGCTTTCAAAGGACCGTGGTCACCTTAGAGAATTTTGTTCTTCCCCACAAAGAAGGAAGGATTCCATATTCTAGAGGCTAAGTGATGGTGACACCACTGAAGCAGAAGATTAAATATTTTTGTGATTCCATAAGCAGAAAACAAACTGCTCGATGAATGACAGGCGCTGCACAGATGCCACCTATTAAATAATTAAAATAAAGTAGAAATTAAAAATAAACAGTGGGAAATGATTTGAAACACACACAACCAAAGGAAGCAGAAAGAGTAACTTGGGAATGAAGAAGTGAGTAAAATTAGATTTGAGTTATTTCTAAATTCAATTGCATCTAGATTAACTGGCTGTCTTTCTCCCATTGTCAGCATGAAATAAACAATACCTTCAATGGAGAAATCCTGGAAGCAAGCATAAAACTAATGCAGCTGTCATGGCGCCCCTCTTGATGGGCAGGGAAGAGCCCAGATTTTGCTGATTAGGATAAGACAGGCAGACATAAAGTAAAATACGATAAAAGGAAAATTAAAACAGAATTTGTAATGGTCAGCAAATGCTGTGTAATGAAAAATCACAGAATCTTAGTAACACAACAATAAACATTTACTTTTCTCATATTTGTGGGTCAGGTGTGAATTTGCCCATCCATCCTGGGCTTGTCTAGGTGGCTCTGCTTCGAGCTGCAGATCGGGCTAAGATTGGTTTATCTCAACTGTCATTCATGCTCTGGTCTATTCCACGTGTACTTATTCTGGGAGATAGGATGAAATAGCAACAGGAATGAAGAAGCAGCTTCATTCGTGGTAATGACATTGAAATATTATGAAGGTAGATGGAAACACAAAAAAACGTCTGAAGTCTTAACCTGGACCTGGCACACTGCCATGCTTACCTTCATCCCATTAGCCAAGTGCCACAGTCAAGATGTACACTGAACCCACTCTACTAACTGGTACCACAAAGTCACACAGGATAGGCTGTGGATATGGAATGTCAATGCAGGAGATCAGGAAGAACTGCAAATAGTAATTCGTTCTACCATGGGTTTGATTTACCATGATACTTTTCAAAGCAAATTGCTTCTCAGGTCCCTCAAAATGACTTGGCAAACCATGGCCCACAAGCTATATTTAGCCTATCATCTGTTTTTATGTTCTGCAAACTAAGAATGGTTTTTATATTTTAAATGATGGGGGGAAAACAGGCAAAAGAATAGCAATTTGGGGGAACACATTAAAATTATAGGACATTCAAATATCAGTGTCTACAAATAAAGTTTTATTGAGACATAGCCACTCATTTGTTTATGGATTAGCTTTGCCGCTTTTGCAATACAATGGCTGAGCTGAGTAGCTACAACAGACACTATGCAGCCTGCAAGGTCTAAAATATTTACTAGCTGACTGTTTAAAGAGAAAAAGAGATCTTGCCATTTGCAACAACATAGATGGACCTAGAGAATATAATGCTAAGTGAAATAAACCAGAGAAAGACAAATCCCGTATGATTTCACTCATATGTGAAATTTAAGAAACAAAACAAATGAACAAAGAAAAAAAGAGACAAAAAACAGACTCTTAAATACAGAGAACAAACTGGTGGTTGCCAGAGGGGAGGTGGGTGAAATGTATACCCGAAACTAATACAACACTGTATGTTAATTACACTTCAATTTAAAAAAAAAAAAAAGTTTGCTGACCCTGGTCTAGACCACTTCTGTCCAACAGAAAAATAATGTGAGCCACATATGTAACTTTACATTTTCTAGTATGAACACTGTGATACTATGATTTAAAAATAAGAAATATATATTTGGTCTTCATTCCATTTCTGGCACAGAGCTTCTAAAACTTTTGGAATTTTCACTGGGTGTTATACAGAAGTGTTGAATCACTATATCATACACCTGAAACTAATATTATGCTGTATGCTAACTGGAAGATAAAGAAAAACTTTAAAATAATAATAAACTCTTGCAATTTTCTCAGTAATAAGAGCAATGAAGATGTCTTGATACTCACAACAAGCCCCTTTCAACCACCTTTGAATTTATGTTAATGAGGTGACTTTCGGACTGCACCTAAAGATGAAGGCTAGTTGCCAGGGGAACTACCCCTGTGTCCAATCAACTCTCCAGTGAGTTGAAATTTTCAGTCTCACCCCCCAACCTCCAGGGAGGGGGTCAGGGCTAGAGATTCAATCAAATGCCAATAGCCAATGATTTAATCAATCATGCCTATGTAATGAAGTCTCCCTAAAAACCCAAAGGACGGGGTTCACATGGAGATTTGGGGAGAGCAGTGTTCTCCAAGAGCATGGAAGCTCCAGGCCCTTTCCCACATATCTCACCTTACGTGTCTCTTCTATCTGGCTGATCCTGAGTTACAGCCTTTTGTAATAAACTGGCAATCTAGGGGCGCCTGGGTGGCTTAGTTGGTTAAGCGTCTGCCTTCAGCTCAGGTCATGATCCTAGGGTCCTGGCTCCTTGTATGTGTGCTCCTTGTTCAGCTGAGAGTCTGCTTCTCCCTCTCTTTCTGCCTGCCACTCCCCCTGCTTATGCACTCTCTCTCTCTGTTTCAAATAACCAAAATCTTAAAAAAAAAGAAAAAAAAACTGGCAATCTTGTAAAGAGAATGTTTCTCTGAGTTCGGTGAGCCACTCTAGAAAATTAACCAAAACCCGAGGAGGGAATGGTGGAAGCCTCCCTACCGATAGGCAGTCAGTCAGAAACAAAGGTGACCCACTGGACTTGTGATGGGCCTCTGGACTGGGGGCAGTCTTGTGGGACTGAGCCCTTGACCTTTGGGATCTGATGCTCTTTCTAGGTAGACAGTGTCAGAATTGAGTTAAATGTGTGGAACTCCCAGCTGGTATCAGAGAATCGTTTGGTGGTGTGGAAAAATCACCCACACTGAAACTGGTGTCGGAATTCTACACATTAAAAAACGTAAAAAGAAACAGGTGAAATTAATTGTAATAATCTATCTAATCAAATATATCCAAAACAGTACATTGTGAAAAAAATTAATGAGATATTTTACATTCCCTTTTCACACTGAGTTTATAAAATCCGATGTGTATTTTATACTTACAGCACATCTCATTTCAGACTAATCACATTTCAAGTGATCAATAGCCATCTGTGGCTGATGGAAACCGGACAGGAAAGCAAATATGTAGACCACTTTTATCTCCCCTTTGAGAAGCTGAATCCTGTTTTTTTTCCCCTAAATCTCTTCTTAAATCAACATTTTCCAAATCATCTCTCATCTTGAATGACTATAGAATATATATCTATAGCCAACATTATGCTATCTTGTGCCTTGAGAAGAGCCCTACCCAACAGCAGATGCTCAAAATTGTTTTTTGGATAAATAAATACATGAATGAATGAGGTACTCATCCGTATCATGTTTCTGGACTCATTCTCTGGTTTCTCCCTGTGTTTGATTCCTGTCCCTCTAATTAAACATTCTGTTCCTTAAATATGATGACGAGGTATTAAACCAACCCTCCTGCAGATAACAATTACGAACTAGAAAATATTTTCAAGACTGCTACATGAAGGTATGAACAAGAAGAAGAAATGTAAAGGAACAACAAGAAATGAACAACAAGAAGAAATCCTTTACATTTCTTGGAAGAAAGGAATGGTACTGGGTTAATTCTCCACTTTTATATTTTTTACCTGAAGGCAAACTTCAGTCAGCAGCAAGTAGAACAGCTGAAATTTGGTAGGAATCCCATAATTTTACTGACTTGAAGAATCAGAGGACAGAATTCAGGGTGTCCCTAGTTGCTGGAAAAGAGGGAAAGGTAACCCTAAAGGAAATGAGCTGAGGAGGGGGAGACCTATGTGTTACATATAAACTCTGCTCAAATCTCCCCTAAACAACACAAATGTGTGGGAGAGACATGAAGAAGGCCAGCTGAGACTCAAATGGGACAGAGCTTAGAGTTTTAGTTCAGCGAAGTTAAACTTCCTACTTAAAAAACAAAACAAAAAAAAAAAAAAACTGAGGAATTAAACAGAATAATCCAGAGTATTTACAATGTATCATTTAGAAAGTCCTGGATACAATCCAAAAAGACTAGACACTTCAATCCTCGGTATCTTCCTGGAGAATTCCTTCAAGATCAGTGAAAATATCGGTTTTATTAGGAAGTGATTCTTGCATTCATCCTTAATCACTCCCTCCTTTGCCCAATCTCTGAACCTAGGGCATTCCGCTCTGTCATGGTACATATCACAATTTAGAGTAATTTATTTCTTCATTAATTTTGTCCCTCATTACACTATGAGCTGTACAAAGGCATAAACCTGACCTAGTCCCTCTTGGCATCCTCAGGTCCAAGCCCCATAGTAAGTGTCCAATACATGTGTGTCTTGCATGAAGGTAGAGAAGGAAGAAAAGAGACATTTTCTTTTCCTGAAAATTAAAGGTCTAGACAATTTTGTAAAATCCTTTTGACTCAGATGTGAACTTTCCCTAATTCCCACAAAACTAGAGTTTTGGATAATACTAATCACATTTCTAGAACATTCATAATTTACACAGCAATGAACATAATTCTACTGAGTCCTTTTGACAACCCAATTATGTATTATTACCCCAATATTACAGATGAGAAATCTAATGATCAAAAATATTGACCTATCCAAGATCTCTGGCATATGACTAAAAATGAACAGAACTTTGACCTGAACCTAGATCTTTGGATTTAAGGTTTGTTTTGGATTGTTTTTACAACACAGAACATTATCTGAGGATAAATTAAGCTCACAGCCTCCTAATGAGGGCAAACCCTTAGTGCTTCTCTCCCACAGATATGCCAGCCATCATCAGCCCTGAATTCTCTACCATGACCTACTAGGTGTGCCAGGTGTGGAAGCTTCCAGAAGCCCAGGCACCAGCAGCTCTTGCCCTAAATCTAAGATCCCAGGATAGGACCTGGCTCCCTCATCTCATGGGGCCAGTACTGTCCTCCAGCTTGGCTGTGCAGAGGTGACTGTTAATTTTCCTCTGATTCTTTCTACCACTCAGCTCCACACTTGACATGCTCGCAAAAGGAGGCTTCATGGAGGACGGAACGTAAAAGGAGTCTTCACAGATGGTTAAGTGGTTACACACAGGGGAACGTGCCAAGGGTCTGATGCAGGAAGATTTTGTAAAACAAAACTGCCAAGGTAGGAAAGTCCAGAGTTTACTCCCAGAGTTTAAAGAAGTCACATTACCACCTCTTCTGTGGCCTCTTTCCTTCCAACCACATCTTCCATTCTCCTTGGACATGACCCTGAAACATGGCTTTACATCAGACAGATAGCTTTGGGGGACAAGGGCAACATCTCCAGCTACTGATGCAAAGTCAGAGCAAGTACCTGAGACTATCCAGTCAGCTTCGCACCCACCCCTAGCAAGGAGCTGCCTGCTGCACCTGCGTGTCCCCGTGCCTGCTTTGCGGGGTTCTATCCCAGCAGGAGCCCCAAAACTTCAGAGAGCATTTTCAAAGGGCCAGTTATTTTAGGAAAATGTCTTTCTGGGCACCGGGACCTGACTGCATCAGAATCACTGTAGACAATTTAAAAACTGTTTTTTCTCCTATGGTAATTTAATTCCCTAGGTATAGAATGGGTCTTTAAAAGAACACAATTCGGGGCACCTGGGTGGCTCAGTTGGTTAAACCACTGCCTTCGGCTCGGGTCATGGTCCCAGAGTCCTGGGATCGAGTCCCATATCGGGCTTCCCCTGCTCTGCAGGGAGCCTGCTTCTCCTTCTCCCTCTGCCTGCCGTTCCCCCTGCTTGTATTCTCTCTCTCTCTTTCTCTCTGTCTGTCAAATAAATAAAATCTTTAAAAAAAAAATCTTAAAAAAAAAAAAAAAAGAACACAATTCGCAGGCTCTATACCAGAGTCAAGCTCAATTGTGATTACCCAGGTAAGGCGGGTTGGGAATGCCAGCACTGGAGTATCCTATTTGCCAGCCTCAACCTCCAGCTGGCCCCCCTGTGGGTCTCCCCCACTCTGCTCCCTAAACCTCCACCTGGCCCCCCTCCGGGCCTCCCCCAGCTCCACTCCCCTCAACTTCTAGCTGGCCCCCCTGTGGGTCTCCCCCAGCTCTGCTCCCCTCAACCTCCACCTGGCCCCCCTCGGGGTCTCCCCCAACTCCTCTCCCCTCAACCTCCAGCTGGCCCCTCTGGGGTCTCCCCAGTCTCTGTTCCCCTCAACCTCCACCTGGCCTCCCTCAGGGTCTCCCCCAGTTCCTCTCCCCTCAACATCCAGCTGGCCCCTCTGTGGGTCTCCCCCAGCTCTGCTCCCCTAAACCTCCACCTGGCCCCCCTACGGGCCTCCCCTAGCTCCGGTCCCCTCAACCTCCAGCTGGCCCCCCTTGGAGTCTCCCCCAGCTCCTCTCCCCTCAACTTCCAGCTGGCCCCCCTTGGGGTCTCCACCAGCTCCTCTCCCCTCAACCTCTACCTGGCCCCCCTCAGGGTCTCCCCCAGCTCCTCTCCCTTCAACCTCCACTTGGCCCCCTGCGGGTCTTCCCCAGCTCCGCTCCTTGTAGCCACCAAAGCTTTCAGGGTTTCCTCCTCAACACACTTGCTCAATGTTTGAAAAATAAAAGCCTTCATCTTCCCTAAGTCTTTTCTTTTTAAGACTAAAAGGAACATCACAGCAAGAAAAAGAATGATTTGCCTGCTAGGAGCCTCCAGAAATTAAGTCTCAAAATAGTATTTGCTGCAGGGATTTTTTTATTATTATTCAGAAACAAAGTGTGGAAAGTGTAGAAAAAACTCAAACTGATTTGCTTCACCTATGTATCAATGTATTCAAAATGCTGAGGAATCTTCTTTTTTTTTTGTCTCAGAGTCAATTTTGTTTTGGCAAGTGACCCTGTGGAAAACCAAAGAAGGAAGTGGCTCAGGCAGATCCATGACTTGCCCCCACTCATGTGAAGGGTCTGGACTCCGGCTCTTCTCAGCAGGGAAGTGAAGGGGCCGCATCCTTGAGAGGCAGCCTTCCTTCTGGGCAGAGCCACAGCAGGGGAAGGGGGGATGTCCAGCTTCCTCGTCTGGGCTGGGCTCTGGATATGGGAAAAGGGATCATCTGTAGATGCGTGTCCTGGGAACCTAATTGGAGTGGAAAGCTGAGAAGGACAGCCAGAGGCTGCAGTGTACCAACCATCTTGCCCCTCAGTCAGAGCCCTGGCACGGGAGAATTAGCCAGTTCGGGGAAGGAAGACTTGAAAGGCATCGTTGCCTGGGGGCAGTGGTACAACATTAAACACAGGAGCTTACACCTTAGCCTGGATTTATCCTTCCCCTGGTCAAGCACTGGAACAGTTAGTCGCAACGGGGTAACGGGGGGGCGGGTATCCCCAGTGGGCATCCCCGCCATGTGCTGATCACATTTCTTCACCACAAGTTTGATGTTTAGCAGGGACTTAATACCAGATGCTGGAAAAACAAAGAAGGGTGTTAAGACAAATCATCAAACATAACTAATGTTTATTTACCCTTGGTGGAGACAGTCGGTACAAAACCGCTGGGATCTCAAGATTTAGTTACGGCCTGAGAGAAGAGGCGGAGGGGATAGGTCAAGAATTCCTGCCATGAATATGGGTACTTTCCACCTAGTATTTTCAGTCCTCAAACTCTTTTTCGTGCTTTCTTCCAACTTAAGTGTCAGAAAATCCAGTTCTATAGACAAGTTAGCTACTATTACAGCACTCCCCTCTTATCCCTGGGGGGCATGTTCCCAGATCCCCAGTGGATGCCCGAAACCACAGGCAGTACTGAACCCTAGATATACTCTACTGTTCCCATATATACAGACCTATCACAAAGCCTAATCTGTAAATTAGGCACAGTAAGAGATTAACAAAACTAACTGATAACAAAACAGAAAAATTATAACAATATGTCATAAGAAAAGTTATGTGAATGTGGCCTCTGTCTCTCAAAACATCTTGCACGGTACTCCCCCTTCCTCTTGTGATGACGTGAGATGATGAGATGCCTACGTGATGAGATGACGTGAGGGGAGTGATGTAAGATCATGATGGAGCATCAGGCTACTACTGACCCTATGAGGGAGGACCATCTGTTTCCAGACTGTGGTTGACTGGGGGTAACTGAAACCATAGAAAGCAAAACCGTGGATAAGGGGACACAACTGCATTCCATTTTACAGATAAGAAAGTTGAGGTCCAAAATTTGTATCACTACCAAAAGTGGCAGAGGTAACAAGTACCAGCTGGGATGCAGGCATCTAGTCCCTACCTCCTAGTCCAAGCCCTTTTCAAAAGATGACCTTCTTGGGGCGCCTGGGTGGCTCAGTGGGTTAAACCTCTGCCTTCGGCTCAGGTCATGATCCCTGGGTCCTGGGATCGAGCCCCACATTGGGCTCTCTGCTCAGCAGGGAGCCTGCTTCCTCCTCTCTCTCTGCCTGCCTCTCTGCCTACTTGTGATCTCTCTGTCAAATAAATAAATAAAATCTTTAAAAAAAAAAAAAGATGACCTTCTTCACAAAGCTTAAAGGGACTACAAACCTGGGTACTCTGGGACCCAGGAGCCTCAGGCCCTCCACACTCAAGAATGCCCATTCTAAAAGTCTTACGTTTCCTGTGGTTAGCTTGCTTTGCTTCTGAGAACTGCCTGGGGCCACAGCCTCAATGGAAAAGCAAAATCCTAAGGAGAGAGAAGCTGGCCCCTCCTCTTACCATCAGCAAATCTCATCCAAGATGTCTGGATGTGCAGGCTCAACAATGCGACTTACACATTAAGAGAGGGCCTCCCCTCTGCAGTCAGTGGCAAGAGCTACGGCCACCTACAAGGATGGGGAGAGGAGACGGAGGCCCCTCAACCCAGGGAATATTTCACACACAAGACTGGATGGGAAGGAAGGAGTGCCAGCTTAGGAAACCGGAAAAAGGAGAGGTTGGAAATGAAAACAATCAAGGAAGGAGCTCAACCCCATTACACCCCACCTGACCCTGGGGAAAACAGAGACGGGCATGCTTTGAAGCTTCTCTAGCTATATGTCTTCCCCGTGGGTGTTCATTTTGACCTGATTCCTGCAATTACTTAGTGCAAATCTCAGGGTTAAACCATGAGTGGGGGTGAGGGAGGAGGAAGGATGTTGTGGCACAGGACCTGAAAGGGGGACCCGGGGAGGGCTGGAGAACAGATAGAGGCAGCCAAGGAGATCCTGAGTCACAGACTGCTTACTAGCCAATATGGTGACCTTGTAGAAATCATAAAGAAATGGCCCTTGCTTTCTCAAGACACTTTATGGCCATCTGCTGGAAAACTGTCATAATGATGATATAAACGCAGGACGACTAGGAACGTGTATGGTGCTTCCTGGGTCATTCA
This sequence comes from Potos flavus, assembly GCA_028534135.1. NCBI lineage: Eukaryota > Metazoa > Chordata > Mammalia > Carnivora > Procyonidae > Potos > Potos flavus. The sequence goes on from CM052885.1 coordinate 15,116,890, forward strand.
AGCACGGCTCCCAACCACATGGGCCTTTACCTCTGTGCCAGTCAGGGGTAAGGCACAGCTGTGTCGTCCATCAGGGGGCAGCACCTGGAACCTGGAGAAGCTCAGCCTCCCCCTCTTAGGGTCTCCTCCAGTCCTCACTCAGACAAGGACATCTCATCCCACGACAAAGGGGAAAGGTATATGAGGACAATAAGTCCAGGAACCCTGAAGTCATCTTTCTGATTACATCAGTGCTTGCCAACCTCTTCCTCTCTCCGGCCTAGGCTGCTGTATCAGACACCTGCCTCTGGGTTCACTTTGCCGTTCCAGCCTCCATTGCAAAGGCAGAGTGGGAGACACTCAGGGGACAGGGCACTTCATCTGGATATGATTCCCTGGAGCATACACTGTTCATTCTTTTCTATAAGCATACTTCTCTTCTAGAGGAATGGAAAAGAAGGGCTCTTTGGAGACCTGGGGCTGATGAAAGTGTAGAAAGGGGAGACCAGAGAGGCATAAGAACTTAGAAATCAAGAAACCAATATGTGACAGAGTTGGGGGGACATCTGGGGCTCATGTGGGGGCAGCCCCCCAGTGAAACTAAGGCACTTGGAAGGAAAAGCCATGCCCCAGTCCCCATTTGATGCTGGTGAGGAATCAGGATTAACTCATCTCTTAACTCCCTGAGCAAAGTTCACCCCTGAAAACTGCATTTGGGGGCTTTAAGCTACAACAGGCAGCGGAGTTCCGGGAGAGACATAGGTTGGCCTTGAAGGTTCACAGAAGCCATAAACAGGACCCAAACAATTATGCCTCGGGCCTCCAGCCCACAGGCACCTGCCAACAGACACATGTGTGGTCCTACAAATGCATCCAAAACAGAAACACACCCCCAGACACCAACCACACACAGGCAGATACGTACAACACACGTCTGTACGGGGGAGTTAAAGTAACACAAGCTCCATTTACCAAACTTCTTCAACGTGCCAGCCTCTGTACTGGGGGACTAGAGGCATTACCTCATTCTCCTCCCACCCATCCCGCTGCTGAGCCCCACTTCACAGAGAAGGAGGCTGGAAGAGACTAAGTGACTTACCAAAGATCATGCCCATGCTAAGCGTCAGAGTGAGGTCTCAAACTGCCTGTCCCCGAAGCCCATGTCCTTTCAATTCGACCAGGATTCCATATATAAATATATATGTACACACATGCCACATATATACCATACGTATGTTATAATAATGACAACGGGTCATGGTAATATCATGGTAATGTATAACTATGATATAACGTAATGATGATGATGGTCATAATAATAGCTCACTTTCTAAGGTCCCGTTCTAAGCCATTCATTGTTCTAAGCCCCTTCCAGGAATTAACGCATTTCACCTTCACAATAAAAGTCTGACTTAGGTACCACATTGTAGAGGAGAAACTACAGCCGGGAGAAGCTGAATACACTTCCCAAGGTTCCCCAGCTGGTAACCGGGAGAGCCTGGATGTGAGCTCATTCATTGGGCCTCATGTGCTTCAGGAAGAGCAGCTCTGGCCAGGCCACCCTGGGGCTCTGGATTCAGCCCTGAGGGTGACCCCTTCCATCCCTCCAGGCGGGCTCTCCTGGGAGGCATCCCTCCCGCAAGCCCTCTGTCCCAGGCACCAGCTCACCCTCGCTGAATTCGCAGCTCCAGCCAACCAGCTCAGAAGCAGAGCTCGGACTCTCCTGGGAAGGGAGCAGCAAGGACAGGGAGCAAGGCCCCCCTGGAGGTTCCATGTCCCCATGGAAGGGGGTCAGGCTACTCCTTCAACAGCTGAGAGCTTTGGCACTCCAGAGCGCAAAGGCACGAGGCCATTTTCCAGGCAGCCGAGGGCTGTCCCTATGCTGCACCGGGTGGCTTGTTCCCTTCCCCCCACCCCACCCCCGCCATCCCTGCACCTGGCCCCCCAGGCTGTCTGTCCCCATGTGCCCCCTCTTTCTCTCCAACAGCCCCTCTCCCAGCCCCTCTCTTTCAGCAGATCAATCCATTTTGCATGAGCACAAGAGTGGAGAAGAGATCAAGCTACAGAGACTGAATGCACCGCCCGATAAGAGAAGCAAGAACCACCATCTGCGGCACAAGGAGGTGTGGAGGGGATAATAGCCCAGACCTGTGTTCTGTTCCGCCGCACAATGGGCCGCATTGAGCACGCGCCCTCCTGGTCTCTAATCTAGCGGGAAGGGCACATGTGCAGTCTATTAGCATTTATTTTCCCCTTCTGCATTGTACTGATAACCCAGTTTCTGACCCAACCTCTCGCTTTTCTTTTCACTCCACATTATAATTCTCCTTTCTTAAAATCCTATTCAGCTATATTAAAAAAAAAAAACAAAAAAAAAAAACTCCAACTCTTCTCTACCTTTTCAAAGCACATCAGTAATTTTTTTTTTTTCCAGCTGAACCAAGGTGACTCCTACAAAGATTTACCATTCCGGATCGTAATGATGGTTCAAGAGCTAAGGGACAGGTAGCATTCTTCAGGCCGTATTTATAAATTCACTAATAGAAATCAACATAAAGGATGAACCTGGGCAGCAAAACACACAGTTGTCACAGAAACTGAATACCCTGGACAGGCAAATGGTTCCCCAGCAGCCCTGCCTTCCAAAGAGCTGGAAACTGAGCACATCACAGGCAGCCCCAGGCAGGGCTGTCCTGTCGGAGCTGCCTGTGAGTGCCCAGTGGTTCCCCACTGTTACTCGCCCTTTATTCGTTTTTAACAGAATTTTCCCAAAGTAAAACAAAGAGTTTAATCGATGGTTAATGATTCTGAAAACAGACATTTCATGAAACCCTCTTAAGCTCTTCTGAGAAAGCTAGCAAATTGCTTGTAATCATAGAAAGTGGCATCCTCTGCAGCCAATGCCTTTTGTTCACTGGAGCCTCCCAGACAGGAGTTAAACATATTGATCACTGGAATGTTCTAAAACAACAACTGGATAAATGAGGAGATGGCCAGGCTGTGACCATGGTAGAGGATGTAGAGGTTGCCGTCTGAGCCTGAGTTTTATGCTGTGTGTGTGCTAGTTGGTGTTGTCTATATATTCCTTCTGTGACTTAAAAATAACCCACCAACATAACAAAATGAATAGGCATTTCCAACCCAGGGGAAATCTCCTGGGCTCCACGGTTGCGCTGTATGGTTGTGGAAACATTAACAGAAATTCTGATTCACAACTCATCTTAGGGAGTAATTTCTCACAGAAGTCTGACCTCTTGCCACCCTTGAGAAATATAAAAATCTCCGGGAAATTGGCCACATATACGAGAGAACAAGAACATGGGATGAGTGACACCCTGATTCTGACCCAGGCTGGCTATTTCTTCTCCTGAAAGGCCCCCAGCTTCCAAGCACAGAAGTGTGACGAGGCTGAAGAACAGGATTTCAGAGGCTTTCCTGCCTACCACTGGCATCCTTGGCCAAGAGAAGTGGAGGAGAAAATGTTCTGGTTGTGGTTGACAAGGAAGAGCTTGACACTTGGGCCAAGTGTCCCGGGTACGTAGTCAGTGTAGCCCTGGGCACATGACCCTAAAGGCCAAATCGTCAGGACTTAGATGTTAAATCACTGCCTCAGGCGTGAAGGCTGTCATTGACCTTCTCTTCACCATGCTCTTAGGAACACATCTGGGAAATAACCAGAGAACAAGGAATATACTGGGTTGTGGTACGACATGAACAGGCCCAAATGGGAACCACCACTGGCCGTCAAGTCTCCCCAGAGGCCTATTTGGAACTGGAGACTGATCCGAGGCTGGCAATAAGGGAAAGGTGCTGGGGAAGCGTCCTTGCCGCATGCCTGCTCATAAGGATGGTCTGTAGAAATCCCAGTTGGCCCAGTCTCAAACTCAGAGGCCTACAGAGGCCAGGCAGCTAATGCAAATGAGTGAAGTGGTCCGAGGAAGAACCTTCTGTGGCCAACCAGACAGTAGGGTCCTGGCTCAAGGGCAGCCGCAGCTCAGTACTATTACCAGGTGTGTTGCTACACGGGATTATGAGTCCTGTGTTGCCAGACTTCCCAGACTTCCAAGAGACACAGAACATCAATTGTGCTTTCTGTTGTCAAATAATTCAAAATTTTTAAACATCATGCAGGCCAGATCTGGACCTCAGACTGTTGGTGGGTGACTTTGTTCCAAAGAACATTAAATCCATGATTTTTATCATTACCAGAATCTCCCCAATATCTGTTTGGGCCAAGAACTTGTTTCGCTAGTGAAATTAGGTAAATGATTCTGCCTCTCTGGAGCTTGGTGCCCCCTGTGTAGAAGATATTTACTTCCCAACTACAATTCCAGATGTTTCCTTTCAGGATTTAGGCAGGTATTCAGAGTGTCCTAAGCACTAGGGACACAATGCTGGCAGTTAAGGGACTTGCTCTCATGCAGCTCACATGCTAATTGGGAGGGTGGGAAGAGAGGCATAAAATATATCTCATCCATCCATATATGCATACATAGGCATACAGAAGCACACACATGTGTACATGCATACATGCCCATGATATTGTGGATTGAGGTATGTGTTGTAAGTAAAAGCAATAGGATTTGCAAATGGTTTGGATATGGAGAATAAAAGAAAAAAAATAATGTTAAAGATGGTCCTTAGATTTGTGGCTTTAAAGTGGTGAACGAGGGGGCCTGAGGCATGAGGAGTTTTAGGGAAGAATCAAGAGTTCTATGTTGAACTTGCCAAGTCTGGCTTGTGTGTTAGACACCCAGTGGCAACATCATATATGGCTCTGCAGACTATGCCTATGAAAACAGCCACGCTGGATGGTTTCGCCAATGCCACCTAAAAAGTCAGGGGAAGTAGATCAAAAATCTACAAGGCTACTTGCAATAATGCTGATACCATATCTAGTGGCAAACTGACCTAGGAGTCCGGATTCATGCTCTAGATCACCAGCACCTCAATCATGTTGTCCTCACAGATCTGGGACAATTGTTCTAGGATTTTCAGATACAGTTGTGGGAAATCTGCCTCTTTAAGATTTTATGGGTCTGTTTAGACATCTTACTGAAGAAAGTATTTCTATCCTTCACTGGAAATCAGCCTTGGAGTTAGCATTCCTTGCTTCACCATCACAGGCCAAACCCAAGTCACGGGGTGACCTTGGCACCATGAGCCACAAAATGGGAAAGTAGAAAGAAGTCACCTTTCCCGCCCGCCTGCCTGTCTCTAGATGCATACCTCCTACATACATTGGGGTGCGTGATTGCCTGTGAGCATGAAGAGCTACACACTGATCTTCATTAATTAAAATTATTATTACTATAGTATGAAGAGGGCCTCATTAGCATTGGCACTGTAACCATACCCATGGTACTTCGACATAACAGAGCCCAGGGATTTACAGTAACTGCAGTACTCCTTGCGGCAGCTGTGAAGTTTGACAAAGTGCACACTCGCCACCTCCTCCTGATTTACTGAGCCCTTCTGCCCTCCAAGGTAGACCTGTCAGTGTCTAGTGATTTCTCAGCACTTCTCCCAAAGGACATTATGGGGTGTTAAGATACCATGTTCAGGAGTAGAAAAAAGCCCTAACTCAAACAAAGGGAAATTGAGCCCCTAGAAGAAATGAGACCCCAGACAGATTAGAAGGTGCTCTTATGTGAAATGGGTGCTAAATACTGGGGCTCATTCAGACTAGTCATCCCTAATTACAGAATGAAAAAGAAGAGGACCATCTAGTTTGTGAAAATTGTCTCCCTCCCCTGACTGTAGGTTTCTAGCTCAAACAGAAAAGTACAGGGGATGCCCTGGTCTCCATCATGCTGCAGACCTGGTTTGAACCACTGCTTAAAGTCAGAGAGAAAATATTTGCTTTAGTAAACCCCCCTAACCAAAATCAGCCTATTCAGATTAATATTGCCTCCTGATATTGCTTCCCAAATGCTAGGAGCAATGACCTGAAAAAGTGAGAAGCTTTATTTAAGAATATTGATGTCCATATCTATATGGATGGATCTTTGGATGCCAGAAGAACAAAAAAACCATTGGTTGGAGTTTAATAATCTTTCACTGTCCAGAGATAAAACCTGCTATTTCCCACAGCAAAGACTTCTAGAAAGCTGTGCTACAAAACACGGATGTTGAGTTTAGAATGCAGAAAATCACAGAGGAGGGTCACCCCTATGCTAACAGCAGAATGAGCCAGATAAGCTGCAAAACTGTAGTGTTTAAGCCCATCAGAGAGCTGAAGATGTCAATTAGCCTACATGAATTAAATTCCAGAAAGCAAGGAGCGCTTCCTTGGGGAGTAGAGACCTACAGTTGCTCTCATCCTTGGCAGCAGTGGGAGAAGAAGGAATTCAATATAGACAAAGGTAAGGAGAAACCAGCCAAACATTCTATAAGTCTCTCATGGCCACATGTGAGCTAGTGAGATAGGAAGCCCATGGCATCTCTTCCACAAGATAACTCTGCACCCATGCCCATTTCTTTGTCATAGGCCTCCACCAAGTGTATGGGAGTAGTATATTAAAGGCTGGGGGCAAAGAAGAGACCTGAAAGAGATGTCCCCTCCCAAAGCATATGGGGCCTTCCTTGAGCACAAGACAGGAACCTACTGCAAGGTAGAGGCAGAGCAAGAGAGCTGAGAACATCTCTCTGAGACATCCTGGACTTACATCTGGTGCCCAGGGGTAGGCCACTGACAGCTGGGACTGGGAGGCAGGAGAGCCAGGACAAATCCCCACAAAGCCTCTGAGGGGCTTCACTTGGTTCACTGGAATAGCCCTCCAAAGGCTGAGAGCAGGGAAGCAGGACAGAAAGAACCTTCCCAAGGAAGAGAAAAGCAGCAGGACAGGAGAAAACAGAGAATTCTCAAGGGACCGAAAAGGTGGACAGGTGGGCTACAAAATGGACCAAATCTCCCATGGTTCAGGAAGATGTAAAGTGGAAAGAGATCTCTTGAATGTCACCTCTGTTCAGATCCCCAGCCCTGTTGAAGAGAGAGTCTTGATCGCACCCTCAAAGCATTTAAAGCCAGAAGTGAACTAAATCTAACCAAAGCCTCAACAAGACCAGGCCCAGCTCGACTGTCTAGTGGATTTTCTCCTCATTCTATTCTACCAGCCCGACAGAAGGGGCTGTCCCTTTTCTAGGTGTACAGCTCACTTAACTTTTGCCTCTTCTGTCCCTTCATATGTATATTCTGGTACAGAATTTTAAAAACTAGGAAACACACAAAGAAGCAAGAAAACATGGCCCATGGTCTAAAGAAGGAAAGAGGAAAAGAATCAAACTGAGAGAAGGCCCTGATGTTGGATTTATCATATAGGGAATCTGAAAGAAAGAAAATCTATGCTAAATATGTTAAAGGATCTACAAGAAATCATCAAAGACATGCGTGAAAAGATGAGGAATTTGATCAGAGAAATGAAAGCTGATAGATGGTCACACAGCATACACTCTTATCAAACCCCATCAAATTGAACCCCCCCTTAAGATCTATGCATTTTGGATGAATTAAATGTCAGTAAGACATGAATGGACAAAAATATGGACAGATATTTTTCAGCAGTTACTGATATCTGTAGATGGCAGATACTTTACTATAAGATGGAACTATAAATTGTTTCAATATATATATATGTATGTATATATATACACATTCACATACATATATTGCCTTCATAGAGCTTACATTCCTTAAAGGAGTGAGTTAGCACCTTTCTGTCCAGGGAAAAATTTAGGGCACTGTTTCCTCATATGAAATTATGAAAAACAAAGCAAAAAACTCATATGAAGGTGTGAGTTGATGTGACACATGGGAAAATATTGGGGGCCTAGTTTCTCCATCTGTAAGGGTTCATTTGGCCCCACATACACCCCAGGCCTAAGCTATGTAGTGAAGGAAGAACCTTGGCCACAGTGCCCCCTGTGCCCTAAACACTTAGGGGGAAGGGATGGCACAGGTACAGCTTCCTGTTCATTTCCCGGGGCTGGAGCCTCCAAAGTCTAGCAGTCAGGTCTGGCCCAACCAGAGACACAGAGGCCTGGACCTCCCCTGCATCGGCCAGGAGGGGCTGGATAACACAGTCCAGAAATTCCAGGGACTCAAGGTCCCTTGGAGTGAATCCTGGCCAGAGACAGGAGCTAGGAAAAGCCAACAGATAAACTTCCTTCCCTTCCTCCTCCCCTTATACCCCACCCCACTCCCAGACTATTCTGAGATGTGTCATTCCATATAGCCCCTGGGGAGAAATCTCCTGTGACAGAGACACAGGCTGTGTTTTCCTGAAGCTGGGGCAAACTGGAAACCCCACACAAGTCCCACCATCATGTGCTGTCCTTCCTTCCCTGCCCTACCTCCCCTTTTCCCTCACTTCCGCTCTGTGGGGGTTAACCCTCCCCCTTCCCAATAAACCACTAACTCGGGAACTTGGCCCTGGGCTCTGTTTTCTAGACTCATACTAAGTCTAGACCCAGACTCATACTAACACAACACTGTTTCTGAAAAATAGTAGTTTTTAATAATTATTGGGTCTTTACCCCATGTATTTTTCTAAGTGCTTTCCCTAAGTTAACCCTATGCAATCCTCATGATAGTCCTAAGCAGTAAACAAGAATTATGCCAAGTTTACAGATGGGAAGACAGAGGCACAGGTAGGTTAGTAACTTAGAAGCCTACACAGTAAGTGGCAGAACGACTACACTAACCCGAGCAGCCTGGAGCACAAGCCCACTTCTTAATCACCACGTTATACCTCCTACTTAATATTAAATGAGATTACAACACTGAACACACTTAGCATGATGCCTCTAGCATATATGAGCTTCTTAAAGAATCCAAATGTCCAAAAGGAAGCTAGAAATATAGTCCTGAAGCTCAAACCAGACCTGCATACTACAGCCAAGGGCCTGGAAGTATTTCACCTCATTTCATGTGACTTGTGCATAGTGAGCGTGCATACCGCATCCACTCCCACGTGTGCAAGAGAATCCTGGTGAGGCCCACCTACCAGGCTGGATGTGGGAACACAGGACAGTTCTCCTCTTCTCTCTCTCCATCCCTCCCCCATCCCTGCAGTCCTTGTGAAGGCACTAAGAGACTTGTCACACAATAATGAAAAACTGAAATGTGACGGATTCAATTACAATTTATATTTTCACTTAACAATCAATTACCTTCCCCTTATTGGAGGAACATCATTAAGCAAGGATATCAGCTCTGGAAAGATACTGTCTCGGGGAGGAGAGCAGCTAGGAGAGCTCAATGGGCTGTTAGTCTCCCAGGAACCCTGGGAGCAGGAGAGGGAGCGGGAGGGCACTGAGCAGAAAGAGTGGCTGAAGAAGGGCTGGCTTCCTGGGGCTTTGCAGGCCTCGGCAGGGGCATCCTCTCTGCCTGTCGGGGCCGAGAGAGGGGAACAAGGGGATCCCCTCCTTAACTCCTGCCCCTGTGCGTGTATCTATGGGTGCCTCTAAAACAAAAAAGAAAAGCGAAGCCCCCATGGCCTGTCCCCAAGGAACAGCTGACCTCCAAAGTTAAATGTCTGCAAAGGAGGGACAAAGGAGGTTGGAAGTAGCACTGAGCAAGACAGACCTGCAGAGGACCAGGCAACCGTGCACAAGACACAGGCGACTTCCCATGCACAGCCTCTGAGGAGATGCTTCAAGAGGTCTGGGTGACCCGCGTGCTCTTGCTCCCCAGGTGGGCTCTGTAGAATTCAAGAGGCTCTAGGGTTCTGTGTCAGGAAGCAGCAGCGATAAGCCCTGCTCGGAGGAAGCAGGCTCCAAACAGCAGCCGCACAGGGAGATGAAAACCGAAAACCCAGCTTTCCTTCAGGAGGACATAAAGAAGAGAGAGAATCCCAGTGCAGCGTTCTCCCTCTCTTTCTTCTGCACATGCGTGGAGCCCCGTGGAGCAAGCCTCCCTGCTGCCAGCTTCTCCCCTTCTAAACCTTTTCCCATACTGCAGCCAGAATGCGTTTTCGAGCACACAAATCTGACCATGTCACTTAAGGCTTAAAACCTCTCCTCCTATAAAATAAAGCCCGAATTTCCTAGCGTGGCATTTGAAGGGGATCAGAAGACACCACCCCAGAATATGCCACATTGTCATAAGGATTATTTTGATTTTAAGGCCACTGAGAATGAACAGATGTAGGAAGACTTCTCTGCCCTCTCTTTATTCACCTATAAATACAACATATATTTCCCTTCTCGAAGATGTTTAATAGCCCGCCCTCACCCCCACCAATACCAGGAAGGGAAGGGGAACTCCTGTCACCAGAGAGAGTCACCACTGAGATGAGTTTGCAGAAATAGACCTTATTAAAATAATCTTAACCTTGCATTTGTCCCTTTTTATATGTTCTAGTTACTTCTCCACAATTCGTTGTTCTTGGAGCCTGATCCCTCTTTCCCTTGTTAAAATGGTACATAAGCATCCAAATCTAACCACTTCTTTGAGTTTCATTTATTTTCTGTGAACTCCTAAGCACATAAATATTGATAAAAATTGTGTGCCTTTCCCTACCTACCTGTTCTTAATTTAACATGCAGGACCCAGGTACTGAACCTAAGAGGGTAGAGGAAAAGTTTTCCTCCTAATGAATTCAAAGTCCTTCCCAATGTTGCCTCCATCATACATACCTGCCAGCCCCATCCCAAACTTGACCCAGTCCCCTAACCAGTGTTACCAGTAAGTATCTCCTAGAATTTATACACACTCTTACATTTTCCCAGCTTCTCTACTTGACCGAACTCGTATTAAACCTTTGAGATCCCTTCAGATATTACCCTCTCCTGAAGGCTTCTTTCAACACCACCAGACAGTGGGTGGCTCCTTTGCTTTCACCCCAAAGCACATTACTCACACTACGTGCTCACGCACTATTGTAATAATTATGGTGTAACACAAAGTGCACAGTGAGGAGAGAAAGCACGAAGAGTTCTAGGGGCAAACTGCTTGGATTCAAATCCCAGTTTGGCCTTTCTCTAGCTATGTGCTCTCAGGCAAACTGCAATCTATTCTGTACCATGTTTCTTCATCTGTAAAATGGGACCGATGTAAGCTCCCTTAGGTCAATAAGGGAGTTGCTGCATGAAAACCACTTGGATCAATGTATGACACATAGTAAGTGCTCAAGAAATGTTGGTTAATAGTTAATTTTGCTAAGAGTTTTATGAAAGTGGCAGTTAAATTTTAATGATCTCTGTACCTGATGTCAGAAAGAGCCTATCACAAAGCCTGGTGTTTCATAAGTTCTCAAAAAAAAAAGAAAAGAAAAGAAAAGTGTGCTGAATAAATGAGCAGTCACTACACAGAGATACGGTGAATGCAGTAGCTGCTGGTATTCAAAACTGTGAATGCATGGTTTGTGGAACATTTCAATGGCTGATCCTGTCAACTGTGCTTACATGTAAGTATTGTGAAAACATTTTAAGGGCTGATACTGTCAAATGTATTGAGGAACCACTGTGAATGTTGACATTGTCAAATGGGGTGTCAAATATGGTTATATGAAAACAATGTTACAGCAATGTATGTGACATACAGATCTATATTAAAGATACTGTACCGAGAATAAGGTTAAAGCAAATCATGGTCGAAATAAAATACAAAGTCCTATCTTTTGGCTCATTATCTTAAAACCACTATGACATACTAATTCTTTTAAAAACGTGATACTGTCCTGGGTGGGGAAGTGAAGGGCCCCTTAAGGACGGGATCCCGGAGGAGAAGCAAAGGCACAGACTCCACCACAATGAAGAAGGTCTCTCCTAAGTGGGGCTTCTGCACACCTTTCTAGCTGATTTCATGGAGCTGGGGGCAGTGCAAGCAAGAGGGGTGGCCAAGGTATGCAGATAACAGTCTGGGTCTTGGGTGATCAATGTTGGAGCCTTCCATTAGTCAAGCCAGCCCCACTGAGGGTCAGAGATGAGATGCCCGCTGTCCCCAGGGGTTCCTGGCCTGGCAGTGACCTTGAGGTTCCTGTATAAGGGTATGGATGATACGACCCAGTCCCATACTTCGCCCATAGCCCCACTGCACTGCCATCACAAATTCCGAGACAATGGGATTCTGTCTTACATATTCTATCAGTTCTGTTTCTGAAAGAGAGCCATTACTTCATCGCTTAAAGTCAAATCAAACACAAAAAGATAAAAATACTCTTATGTATGTAATGAATTAACTTGTCTATTATATCCAGGAAAGAGAAACTATGGTTTTGTTTTATATCTGCTGCTCGCATTAGGTCTGAAATCCAGTGTCCAGATTAGGAGAGGAAATAATAGCATTACCTACAATTTTTGGCAATATATATCAAGAATCATAAAAATGTTTACATCTTCTGCTCCACTGATTCCAAATCTGGAAATTAGGCACCGTTTCTCACATTTTAACATTTTTGAAATTTGGTACACGCTTGCAATTGATATACACATGGAATGAAGTGGGATTTTTTTCTTCCCCCCACAAAAGTACGATTAAATTGATGGTGTTTCTTAAATCAATTGTATTGGTGTGATTGGCTGCCCAAATATCACAGATGGGAGTGGTTTAAACAACTGAAATTTATTTTCTCACAGATCTAGAAGCTGGAAATCCAAGATCAAAGGGGACAAGTTTAGTTTCTTCTGCGACCTCTCCCCATGGCTGGTAGACGGTCGCCTTCCTCTCGTGTGTCCTCTCGTGCTCTTCCCTCTGTACACTCTTGCAGTCTTGGTGACTTTTCCTCTTCCTACAAGGACACAGTCCTATTGGATGCGGGCCACACTTATGCCCTTATTTATCCTTCATTACCTCTTTAAATGTCCTATCGCCAAATACAGTCACACTGGACGATTAGAGGTTCAACATACGAATTTGAGAGGCAACAGTTCAGTCAGTAACATCAATGGTGACTTAGAATCAAGGAAATACAGTGGAACCCTCATAATAAAAGAGTGTCATTGAAGAAAACAAAATACAGCGTCACACTTTTCTCTGCTGGCCAGGACACTCCAGCAGCCTATGTGACTCATTGCGGAACCCACCCCCCCGAGCAAGGCCCGGCCGCCAGTGGGAAGTTCGAGGCCCAGCTTGTTCTTCCCCCACACATCACCCCACTTTGGAAGTGGCTTCCACCATGTTTTTTCCGCCTCAACAATGATTTGGCCCCCTCGATTTGACAACTGCCCCAGAGGGCCAGGGCCTACGTGGTACCCCTAACCTTGAGTCATGCATTATAATTTAGTCTTTTCTGACTAAATCTTGTCTTTCCTTAACCATATGGTAGCCTTCTCTTCTCTAACTCCTATTCCTGATTAAAAATTTAGCTTGTCATCTGCCCCTCTGTAAATTTCGACTATAACCAACACCCCCCCAACCTAGTAAGGTGTAGTTGTCCCCTTCTGAGGGCTCTCAACACCACTGGAAGTTTTGTTTTATCTACTTACTGGTGGCTCTCATGCGAACACGTGCATGCACACACACACATGCTGGAGGCTGAGTCAACTTTCTACCTTACAGTCCAATATGACCACTTGTTAGCTATGTGCCCTCTGTGCCTCGATTTCCTTCTCCGTAAAGGGGGACAATCACATAACCTAGATCAGAGGATGGCTGTGCAGACAAAATGACATGGTCAAGAGCAGGCAATGCCTGGCTCAGAGTCAGCGTCCCAATGTGAGCGGTGACGATTATTATTATGCTAGAGCGGCACTCAGAGAATGGCACCAGGATGAAAGGAAGCTGCATCTAAGCAAGGGTCACGTGTTCTTCTCCAGTCCCCTCCCTGTGACACCTAGTCACATAGGTCCAGGTACAGGAACCATTTCCGAAACAAGATTTAATGGGAATAAATGACTTGCACTCCACCCTACCTGAAGGGCTGAGAGTGGCAGGCAGTAAGTAGGCTCTCTCAAGAGTTTAACCATAATTGATCATGGGCAAGTATAAAAGATGAATAAATGCCTTCTGTGCATAAGCCTTAGAAAGCCAACTGCATTCCTCCAAAACTCTTTATCCTGGTGAGCAAGTTGCCGGCAAGGAGTCAAGCATTCCCTTTCCTGTGCAGTGTGGCTCTGCTTGCGAGCTGCCCTCATGGGGCAGCCCACCTGCACCTGCAGGGAGCACCCGTTACCCAGTGTGCACTGTGCAAGTCAGGACCAGCGACGGGCAAACACGGCCATGGGCCACAACAGCCCCTCGGTCTGACTCTGAAATCCCACTCCTGGGAATCTATCTGCAGAACATTCTTCAAAATAAAACCACCACATGGAGGAAGATGTTTGCTACAGTAGCATATAGGATCTTAAAAATACAAATAACCATATGAGGACAGTGGGATGTGCCCTGGGATTTACAATAAAATATTCTGGAGCTCTGACCAGAAGGAACTGGAAGTCCATGCTTACCTTTAAAGGAGAGACCAAAGCTGTACCTACACTATGATTCTAGCTGCGTAAAAATATATATGCTGTGGCCAAAACAAAGGACATGCCAAGAAAAAGTTAATCTGTTAAAAAGAAAGAGAGCTGGGGAATTAGGAATGTGTTTTCCCTCTTTGAAACAAGAAAAGTCCTCAGTGCTTTTATGAGATGGTTTACACATGAAGAAGATGCCCTTCGTCAGCCAGTTCCCAGCCATTTGCAAACACTCCCCGACTCGTGAGGATTCAGAGTTCAGGCAGCCCCCGTGGCTGTCATTGTTCCAAATAGTCCATAAAATTCACAATCAGGAAGAGTTGGCCAAGAACATTCTCTGGTGTGGACGAGGCTCGTACCAGATGGTGCCGTCTGCTGCCTCTTTGGGGTTTTCCCAGTTGTAAGATGCTTAGGAAAGCCTTCCTTTTGTTTCCTCCTTGTTTTGTAGACTTTAATTATTAATTTAATCACTGGTGCTCCCTAAATGTTTCTGAGGACCTTTTCCCCCTTGTTTCTGGGATGTGGATGACACTGGAATTCCGCACCTTGGCCAGAGGAAAGGCACAAGAGCTCGGCGCAGCCCACTCACTGAGGGGACCCAGGCGGTGCCACTGAGGCTCCTCATCACCCAGCTAGCTCAGGGCAGGGGTGGTTGGAATCACTGATGTCTTTTCTGAAATTAGTTGTGCTTCAGTAATACAAAATGTGTGCAACTAGTTTATGGAATCGTCTCAACGTGATGGGATGGAAACATGAGTTCTCTCCATTCCCTGCCTTTGGTTAAAACTCATCTGAGGTCCCACTCTCGTTCTCTAACACCTTCCTCAAACCTCATGACTTCCTGATCACTTCTTTATTAAAAATCAAGGGTAATTTACATGTCACCTGCTCCCCTCCCTCTAAGCTAGGGACAGGGCCTGACTGCTTGCACTAGGGGACTCTGGCCCCTTAGTCTTCCCAACCCTTCAAGGCCAGGCTACTCTGGTACCAGGCTGGGAAGACAGTGGAACAAGAATGCAAGGAAGGCTACCTAACTCGGTGTTGGCAGTCCTCAGCAGGGCACAGGAGGACTTCTTTGGGGCCACCCCCTCCACTCCAAGGTTCCCTAAAATGGGAGGATAGAGGTCCAATTCCAGCCCTTATTTTATTGTGCAAGTGGGCTGAATGTTTGTGTTTCCCCAAATTCCTTATGAATTGAAATCCTACCTCTTAATATCATGCTATTAGGAAGTGGGGCCTTTGGGAGGTGAGTAGGCCATGAGGCTGGAGCCGCCATGAATGGGACTAGTGCCCTTACAAAAGAGGCCCCAGAAGGCTCCTCCACTCCTCCCACCATGTGAGGACACAGCGAGAAGACTGCCCTCTATCAACCAAGAAGTGGATCCTCATCAAATGCCTGACCTGATGCCCCTTGGTCTTGGACTTCCCAGCCCCCAGAAGTGTGAGAGGTAATGTCTCTGGTTTGAGCCCCACCCCCCAGGGATATGGTATTTTGTTACAGTAGCACTCCCTGACTACCATGCTGAGCCCTGGCACATTCCAGGCTACCACTGCTAGGGTCCATCACCCGCTGGGCAACAGGCATCACAGGCAGGATATGCAAGCCCAGCCATCTCCACGTTGTCCACTAGACCCATGGAAAACTCGTGCCTCCTTGAGACACTGGAACATGGACATACAGTCTTCCTTGTTCACCTCTGCGTCCACACTTCCCTCTCTCCCTGTTCTTCTCTTTCCCTGCTCTTCCAGGCATAAGACCAGATCACCGAGCTGTCAGTCTAAGCAGACACTGAATCTGGAGTTAGAATATGAACTTCGACGTCTTGTTGTAAGCACCCCCAATTCTCTTGATCCCCTTCATTTGACTGGGAGTTTGGGGTGGAAGGTGAGGGATATGCCTCTCACAATGACCGTGTATAATGATGACTTCCACTCTTCTCTCACATAGAGAGGAGTTGTTTCTCCCCTCTCACATAGAAACCGAGGAGGGGCTTGTGGCAGTGGGACTAGCATTGGCCCCAGATGTTGGCAGCTACCTCTAGCATGCACAGCACTCAGCATCTCTATCCTTGGTTTGAGCCCCACTCGCCAATGCTGAGTCAACAGGAAAATCCACTCAGCTTCTTGTAACATGCGCAAGTATAGATTTGGGTCCAAATTGGCCTTCTACTTCTTTGGGGCTTAGTTCACATTTTAGAAAAGAGGAGAATCTGATCTTACTCGGTCCAGGCTTTGGTTAAAGAATGAGGCTCACGACCAGTTAAAACTAAAGGAGAACAAGAGGAGCCTGCTTGGGGCAAAGCATGGGCTGAGTGGGCAGTGCAGGAAGCACCTGGGGAGCCCCATTCCCCCATCCATGGAACCACCTAAAGTGGGAACACCCTGAGACTTCAGAGCTCCATAAAGGCTCCATCCTTCAGACACTTACGGCTGGGTCACAGCTGACTTCATCCAGGCAGAGAGATCTATCACCAGAACCAGAAACTGCCAAACCTTTTTCAATCCAGATGAGAATGGGGAGTTTAGTGACAGTGGGGCCCACACTTCTGCTCTCCATAAGCTATGTGAGCCAGTTACTCATCACTTTAGGCTTCAACTTTGTCTGTGAATTGGGAGAAACTGTATCTCCCTCAGCAGGAGGCTAGTGGATTGAATAAGAGGACATGGTCTGTGAAGCTCATGGGACAGTGCTCGGCACATGGTGGGCAAAGTAAATCCCTAAACTACCCTGCCCTCCGAAAGAGACCACAGTGACCAGGAGATAAATGGCTCCTCTCCCTTCCAGACCAACCATAATCCAGCCACTGCTCACCAGGCTACCAGACCACTCCAGTTCGAGCCCCTGTCATCTCTTACCTGGCCCACGGCAAGAGCCTCCGAACTGAACTCCTGCTTCCACCCCTGCTCCCCACAGCCTACCAGAATGATCATAATAAAAGGGAAGCAGATCATGATACTGCTCAGAACCCTGCAGCGGCTCCTGTCCCCATCAGAGTGAATGCCAAAGTCCCCAAAATCGCCTGCAAGACCCTATGTGCTCTGTCCGCAGCTGCTTTCCTGCCATACTGCTCTCCCCTTCCCTGGCACCATCACACGGGCCTTCTCTCTGTGCCTCAGGACGTTTGTACCGAACAGTCCTTCTGCCCCTGATATTCACATTACTATCCTTCACTGCTTTCAGGTCCTGCATCAAATATCCTTCTCAGCGGTCTCCCCTAACCAGTCTATTTAACACCATGCCATTCCCCTACACCCCCCCGCCACACTGGCCATCCTAACCCAGTCCCCATAGCATTTGGTCTATCGCCTTCTAACATACCATGTAACTTACCAATTTATATTACTATCTGTCCCCCTTTCTCCATGCACACACTAGAATGTAAGTTCTATGAAGGCAAGAATTTGTGTCTGCATTCACCACTGCAACCCCCAGCATCCAGGACAGTGTCTGGCACACAGCGCTCCATAAACAAGTATTGAATGGATGCCTAAATGAATCAAAGGACATGAGGGCTCGTGAGCAGGAAAGGGTAAGACCCAGTTAACTCAAAGCACTGGCTCTGGTCAGTCCTCAGTGTCGGGTGGCACTGAGAATGAGTCAGGAAGGATGAGATCAGCTTAGAAGAGTCTCCGGGCTGAGTAACTGGTCCCCACTCCTGCCTCATCTCCATCTGGACCCAACACCACACATCCATTCAAATCACCTTCTTAGGCATTTCAACCACTTGTTTCCTCCAAACCCAACTTGCCTGGGGACCAAAGGGCAAAGCTCTTGCAAACAGAAGCTGTGTCGAACACAAGGAAAGTTCAATGGCACTTGACCCATTTTGACTTTGGAGAGCAAACTTGCTGCGGACTCACAGGTACCTGCTGGCTCCAACTCTCCCTGCCCAAAACCTTGATTCACACCTTGAACTGAAGAGACACAACTCTTTCATGTATGTGGGTCTTTTCTCTTGACGTGAGCTGCAAGCAAAGCAACAGCCCGGTGTAAGACAGTTGGGTGTGAGCTGGCAAGTGCTTGCTCCACTAAAGACACATCGAGGGGCGCCTGGGTGGCTCAGTGGGTTAAAGCCTCTGCCTTCGGCTCAGGTCATGGTCTCTGGGTCCTGGCATCAAGCCCCGCATCGGGCTCTCTGCTCAGTGGGGAGCCTGCTTCCCCCTCTCTCTCAGCCTGCCTCTCTGTCTACTTGTGATCTCTCTGTCAAACAAATAAATAAAATTTTTAAAAAAATAAAAATAAAAAATAAAAATAAAGACACATCGAGGCATCAACAAAGGAACAAATGAATAAATAGCACCAAGGAAGTCAGACAGAAACACTTGAGACCTGCAAACCATGGACTTGTAGGTCCAGTCCTGACTGCAAGCTTAGCCCCTGCAGCAACGTGGGAATGTGGTAGACGCTTAATAAAGACCTGTTGGCTGGTGACTGACTGTTGGTATAAAGTACCAAGTACCAGGTCACAGGAAGGAGCAGAGCCCAGTATAGAGCCCGGTTTCAGGGAGTAAGTCTCCCACTTTGCAGACACGGTACGCGGAACACAGCTTCTTACCCTCTTGCCCACGGTCTCGTGGGGAGTATCTGTGGACCTGCTGGGCACCAGGGAGGTGCTCACGCTCTCCGTACGGAGGCAACGGCGAGCACAGGGGTACAGAGCAGAGAGCTTCAGGTGGGCAGGGAAGGGGCCAGGCGCTCCCTCTAGCAGAGCCTCTGTGCCATGTCAGGCTTTTAACTGGTGCTTGAGGCACTTCCCTCGAGTCTGTCCAGTCCGTGCTTCCCAGTCACGCGTGTGGGTCCGTGTAAGTGCGCCTGCTGGATACCTGGATTACTGGATACACACACCCCAGCAACCTCCTGATCAGCCTTCGTCCTTCCCTTGCTGCCTCCCAGCTGTGCTTCCCCTACTCAGTAGCCCTGAGACATGCTCCGGACATCCGCAGTGTGGAAACAAGTGTATCTCCACTCCACTGCGCCGGTGTTTCCTGTAAAGAGCAATTTCATTTTGTGTCTCCATTGTATTCAATCTGGCTTTTGCACTCAGAAACTTCTTCAAACAAAGCTCTCCTTGTAAAGCGGGAAACACAGCTGACAGCCTCCCGCTCTCCCAGTATTTTTTCAGAATAAGAAAACTGCACAGGGCTGGTGGGCCAGAGCACGCCAGTGCCGCCGTAGCCAGTCAGCCCAGGGAAGAAAAGGGAGAGCCCCTCTGCGGGCTGAGAGCAGGGGTGCCCCAGGTGCAGTGTCCCCTCCAATTCCGCCCACTCCCCGGCAACACAGAGAGGACACAGGAACCCATGAGTGGGCGAATATGCGGGTTATTACAAGAGCCCCTTACACATCTTCTGACCCGGATGTTAACCGCTTCAGAATCATGGCCCCTCCGCCGCCAGAGTGGTCGCCCCCCCTCCTCCTGGCTCTCAGGCAGAGGACCACCCAGTGCCCTTGGGATACAGCCAGGCTCCGCCAGGACTGCACTGATGTGATGCCCAGCGTCCCCCCTTCTCTCACGCTCACCCCCCTTCCCTCTCCCTCCAGCCAGATCCACCTTCTCTCACTTCAGGCACAGGCCACATTCTCACCCCCTTTACCTGTTGGCCCTTTGTTTCTGAACCCAGAACACTCTCCCCTCCCCCACGTGCCCCCTTCCAGCCAGTCTTGTCCTTGGTTGAGTACAGAAAGGGGTGAATAAATGATCAAGTGGAAATATCCACTCTGGGAGAAATATTTGGGTCATGGATTGAGTTGAGGGTGTCATCATGTGACCCCTAAGACTTTTAGTCCATGACTGAAAGAGCAGCATCAGCCAGTGGGTCAGGGAGACACAGAGGGTCCTCTAGGGTCTCAAGGGTGTACCCCTGAAAGAACACCCAGGAGAAGCAACCCCCACTCCCCCGGCCCCCACCTCTCTTGCAGCCCATCCTCGTCCTCGACCCTCAATCAAGGCTCACCTTTCCTCCCCTCAGGAGCCTCCTCCCACGTAGGTCTATAAGAGAGCGCTCATTCCATCGGTGGAACCACCTGCTTTAGGCAAGTTTCTCGCACTCCATCAGCAGCGGCCACTAGCTTAGCCTGAGGGACCCAAAGCCTTTCACTCCTGCTGCGTGTTCTACTTGTAGGGCACAGAATATTCACAGGAGAATCAAAATAAAGCCTCTGGGGTCTACGAGGGAAACAGCTCAGACACCCAGGGAAGGAAAAGAGAAAAGCACTTGACCCCGTGTGTGATTTCAGCACATCCAAGGGACCAGGCCTGGAGAAGTCCTTACGGTGCGAGGAACACACTCCCAGATGGCCTCGGGAGCTGCTTTCAATCCAGTCAAGAGTCCGTGCAGAAGAGAGAGCATAGGTCTACTTCATTTTGATCAGGAGTTTCAGAACAGAAAAAAGTTTTACAACAAGAAATGGAAAGAACAAAGGTTTTCCTTAAGTAGTTTTTCTCAGCTTGAGAGCGAACATGAACAAACTTGTTATGGGTTGAACTATGTCTCCCCAAAATTCATATGCTGAAGTCCTAGCCCCCAGTACAGCACCACAGCCGAAGGTGACCTTATTTGGAAATAGGGTCACTAAAGAGACACGCAGTTAAGATGAGCCCATCAGGGGGAGCCTGGGTGGCTCAGATGGTTAAGCGTCTGCCTTCAGCTCAGGTGATGATCCCGGGGTCCTGGGATCAAGCCCTGCATGGGGCTCCCTGCTCGGGGGCGGGGGGGAGAGCCTGCTTCTCCCTCTCCTTCTACTGCTCCCCCTGCTTATGCTTTCTCTTTGTCTGTCAAATAAATAAAATATTAAAAAAAAAAAAAAAAAAAGAGGAGGCCATCAAGGTGGGCCCTGACCCAACATGGCTGTGTCCTTACAACACAGGGAATGTGGACACAGAGACAGACATGCACACAGGGAGGATGCTATCTGCAGATGAAGGCAAAGATCCGGGGGATGCTTTCCAAGCCAAGGACACCACAGACTGCCAGCAAACCAGAAGCTAGAAGACTGAACTGATTCTCCCACACAGCCCTCAGAAGGGCCCAACCCTGCCAACACCTTGGTCTCAGACTTCTGGCCTCCAGAACTGAGAGACAATAAATTTCAGTTATTTAAACCACCCAGTTTATAGCCCTTTATTATGGCAGCCCCAGCAAACTAATACAAAAAGCCAGAAGTGTATCTCGAAAGTATTTTCCAACTCAATGTCCATCCCAAACCCAGTGAACTATCTCTAAAACCTCTGCACCCACAGTGAAACACCCTAGCCACCCAAGGCTTCCAGAACCCTGCAGGTTCTACGTAGGTCAAAGGTGACATCTCGCTCCTGACTCTCGCAGCATGTCCTGGACCGTCGCTGTGACAGAAGGACAGTGAAATAGAGTCATTATGGACAGAGACTCTCAAGCCAACCATCTGCATTTGGATCCCTCTCCTGCCACTTACTAGCTGTGTGGCTGACACAGCTGACCACCATTCCCTGTCGGTGACACAGAGCTAGCAGCTGGACTGGCTTCATGGGGTGCTTGGGGAGAGCACCTGAGAAAGAACAGGGTGCATCATAGTTCCTGGCACATGGTAAGCACCCAAAGGTGGGAGCTGGCTCAGGAAGGTGAAATGAAATTAGGGGTCACCCCTTAGATCCGCTAAGCTCTTAAAGGTACAGAAAAATGGAGATCTAAGATGCAACCAACCCAGCATCTAAGATGCCGGGGACTGACACAGCCTAGGGCTCGCCTCTGCAGCACCTGCTGGCCCCACGGAGGGTCCTTCCTGAGAGCAGGGAGGAGGCAGGAGCAGATGGCGGTGATGGACTACAGGGCCCGGGAAGGAGGAGGAACAAGAGAAGCCGGAGGTCAGAGCAGCTCAGCTCGTGTGTCTGACAAGCAGCACCAAGAGGAATCACAGTGTCACCTCAAGGTCACCGGCCTCTCCCCTGGCTGCGGGGACACAGAATTCCTCCCCAGCAGGAGAGCCCCACAGCCTGCTGCACACCTGCTGGAACAGAGAGATGAAGATACACGGGGTCACCACATCAAGAGAGGCGACCTGGAAGTCACCGAGAGGAAATATGTGAGCTGTAGCAAAATCGGGGCATGTCTAGCAAAAGGCTAAGAAAACCCCACCATCGGGGAACCCTCTGTAGGGATGTGTTGGTTAACGTTTAACAACCAGGTGGGAGCATTGGCAATTTTCACGGTGTAAATATTCCCACCATGGCCCATGACAAACTATCAAGAAGATATCAATCAGTTCACCAAAATGTAACAGTTGGCTCTCGGGAGCCTAGATGCTAGCGGAACCCTAAGTGACGTTAGGGCAGACCCTTAGCCCTCGCTGAGCAAGCCGGTAGTGGCAGCCTGCCTTCCACGCTGGTGCTCTCTAGCCACAGCAGGCCCACTGCTGTGTGGTCCGCAGGCCTCCCTACCTGCGCCAGCACCTGCGTGTGCTGCCAGCCGGCTCCCCGCTCTCTCCTCCCAGAAGGCGACTCGGTAGCTTGAGGTAAGGGACAGAGCCACCGCAGGTACAAAACCGGATCGCGACCCTCATTCCACAGGTGAGGAGCCATTCCTACACATGCCCGCCGTCAGTGCCTCAGGGAAGGCCTGGCTTGGGGCAGGAATGTGCTGGCTCTCCAGAAATGGGTGTCTGTCTGCAGGGTAGGTTAAAAGAACCCTGGAGAGACCTTCGGCCCTGTGCCCTGCATTCTCCAGGCTCGGTACAAGCATAGGGCATGTGCTTTAGATACCTTTCATGCGGCCGTTTTGCTTGGGAGTGGGGCAATGCTCTCCAGCCGCCCCTGGTCCATCACCGCGGCCAGACCCGCACTGACACCCACCATACTAAGCACAGACTGGAAGGCGCTTCTCTCTGGATCGACGAGCGCCCAGCGGAGCCGAAATCCTGGACCTACCCAGCCAGCATTAGGTCAGCTGCACAGTACAGCCCCATGTGGATCTTTCCTTCCTAGGGTGGACCCGTCCTCGGCGTACACCTCCCTGCAGGCTGCTTAAAGCGTAGTTCAAGGAACGGACAGCGAGCCGTTCTTTTCTTCTCAGGTAATTAGGTCCAGAGGCAAATCCGATCCCCTGCCAGACCGCCCCGCCAGCAGGTGAGGGAAGCCTCCGGCACTGACAGTGTTCCTGAGCTCGGGGCCGCAGCAGCCCGCCCACCGGTTAGCGCTTCTCAGACCTGCAGGGGCACAGGGCCAGGTCCGGAGCGCTTCCAAGCCCTCAGTTAAGTGAGGCACTGGAGACTACGCCAAGCAGGGGCAAAGGCCTTGGGCCAGAAGCTGAGAGCCTGGGACTCTATCTGTTCCCACACTAATTCACCGTGACCTTAGGCAAGTCACCTGAATCCTCTGGGCTTCCGTGCCTTCACTGGCACAAAGACCCCTTCTTGCCTCTAGTATAAAATTATCAGAAAGAACACACGGTAAGAGGGGTGTAAAGTGCACTGGAGATGATTTACAATCAGCATTCCTTAAGATGTTGTTTACAAAGGCAAAGTAACGTGGGAAATTTGCTGGAGGCAAAAATGGAGTTTTATCTGAAATGGTTTATTGATCCTCCAACCATTGCTGACCTCAGTAAATCCCCAGCCTGTACAGATGTGGCCAAAATGTTGAGGCAGTGAATACTTCCCCAAGTGTATCTCCCGGCTCAATAATACTGTTAGGACCACTACAAATACCCACAGAGTGCCTGACATATCCAAACAGAAAAGCAGTGGTGAGGAGAAATGGGTCGTGACGCAAAGTCTAAGCGAATTCCTCCTGCCCAGCAACCCCCCTTCTCCCAGCTCCACCACCAAAACACAAATGGCCATTCTATGTTTGTGTGAGTAGAAGAATGAACTTGGCTAAGCAGGAACAAGGGCTGTTTAAGGGGAAGCAGGGAGGGCTTTATTTCTCTGGTCTTAGGAGTAGACTTAGCAAGACCAGCAGCCTGGATGGGGAAAGTGCCAGGCTAGAAGCTGAACATGCCAGGTGGAGGCCACTACACAGCTTCCATGGACACTGGCTAGCTGTGGAATCCCACTCCTGTTTCACTGAGGCCAGCTGTCCGCCCAGTGCCTTGGTTTGGCGTGGCCTGACTATCAGATGTTTGCATAGTGAGGACATTGCCTATGTCCACGACCAGAAGCAACTGTCAAGCCTGTGGAGAGCTAGGACCACAGAAGACCACGATGCAGCCCCAGCCCCACCGCCCACCTGGATTTTCCTTAAGTCAGAATATACATGAGCTTTGCCTTGTCACTGGATCCCAGATGGATCCCAGCAAGTCTCCATAAATCAAAAGGGGAAATTATTCTGAAGCAAAAAGTCTTTTCCACACAACAGAGCTCAGGCAGATGGCAATTATTTATTCCAATTAGCAATAAGAATAGATAAGCTTAGTGAGCATGTTCTATGAGCCAGACACTGTTCTAAGTGCTTTATGTGGATTGATCTCATTTATCCATTATTACAACCCTATGAGATAATAAGATAATGACTTTCAGAATACCCAGTTTATAGATAAAGAAACCGAGGCAAGAAAGGCTAATTTTACCAAGATTATACAGTTAAAAAGTAATTCCATTCATTAAGTTAATGCTAGCTCTAATAAACCCTGAAATCCTATAGACATGACACGATAGAACCTTGTTATCTCACTCATGGAAAGTTTTGTTGGTGGGAACATCAGGGGCTCAGTCACACACAGTCACTCAGGACCCCACTGACAGGTGGCCTGCCATCCTCACCATGGGATGTCCAGTGTCATTCTGGGAACCTACCTCCAGAACATATGAAGGGTGGGAACATGACAGTCACAAGGGAGGTGCTCATGGGCCACACCTAGAAGGGGCATATGACTTCCATCCACTTTCCAGGGGCCCAAGCTCAGTCGCCTGGATGCAGGTAAGGGCTGAGAAATGTTGACCCAGGCTGGGTGGCCAGTCCTGGTCACCATTCTACACTATGAAAGGGAAACACAAAGCTCATGTGGTCAGCAAGCCTCGTCTGCCAGTTTTAGAGCTGGGATCGAAACCCAAGCAACCCGGCTCCAGAGTCTGTCCTTCTTTATCATTGTGCTACCTGATCTGGGCTCAGGAGCTGCTGGGGAGGCAGTCACTGTGCTCAGGTGGAGCTGGGCATCTGCACAGGGTGGAGACTGGGAGGGAGGTGGCAGTCAGCTGCCCAGCGCCAGCACTAAGCAGCCTTTCTCAATCTCCACCACACACCTGTCATAGGATCTGAAATGCCACCATTAGCTTGACCATTGGTCATGGGGCAACAAAATCTAGGCGTTCCTACAAATTGGCAGCTACCTCTGGGAAGGGTCAAACTCTAAGCCTTCTTTATTTTTTACAACTTCGCTAAATGAGATTATCAGATGCTTCTCCAAAGGGAAGCCCTGGGTGAGTTCACCATCCAGTGGGAACTGGGGAGTCTGGAAGATGGAGTGAAGGTACTGCGGGTAGGAGAAGTGATGGGGTGTTCAGAATCTAGGAGTAAGCTTCACGTGGCCACAGCCCAGCAAGTAGTCCAGTGTATCTAAGCAGACAGAGCCCTGTGCTGGGAGATGTGATGGTTTTCCAATATGTTCCCAAATTGCTGGATACTCCTCTCTTTAAGAGGTAGAGGCCAATTCTCCTTCTCTTGAACATGGGCTGAACTTAGTGACTTGCTTCTAATGAAAGGAACAAAGCAAAAGTGATGGTATGTGACCCCAGAGAACGGGTAGTAAAGGACACTGAAGCCTCCTCCTGGTTTTCTCTCACTATCTTGGACCACTTGCTCTCAAGAAGCAAGATGCCATGTTGTGACAATGTTCAAGCAGCCATGGAGAACCTACATGGTGAGGAACGGAGGCCTCCTGCCAACAACCATGGGAGGGAGCCATCTTGGAAGTAAAACCCCCAACCCCCACTCAAACTTTCAGATGACTACCCCCCACCAATACCCTGACTGACTCCAACCACAGGAGAGACCCTCAACTAGACCCACCCAACAAAGCTGCTCCTGAATTCCTGGCCCACAGGAACCATAATATAATCAATTATTTTTGCTCAAAGCCACTGCCTTCTGGGGTGATTTGTTTTACAGCTACAGATAACTAATACGGTACGGGAGAAGAAAGGAAGTCAGTAGAAGCAATGCATTTCCACTCATAAGGAGCCTTGAATGCCAAAAAGCCAGCTTTGGTCTTAACGTATTATGAGGAAGCAAGGAATGTTTCAATATGTGACATGAAGTGGAGAAAAGAAACAGGAAAGCATTTCTTTGGCCACAGACTAGAAGGAAACTCATGTTCCCAATGTCTCAGGCTGGGGATGTGCCTTTCTCTAGCCCAGTGGTTCTTGACTAGGAGTGACTTTGCCCCACTGACATTTAGCAACATCTTGAGATATTTTGGTTGCCACAACTATGGGGGTACACTTACTAGTATCTAGTAGGGAGAAGTCAGCGATGCTGCCAAGCTTACTACAATGTGCAGGTCAGCCCCCACGACAAAAAACTACCTAACTCAATTGTTGATAAAGCCAAGATTGAGAAAGCCTGCTCTAGCCTGGCCTTAAAACCACTGTCTCCCTTAAAGCAGCTGTAACTCTGGGCCTCTTCAGAGTTAGAATCACCATTTGGACTCTCACACCAAAATGCTTCCCAAGTCTGAAGACTCAGAAAAGGAAAATAAAACCTTGGTCAATTAGAAAGACCTAGACCAATTCCTGGAGGTCAGGACATAGCTGTGGGCTTAGGACTAACCTCTTCCACAGGTTCTCAGAGCCAAGAAGTCAGAACAGGATAGATTATACTGTGCTAACAAATTAACTGGAATCTCAGTGTCCTGACACCAAAAAAGGGTGTATTTCTCATTCACAACATAGTCCACTGAAATCATAGGAGTCTCTCTTCCATGCAATGACTCAACCCCCAAGGCCACACTCATCTCTAGTCATTCTATCTGCTTGCATTGGTCTTGTGCAATGGCAGGAGGTGGAAAGATAGGAGGGAAGATCACACGGGGGAGATTCAGTGCAGGCCTGGAAATGCCTACATTCCATTGGCCAGAACAAGTCACATGGTCCCATCTAGCTGCAAGAGAGGCTGGGAAATGTAGTCCTGCTCTGAGACTGTGAAGATGAGAAAAATGGACATTGGTCAGCACTAGCAACATCTGTACTCTAGTATAGTCTCTCCCAGTCCTCACCACCAAGCCTCACACTCAGAACACAAGCCTGGCCCAGGCCCACTGGTACAATCCCAAGAGAATCCATCATTAAAAAATGAGGCATTATGGTGCCTTTGTGGCCCAGTCAGTTAAGCATCTGACTCTTGGTTTTGGCTCAGGTCATGATCTCATGGGTCATGAGATTGAGCCCCACATCAGGATCCACACTCAGTGGGGAGTGTGCTTGAAGAGTCTCTCCCTCTGCCCTTCCCCCTACTTGTGTAAATTCTCTAAAATAAACAAATAAATCTTAAAAAAAAAAAAAAAAAAGAATGAAGTATTGCCTGAAGTCATGGCATGTCCTCATGAAGGAGATGGAAGGTGACACAGGATTCCTATCTTTGCCTCCATAGTCAGTTATACAAGGGACCTCATCACTCTTGGTTCAGGAAAATAATGGGTGACCTATCCTTGTCAAACCCCAACCATAGACCAAAATCAAGTAAGCTCTGGTTACTGGAAGAATCCTCTTATCAGCCATATTTGATTAAAATTTTATATCCCAGTTCTCAATTCCAGATGAAGGATTTTTAAACTTCATATATTTTTCTAAAATGAGAAGCAAATATGAAAGTTACTTCATAATGCAGACTTCCTGAGTCTTTTAAACCCTGAGCACTAGAACACTGTGCAGTGCTTTACAACCCAGCTCAAGGGAAGGTATCATCTGAGCCCACGCAAAAGCTGAAAGCTTAGTCATTTGATAAAAAGGAGAGGCTCTAAAGGTGGGGGTTAAAGAAAAAAAATGGAAATTCAACTGCACACCATTTATATACATTCTTGTGAACATATATTTCATTAAAGATTTTTTTTAAAGCCACTTCTATATCCCCAATTTAACATAGTCAAGTGAATACAGCATTCTTGGGATAAAAATGAAGGTAATTCCATTTGAGATGTGTGCCCAAATGGAATCAACTTACCCCAGCCCATTTCTTCTTAGCCTCTGTTCAGGAAGTTTGAGACCCATTTATTTTTCTCTTTTCCTTCCAGGCCTGAGAAGCCACCCTCCCGGCTAGCTGTCGTCCACATGGGCATGCTCGGTAATCCTACAGAGCATCCTGGAATGCAGTTGGAATACAAGATGCTACAGGTAATAAAGTTTATCAGAGTGGCCTGTCATTATTTTTGCATCATTATCCAATGACTGCAGCTTTAGAAGGTAATAAATCACTGCACAGGTGACAAATTGAGAAACGAAGGACAGTTATTCTCACAGATAAAGCAACTGCTGTCACTAATGAGATGTGGTGACTTGGTGCTCAACCTTTTAAAAAACGTCCTGTGGTCCTGCAAGGTGTCAGCGGGAAAGTCATCCACATCTCAAAGCATGCCAGGTCCACTGCCAAGACCGAAAAGGAGCTTGAAATTCCAACGGCTCTAAAAATTAGTGTCCCAGTTCACTCCTTGCTGGCCCAGAGGGAACATGGAAACACCAATAACCAAGCTCCTATAAGTCTAAACTTCACGGGCTTGGCTGTAAGTGCCAGGACAGCCCATTTTTCATTCATCCTGGCTCAGGGATGTCTCCAAAGAAGCTTGTGTCACCCGTGTACATCCTGTGTGCGTTTTCACACGTGTGTGCCCTAAGGTGACTAAATCCTAAACTGTCTCTGCATCATTCCTAATACATTAAATTTTGTCTTGTTTTTTTACACTTAGGTAACAAAAAATAGCAGAGCATATTCTCTACAGACTATAAAAATTAGGTCTCTGGACTAAAATCAAGCAGGAGAGGTCTGAGTCCAGGAAACAATTATGAAGACTCTGAGGGGTTTTGGGAAGGAGAACTGGTTTTCCTCCACTCTGATGCTGGGGGCTGTGCTGGTCAAGGTGCCGTGGACTCTTTCCAAATTTACCAGTAGGTTCCTAGAGTACAGGAAACTGCTACGAGCTAGAAAGAACCTCTTGTAGAAAGGGAAGCCGTGTATCTGGGACCAAACTATAGCACTAAATAAGAATGCATGAATGAGTCAGGTGCCTGGCATTGGGAAATTTTGGGCCAGGGAATTATGCTCCAGAGAAGTGGATCTCAAAATGTGGCCCCAGACCAAGGGCATCAGCATCACTTTAGAGCTCAGTAGAAATCCAAATTCTTGGGGGCCTACCTCAGATCTAATAAGTCAGAAACTCTAAACTATTAATCAGAGACCACTAAATCAGAAAGGATTCCCAGGCTCGTGCACTTCTCTGAAGCACTGGGTCTGCCTATTTTTATGAATTTTCCTTTTATGCAAGAC
>CM052885.1:15147205-15412215 GCA_028534135.1 Potos flavus
GAGAGAGCACAAGCAGGCAGAGTGGCAGGCAGAGGCAGAGGGAGAAGCAGGCTCCCTGCCGAGCAAGGAGCCCGATGTAGGACTCGATCCCAGGACCCTGGGATCATGACCTGAACCGAAGGCAGCCGCTTAACCAACTGAACCACCCAGGCGTCCCTTGAGCCAGGATCTTATGGTCAATCTCAACTGAAACTAAAATGAATTTTAAGACAAAACTCTGACGCTCATGGCCTGCATGACATTCTCCAACCTGCACCCATCCTACAATTGGGGTTCTCCAAATACTGAAGGAATGTTGGGCCCCCAGCTAAGTCCAACACCAGGAAACCACCCCAGATGATAATGAGGCCATGTGGTTCCCACAGAGCCCATGTAAAGAGGTCCTTCCTCACCTGGGGAAAGGCAACAGGATATATTTTATAAGCCTCAGTGACTTTCAATGTAAAGCATCAATCCTTTCATCCACAAAACTTCCCAAGGTCCTGTTATCTCCCAGGAAAGGCACGGTCTCCTCTCCAAATTAAACAAGGTAAGTGCACTGGAAAGTGTTCTGTTCTTCCCTCTGCCACTCACACTTCCAGCAAAAAAGGTCATTGGGAGGTGGCCCAGTTCGAGCCTGCTCACCGCTATGACTCCACTCCATTTTCTCATTGAGAAAACCCCGTCAGATTAGGGGGATTGGAGTGGGGAGTTACTTCATTCCCATTTTCACCACATGCAGAAAAATGATCGTTTTGTATGTTACACACTGGGTAATCAATTCCAATCCCCTGGAGATTTCCAGGGTCTGCTAAGCACATTTATTCTCCTGTTTCTATTCTATTCCTTTGATTTGCACAACTTGAACATACTGTCATCATTTTGAAGGAGGGGAGAGAAGAGGAAATGAGAAAGCAAGGGCAGAAGGGGCAAGAGAAAGGGAGGGAGAAGGAGCTTGATCCTGTCATTCTCCAGCTAGAAATTCCCCTTTGTCTATAGGACACAATACCTATGTCCCCCATTCAAGACCTTAACAGCCTAACCCTGGAACTTGCCTGTGCATGTCTGTGTTGAGTTTTCAAGGTTAAATGTAATGACAATGATAATATAACAATATCCGCATTATCATCAGAGCTGGGCTGGTCTAGATGAAACACAGGAGTGTGCCTGACACTCAGATTGAAGACTCACAATAATAATATGAGGTTAGTCACTATTATTAACACTATTTCATTAGCTATTAAGTGGGAAATATGGGATTGGGTCCCAGCAATCTGACCCCACATTCCCATGTTCCTAGTCACTGTTAAATGTTAAACTTTTCCTGACATGTGACTCCCAGGCCCTTCTGGGCCCTGGGCTCCTTGCACACCTCACAGTGAGAGACCAGGTGGAGCCACAATTCAGGAATAAAATTCCATCCCTGAGTCATGACTATTTGACCCCTTTCTCAGCCTCAGCTCAAGGGAGACTTATATGTACAGAAACTGGATATAAAGTAATCAAGAGATACAATCTCTTGTCCCAAGAACCTCCTGAATCCTGGCACCTAACACAAGGTTTTACAAACTAATTGTTCAGTAAACATTTGGTAAATGAACGTGTTCTCAGATTCATCTTTAGTAAATTTTTGCACAATTATATAGCAGACGATGTGCTAGATGATTTCTTGAATGTTACCTCATCTAAGCCTCGCAAGAACTCCAAGAAGTATTTGTGCCCCTGTTTTCAGATGAGAACCCTGGAGCTTAGAAAGAGAAATGGCTTCTATCTTGCCTGGAGGTTGTGACAATCTGCAGGTTCGTGTGGGAGTAAACAGAAGTCTGTGAAAAGCAGGAGCCACTTAGGGACTCTAAGCCAGACTCTCAGCCAAAGCAAATCTGACTACTTTATATCACCACCAACTCATGTCTTTCCCCCATTCCCCACGTTTTTACCTTACTACTGAATTCCATTCCCCACATGGAAAGAGCTTAAATGGAGATATCTCTAGGAGCTTTATAAGATGCTCTGGTAATACTGCTGCAAAACAAATCCCCCCAAACTTAAAGGCTTAAAATAACCATTTTCTTTCCTGACCATTTTGTGGGCCAGGAATTTGGGAAGGGCTTGTCTGAGGGGTTCTTACTTATGACCTCTCAGGATGTTCAAGTTTGGGTTATAGAGAGATGAGATGTCAGCTGGGGCTACAACATGTAAAGACTTGACTGGACTAGATGTCCAAGATGGCACACTCATGGGGAGCAGTTGATGCTGGCTGTTGGCTGGCAGCTCAGCTGGGGTGCAGACTGGAGCCCCTTTATATGGTCTTTCCACCATGGTGGCCCCTGGATGGTCAGACTTATACGGGCACCTGGCTTTTCCCTGAGCAAACATCTGGAGAGAACCAGGCAGAAGCACCATGGCCCTTTTGATGTAGCGTTGAAAGTCACCAGACTTACTTTTACCACATTCTTTTAGTTAATCAGCCACATGCCCACCCAGATCCAAGAGAAGACCATCTCTCTAGGAAGGAATATCAAAGAATTTGCAGCCATTTTTTTTAACACCATACAAGGCTATTGACATTCACCCCAGGAAAAATTTAAGTCAGCTTGATTCCTTTGTGGGAAAGTCAGTCTCCAAGAATGGCCACCATTGACTCCTTCCCCTGCTGTTACACTCATGTCACATCACTCATCAAAGGTACTACTCTTTCCCCTCCCCTTGAATCTGGGCCAGCTTTATCAATACAGCATGTGGTAAAGTGGCTCTACAGTAATTGGTCTAGTCTTTCAAAGAGCCAGCAGCTTCCACTTCCTCCAGGGGAAGTTGAATACCATGTAGGATATCAAAATACTCTGAGTCCACCATGCTGTGAAGAAGCCTAAGCTGGGCTCATGAAAAAGCCACACGGAGGAAAACCAGAGAACCGACTGGCAGCCAGGAGCAGAACCCCAAACATATGATCCCATTGAGCTGCCCCAACCAGCCCCTGGCCATGTGAGCCTTTCCAGTGAAAATCAGACACCATGGATCACACACACAGTCATCCATCTCCATATGCTCTCTCCAAATTCCTGACCCACAGAAGCATGAGCAGATAAAATGATGATTGTTTTAAGACAGTTCATTGAGCATCCTTAACCACTTCCCAAGACTAGCCACAAGGTGGTTTTTTAAAGGGGGAGAGAGCAGGAAGGAATGGTGTTCAAAGGGCTGACTTGGGGTGTGGAGCTGTCACACTGGATGAGGCAGGAGCTCACTGAAGATGCAGAAGGGAATGTGGGAGGAAGTCAAGGACATATATACCTGTTTCAAAGTTTTGCCCCCAAAAATAAGGGAAAGAGGACTCTCTTCCTTTTTTAATTTCTATATCATCTCCATTGGCCCACCTTCCAGGACATGGGGAGGTCAGAATATTATGTTACTAAACTGAATTTTTAATCTATTTTATTTTTACTTATGAAATATTTCAAACATACTGGAAAAAAAAAGGAAAATACTTTAACAAATGCCCTTGTACTTACCACCCAACATTTAAATAGACTTTTGAGGAGAAGTCAAGAATCATAATCAGTTTTCACAGAATTGCTATTTATAGGAAAATATGTTTTACATTCTAGAAAAAACTGACTTGGGGATGAATTCTTGGGATACACCTGGCAATTAGCAGTGGGTTTGAGTATCAGCCTCCCAAGGACCTCAAGGTCTGGCAGGCCCCCAAGTCAGGCCAGTGATTTCTGTTTTCCATATCCATGCCCCACCCCCAACCCCTCTGCCCCACCATGCAGGTGTCCAGAGCAGTTACACAAATAAAGGCCCCCAGTGGAGAGCTCACCCAGAAAGATTCTCACTGAACCACCTCAGCTGCACCATTAGCCTCCCATTACTACTATTCCATCTTACTCATAAGATGTGCCTGTCCCGTGTGCCATCCCTGAGATAGCTGATAGCCAACCAATTTGATGGACACTCCAGACCTTTTACTAATGGCTAAGTCTATCACTTTCCCAAGGTTAGATGTTTGCAAGTTAATAGGTACCTTCTAGAGCTAGTGCAGTGTAACCCGCAGCAGAAGTATCCTTATGAGAGGGGTTGTGGGGTGCACTGGCACTTTCCATTTGTACCTACAGATCTACTTTCCACATTCCTCTCCCTGAGAGGCTGGCCTGCATGGATTCTCTGAGGGACTCCTCTGCTTCTAGCTTTCTATTGGGGTCAATCAATAGGGGAGCATCCACAGAGGATGAGGAAAAAGGAAGAAAGTTCAGTCCAGGTATTTATCTTTCTGGTTTCCTCCCCCATGGAGTCACCACAGGCTGTTCCCAACCAAAGCCTGAATTTCTGTTCAAAAGCCAGTCCACACAGCTCTCCCTTTCCTGGGTTCCAGAAACTGCTCTCTACCCTCACTGTTTCAGGCGTAGGAGAGGCAAGGAGCCCTGCTGCTCCTGCCTTGGGAACCTGCATCATCCCCGTGGGTTCCCCTTCATCCTGCCTATGCCTTTGCACACCTATAAAGTCTATAAAGTCCCCTCGAACTGCCCGATTTGAGTGTGCCATTCAATTCTGCTGGGACTGTAACAAAACAGGAGGGAAGTGAAACCACTCGGCACCTCTCAAATCTTGCCATGTCCCCTCTCTTGGATAGGCAACCCAGCCGGGAGCCACCAACGTCACAGGAAGAGTAGCCCTACCCCATGCCCGGTCAGGGAGGTACAGGCCTGATGCTCAGCTCCAGGGCCCTGTGGCCTCTGCCTGTGACTGTCCCAGGCATAAGTCATGAGCACAGGGCTGCCAGGAAGAACACCACCACACTACTGCTCCCACCAAATGAAGTCACCCCAAATTCAGAGCCACTCTTCTATGCTTTATGCTTCTTCATAAAAGGATAGGACATATTATAAGCAAAATATGCTTGCTAAATATAGTCTATTCAGCCTGGGGAAGGCTAAATTATTCATAGCCAGACCAGGATATACAATGCACGCTAAACACAAATCCATTTTTGATTCTGGTATTTTTTTTTCTGGGGCCTGTGTATTCAGCGCCCCTGCATTGATCTGTAACTGCCCCCCTGATGCCAGCATTTGCTCAGGATGAAGATCTCAGCATCGGGGCCAATTACCAAGCTGTGAATAGCCCCAGTCTCGCCCTCTGCAGGACAGCAGTGACCACAAGGTCATCGATTGTCCATCCTGTGCAACGCGGTCCTGAAGGCATATGCATCTCGTGAAAGGATCATCAGCTCCCCACAGAGCCCCAAGGATAAACAAGCCCAAAAAAAGACATCATCGAAGCCAGGACAGCTCAGCATCCATCGTACCATGAAAGGCAAGATGGGACAGTGCGTCGGTGACAATTAAAGCCACTGAGTCCTCCATATGATCAATGCCTGGGAAACAATGCATAAGTCCCACCCAGAAGTCTGAGGTCTCAGACTGGGCTCATACATTTCAAATTCTTTTCAATCCAAGCTCTCTTTACCTAGAAGCTGCTGCTTAGGTTTTTGTGGGGGTTTTTTTGTTTGTCTGTTTTTTTGAGTATGAGACTCGTTGAAAATACAGACGTCTCTGAGAAAGTCTTCATTTCACTACTAGTGTTTTCCAAATAAGACAAAGCAGAATCATGAAATAAAACACAGATCTCGGCTATTCTCTTCTTTCTGAATGTCACTTCAGGAGCTCAAGACTTAGGCAACTGACCATGTCCTACAGGCTTTGTTGGCACCAGATGTTCAGAGTGTTCCATGACAAAGTGGGGGAGCATACAGTGGAACGAGTTATAATGGGGGGAGCCCTAGATAATAATCTGCCAAAACATGGCATTTCTGTTCTCATAGATGAGAGAAATCGATCACAAATAGATTATCTCACTACTAAAATGGATACAGATTTTATGAACAGTAGCTCGAAACAGGTTTTATCTGACAACAGAACGCAATGTTCAGATGGAAATAAACAGTGAGGTTGGTAATGTGCATATTCCCAGGTACCCCACCATTACTTCAGGCCCTTGAGATGAGGGAGACTTATACTTCCTAGACTTGATCACAGGTTGAACAAATTCAGAAGACAAACCTTTTGCTGCTTGGCTCCCATGAGTGATTTGAGCAGCAGCCCTTGGCCTACCAGAACCTGAGGTCAGAGAGATGTCACTGGATAGATCACCAAGATGAGGAGCAGTAAGCAATGGCCAAATTCAGTGCACCTTGTCTCTCCCAACAACGCAGCTGCTACGAATAGCCTCGGAGATGGGCCCAAACTTCAGGCTATGTGTCATCTCTCAAATTATGGCCTGTTTCCTTTCCAGTTTGAGAAGAGTGTGTTTTATCGACCAAAGAAAAGAGCCTGTGATCACGGATTCTGCAGGACTCATGGAGCAACCAACCCTCCCAGAAGCGAGTAAACATTCTGGTCCATTGCCTGCATGACTAGATGAAGGGCTCCCTGCAAATTCAAACCAGCAGAACCAGTCCCATCCAAAGAGGAAGTGTTGAGAGGCATGGCACAGTGTTGAGAGCAGCCTGGGCCCGAACCCCAGCTCCCTGGCTTGTCAGCGGGGCCTTGACCAAGGCACCTAACCTCTCTGCAACTAGACAAGAATCAACACCTACCTTGTCTATTGCCTGGGAAGGTTGTGGAAGAATATATGAGAAAGCATTTTGTAAACAGTAACTCACACACAGCTCTAGGAGAGAACTAGCACCATCACCCAGGAATCCATCACAGCCTTAAAACTTCGACAGGCCCATATGATATTTCCTTAAACCAGGAGTTCTCAAAGTGCAGTCCCCTCATCTTGTTAATAATGCAAATTATCAAAACCCAGACCCACTGAATCAGAAATCCTGGTTGGGAGAAGAGGAGGAAGGTGGAGAAATCAAGGCTTAACCAGCCCTGCAGCTGATTCTGGTCAAGTGTGAGAGCCACTGCTCAAAGGAATTTGTGACTTGTCCGAAGCAGGTGTGTCTCCATCCCAAGATGACTGTTACTGCCTGGCTTAGCCCACTGGCCCTCTTCTGCTGGGACAGAGGAGGTGAGTGAGATCCAGGGAAGAGGAGGGCCCATCCCCGTCCCAGCCTTGGGGGAGTTCATGCTAAATGGAGCAAGAACGGCATCCATACACAACTGGCAAATGATCAAAGATCCCGAGACTATGTGACCCACTTGCCTTGCAGAGACTGGCACTGCTAGAGGGGGTGGGAAGGTATGGGGAGGGGAGCAATGAGTCTCCAGGGATACTAGCTGGCTGTGAAAAGGCAGAGATGAGGAAGGGCACTCTTGTGTGTGGCTGGGAGGGGGGATCAGGGTAGGTGGGAATGGGGAGGAACCAGCTCACTGGGTCCAGGTGATTCCCTTAAGGGCCCTTCTGAGCCAAAGCCGGTTTCCTCATTCAGTTCAGAGGCAGATTCTCTTAAATTAGTAAACAGCACAGGCCCTTTCAAGTTACACACTGTGCTTAATCCTCAAGCCTCCCCTAAATCTATCTTTCCCCCCTGCCAACTACATTAGGCCTATAAACAGAGAAGCTTCGGGGGAAGGAGTGGCTGAAATTGCATGGTTTATTAGGATGATTATATATTATTTATGTAATAATTACATACGTGATTATATAGCATTATAATCATGCCTACACTCTAGCTTTATTAACCATAAAATATCATTTTTGCTTTTAAGGTTTTTATGATTTTTTAAAAGATTTTAATTATTTGTAATTTTATTCGAATGTACCCTGAGGTTTTAGAATGAAGAATGCTGCTCTAAAAATCTAATAGACAAATATTTGGTATCTACTATTATTTCAAGAGATTTAGCCTAATATTAAAAGGTTTGTTGTCCCAATGTGTCATTGAGAAGGATGCTATATGGCTTGAAACCACCATGGATAAGTCATTTATGTATTCATTCATTCAATCAGCAAAAATGCAGCGAGTGCCGACATATGCCAGGCACTGTGCAAGAAGCTTCTCGGGACATGCTTTCCCTATACCTGTGACAGCCTGAGAGGGGCTCTGGGAAACCACCAGACCAAGGACTTTGGGTTCTAGTGACAACTGTGTCATTGGCTTTCGGCAGATTGTGTTATTTTGCTGCACTCTAAAACAAGGATGTTGGTCAGGGTAGACTGTGAGGCTTTGCCCTCTCTCTGAGCACTATAATGGTAGCAGGTATCCTAATGTAGGTCACTAAACACAGCATAGAAAAAAAAAAAAAATCCATCCAACGGAGGGATTTGCCTCCTCTGACCCAGGACTTTTCAGGGACTAGAGCCCCGCCCAGGAGTTCTGAAATGCAAGGCCAAAGACCCCACACCAGGACCATCAGTAAAGTTCTCACGGTCTCCTCTGGGCATTTTTCTCCCTCATTCCTCGCTTCCATTTCATGCCTGCAGCTCTGGTACAGCACCCACTAGCCAGGACACTGGACATCATCAGGACACCAGAAAAATAGAAGCACCAAAATATATGTTTGAACAAATCTGATATTGGAAATACTTTAAAAAACATCCAACTAATCATCACTGGGGAAAGAAGAATTTTGCTGGGCCTTCTTATACTTGTTTTATGGTTTAGTGTTTATTCTAGTTGCATATCAATACCAAAGGATCTTTTATCTATTTAGTGTCTGATCCTCTATAGGTTGCCTTAGCAAGAGAAAAGAACACAGTAACTAAAGCCACACTAAGGTGTTCATGACTCACCTTAGCTTAGACCTCTGGGTATCTAAGGAGAATTCCACTCAATTCTGACACTATTTACCCAGAGAAAACATCAAATCTCATAGAAGAGCTCAGCCCTTGTAAGACTTCCCACATCCCCATTTCAGATACCAATTCCAAACCTGTACTTCTGATCAATTAGCTATAAATCAGAGGTTCTCAAGACCCCCTCCTTGGGTTTGATTAATTTGCCCTAGCAGCTTAGAGATCTCAGAGAAATATTTTACTTACCAGATTACCAATTCATCATAAAAGGATATGACGCAGGAATAGCCAGATGGAAGAGATGCATTGGGCAATATACACGGAAAGGACATGGAGCTTCCATACCCTGTTCCAGGTGCACCACTCTCCCTGAATTTCCACATGTTCACCAACCCAGAAGTTCCCCAAACCTGGCCTCCTGGGTTCTTATGGAGGCTTCATTACATAGGCATGATTGATTAACCTATTGGCAATTGATTCAACCTCCAGAACTCTTCCCTCCCGGAGGACTGGGGGTGGGGGTGGGGACTGAAAGGTCCGACCTTCTAATCACATGGTTGGCTCCCCTGGTAACCAGCTACTATCCTTAGGTGCATCCAGAAGTCGCCTTATTAACATAACAGAAGACACCTTTATCACTCTCCACACTTTGGAATTCCAAGGCTTTGAGGAGCTGTGAGCCAGAACTGTTGACAAAGACCAAATACACATTTCTTATAAATCACAATATCACAGGGTTAATATCCAAAATATATGAGGAACTCATACAACTCAAAAGTATATATATGTACATATATATATATACACATCCCAGTTAAAAATGGGCAAAGGATCTGAATAGACATTTCTCAAAAGAAGCCTATACAAGAACAGTAGATACATGAAAAGATGCTCAACCATTACCAATTATCAGGGAAAATGCAAATCAAAACCATATTAAGAAATCACCTCATACCTAGTAGAATGGCTATAATCAAAAAGACAAAAGACAGCAAATATTGGCAAGGATGTGGAGAAAAGGGAACCCTTATGCACTGTTGGCAGGAATGTAAATTGGTACACTCATTACAGAAAATAATATGAAGGCTCCTCAAAAAATTAAAAATAGAACTAGCATCTGATCCAGCAATTCTGCTTCTGGTTATATATCCAAAGTAAATGAAATCAGTATCTCAAAGAGATACCTGCACCCCCCCCCCCATGTTCACTGCAGCATTATTCACAATACCCAAGATACAGAACAGTGTGAGTGTCCATTGATAGATGAATGGATAAAGGGATTGTAACCATACTAAATATATACCATACTATATATACATATATACATATGTAGAGAGCGAGAAAGAGAGAAAGAACAGTACTAGACTATGGGATGGGTATACACATATATATACACATACACACACATACGCACACACACACACACAATGGGATATTATTCGGCCTTTAAAAAGATTTGCAACAACATGGAGAACCTGGAGAGCACTTAGAACATTATTCTAAGTGAAATAAGCCAGACACAGAAAGAAAATGCTATATAATCTCACATATGGTATCTAAAAAAACAGAATTCATAGAAACAGAGTGTAGACTGGTGGTAGAGGCGGGGGGGTGGAGGACAAGAGAAATGGGGAGATGTCGGTCAAAGGTACAAAGTTTCAGTTACGTAGGATGAGCAATTCTAGCGATCTAATGTACCGCACGGTGACTCTAGCTAATCACACTGTATATCTAAAACTTGACAAGAGGGTAAATCTTAAGTGTCCTCAACACACACTCACAAAGGTAACTATGTGAAGTGACAGATATATTAACTACCTTGAATACAGTAATTATTTCACGGTGTATATATATCAAAACTTCATGTTGTACACCTTAAATATATACAATTTTTATCTAAAAAAGGAAAAAAATCCAAGTAGAGAAGCATAAACATGAACCAGGTGAAAGAGGAGAAAGCTCAGGCTGCCTGAAACCACGTTAAGTCTGTGTGTAATTACATGCAATGTAAATGCACAAATTATTAATTACTCTTTAACAGTTACGTGATGTAGTCCATAGCATTGGTGATACATGCTTTAACATTCCTTTATTGATGAACGTTGAAACCACTTCTAATTTTCCTTATTAAAACCAGTGTATTGTTAGTATAAATACACAAAGAATTATATATGATTATAACAAGTTTATAGAGTGAATGTTGTAATAATAATAAACTATTTAACTCAAACATATATATGAATTCAATGTATACATTATTTACAGACATAAAGAGATATAACTATCCCTGAGAAATAGCATTTCATAAGCCCAAAAAGTATAAAATGACTTTTCTGGCACTTTCTGGCACAGACCAGCACAGACTATGGAGCACATGGGACACAGATGTGCTCGTTGTACAGAAATAAAGCCACGACAGCAAAAGACAAAAGAATACGGGGAAGCCCTACGGGAGAGCTTTCCCCTAGTCAGATGTTCCTAAGATATTTAATGATTCCATTAAATTAAAGGTTAAAGGTTAAATCAGACCCAAAAATGTATAGTGAATAGTTACTTATATGTACTCAGGCTTAGGATAACTGGTTGGTAAAGTCTACCTAGTTCTTATCTCATAGTATGAGTGTCCTCAGTTAGTCGTGTTGTGGTCATTATCTAGCTTGAGTTGAAGAACTGGTTTGGGAAGTTTTGTGGATACATTACCTCAACCAGGAAACCCCACTGGCAACTTGAGTCACAATAACAAAGCCCCAAGCAGGCAAATCTAGTCAACTTAGTTCTCTCCTAGAACAGCGTCTGAAGAAGATCCAATCCTGTACGAAATGTGCTTCATGTTATACTGCTCCCAGATCC
Organism: Potos flavus; assembly: GCA_028534135.1. Lineage (NCBI taxonomy): Eukaryota > Metazoa > Chordata > Mammalia > Carnivora > Procyonidae > Potos > Potos flavus. The sequence goes on from CM052885.1 coordinate 15,158,720, forward strand.
GAAAAGGGAATCGATATTCCAAGGGAAACCTGACCTCCACTGTCTTCAGGGCAAATCAACAAAGGATATTTACCCCCAGAAGTTGAGTGGCCTGTCTTCAGGTCCCTGGCCCCATCAGTTTCTCAGATTTGATGCCCACCAGGTCTTCCAACTCTGCCCACCCTCCCTGGTCTTAGAGGACTTAGAATAGCACTGCCCAAGAGAAAAAGAATTCAAGCCACATAGAATTTTAGATTTTCTAATAGCCATACTTTAAAAGATGAAACAGGCAAAATTAATTTTAATAGTGTGTTTTGTTAAACACAGTAAATTCAAAATGCTGTCACTACAAAATGTAATTATCATAAAAACTTATTAAGAAATGAGGCAACCCTCATTCTCTCTTTTGTACTAAGTCTTTGAATCCGGTGTGTATCCTTACTTAACACGTACACGCTTCAGTTTGGACTGGCCACCTTCCATGTGCCCAATCACCACATGTGGCTCCCAGGCCCCCTTTTGAGCAGCACAGGCTACATGATCTCCTTTAAAATCCTCCACACCCAGCAGGGATGTCCTAGACAAGGGCCAAGGCAGAGGCCAGCGTGCCTTACCTGTGAGCCGTGAGTCCAAACCGGCCAGAGAGAGCCAGCCCCTGCGCCTGCAGGACCAGCTGGGCAGTCAACGCTGACTCTGCCCCAGCCTGAAGAGCCAGACCCCACTGCCTACATAGGATCTGCTATCTGAGCTGCCCTTCTGAGTCCTGATGAAACAGTTAAATTCTTTTAAAAAAAATTTCGGAGAGGATGTCTCTCATTTCTCCATGTGAATTAGGAAAGACTATTTTTAAAATCAAAGAACAATCTTTAGGGGGAAGCAGCCTTCCTCACCAATGACCTGTGCATGCACTTTGCACTCATGAGCACTGGCCTCCGGAAGGCAAGCTCATCACACTTCGGCAAGGTGAATGTCGGGCCCTCTTGCAGCCAACTAGCCATCCACAGGTCGTGGGAGAACTGCCAGAGAGCAAGGAGATTAAAGCAGGTTCCTAGAGGGGTAAGTGGGAAAACGTGCTCGAGACATTTCTTTGAAAATCTAATGCAGGGCTTACAGGAAGCTCAGAACCTCCCATGCCCAGCAGCAGTGACTAGCTAATGCACGGAATGACTTAGTGGCCCTGTGACCTCCTCCCAGGGCTCAGCAATGCCACCATTAGCACCTCTGCCTGAAACCTAAGGCAGGACAGTCCAGGAGGAGACAGTCATTGTCACCCCAGAGGAAAGAAGGAGGGTTCTAAACAAGGGAAGTCCAGGAAAGAATACAGGAGGGTACACAGGACATGTCGGGCAAATGTCACTCAGTGCCCTCTACATGCTGGGCACAGTGCTCAGAGCTAGGCCCGTGAGAGTTAGGGACACGGCTCTGAGGCAGTGATTCGGGCACAATTCCACTCCAGGATTCTTGGGGCCCTCTCAGCGCAGACTGCTAGCCACCATTAGCCTGACTTCTCCACCACCCGCCTCCACCAGGCCAGCAGCCAGTCCAAAGCCACCCAGTCCCGACCTAGCGGAGGGCCGAGCCAATCCTAGGCTTATCGATCAAGCCGCTTATTCACGTGTTCAACTGATGCGTTACACCCTGGTCCCAATCAGCTCCTTTAAAAAATCATTTACTCCCCCAAAGAGTTGTGTTTTAACTGGTATTCGGATCCTCAATCTGTGACCCTTCTTTCTCCCTTCCCCGCTTTTTATTGACCTGCCTTGCTGAGTATGAACAAAGCTGTGGACGCCCAGGGGAACGAACTCTGGTAGAGCCGTTGGCCAAGGCTCCCAAGCTGTGACACATAAGCTGGGTCTTAAACACTGGGTGGGAGTTTGCCATGCAGAAAAATGAGAGAGGAACATCCCAGGCAGAAGATGTTGGAAAGCAAGGACGCAGAGAGAACAGTCAGTAGAAGTAGTACAACTGTAAAGACTTTCCATGCTGCCCCCGGCGAGCCCAGGGAATGCACCAACTCCAAGGGTCCCCGGCTTCTGCGGGCTTCTTTGGGCACGTGGCAGAGCTGGGACGCATTTGGTCTCCTCCACAGTTTCACTTACAGACATCTGATTCCACACAACCTTTTCTTCTAAACAGGCACAAAAATAATCCCCAAATATGACACGCCCAGAACTTCCTAATATCCCCAAATCTGTAAGCTCTTCTTCCAAACAACGTAAGTGACTTCGACATTTCCCACCAAGGCAGCTGTAGCACTGTTAATGTTTACAATCCTGTGTCACCCTGGGTCTGAGATGCTCTTCCAATTAAACCGTGGTTACACTTCTCTTTCCAAGTGCGAAAGAATCCAATTAAGTTAATGAAAGCAATCAGTCTGCAAGTCTCGGGGTGTTCTGCCCCATTTGTGAATACAGGTAATAATACCACTGACCTCATGGAGGGAAGGGAGGCACCATCGTTCTCTGCAAATGAGCCAGACCTGAGCCAACCAGGGAAACCTGGAATTACAAGGTGGCCCTGTTTGGCTTCCCCACAAAGCTCAGGATCTCATTAAGCATTAACTGTGGGGATCTGTCCTTTCGGGAGCTTCAGACTCATTTGGTGGCCATATAGCTGGAGCTTAGCAGGGCCTCCCATGACCCTAAAACCCTGGGACACCCTACACTTATTGTTAAGAAGCCATTCGTTATATTACTCTTGATTGTCTATCTGACTTCCATGAGGCAGCTCTTGATCCCAAAGAATAATACCAGTAGAGCACCAAAAGCCCCTAAGGCTGAATTTGGCAAGTCCTCTGGTTCACATAACATACTCCAGCCCCTGGTGCTCACTCTTAGAGCACCAGATGGACCTGCTGGGTTTCGGCTCAGAGGGTCAGCCTAGGACCCTTCCGAAAGCATCAACAGGGCCCATATCCCCCATGCCAGGGAAGCTGTGGGGACGCACCCTCACATACTGTACGAAGATGTCATGAGTGTTATTTATCACCATTCATTCCCAAGGGGGCCTGTCCTCCCCCTGTCACTCCTTCTGCCCAATTTTAGTTGAAAAAACCACACACCCATCTGAGCTGCCTTGGTTCCTCATTATTCTGTATTTATTTTGAAGGCTGATTCACTTGAGTCATTTCTTGGCAGAATCATGCAATTTTGACCTCAAACCGATTGTCCCATGGTTTCTGTTTCCTCAGATCACTGCCCTAAGATGTGAGAATCTGACCCTGGCCCCATCTGACACCAATAAATGAGCCCGTCCCTGTTCTCGGGGAGCTTCGGCTCTGGCTAGGGAAACAAAGCTGACACTTGTGAGCAGTTGGAAAACTGAACAAGGCAGTAAATAATTAAGTGCTACTCAATTACATAATTGATTAATTATAACTAATTGCTACTTAAATGAACTGCTCTAGCCCACATTGATCTTCCTCAGCTCTGACCTCATGGTCTGAACCACTCACTCTGCCACTTCCACATTGTCCAGAACATTCTTCCCATCCCCTCATGGATAAGTCTCCCCTTGTGTGGCCAGGAGTGTCCCCAAGGCCAGGACCAGGTCTTTTCAAGCTAAAGACAGACCTTGGTTTCTTCCTCCTCCTTTCCCCAGTGCAGTATCAGCCCATCAAAGCATAAGGCTCTTTGCTCAACGAACACTCACTAATGTCAAAAATATAAACAAGTGTTCTTATAACCCAGCTTCATGTGCCTAGGAGTATAAACTAGGATCATCAATTGTGCTTCACTGCCTTACCCCCTTAGCATGTCCTTGGACGTGGCCCGTGTGTGCTCTGTTGTTCTTCTACTCTATCTTCTTAAGCCAAAAAGATGGCGCCCCATGTCATAATCACGTGTCACAGGCCACACTGTCCTGCTAGGATCCATCCTCCAGCCACCACTCTGACTGCTTATGCACATCCTCCCTTCCCTTACATGTTGTCTGATAGCTAATGTGAAAGAAGAACAAGCCAGGGAGCTGCCCACCTATCTCTTCCTCTACTTCTTTATGGTTCCAGGTCCTCACTAGGCTCTGAGCAACTTGAAGATTCTTCCCTCATCGCTGGGTTCCCATTGCAAGAGACTGCTGTGTCAGCTCAGGCTGTCATAACAAAATACCACACACTGGGGGGCTTATGCAACAGAAATTTATCCTCTCACAGTTCTGGAGGCTGAAAGTCTAAAATCAGGGTGTCGGCAGAGTGGCTTTCTTCCGAGGCCTTCCTCCTTGGCTTGTAGACGGCCATCTTACTGCTATATCTTCATATTGGTCTTCCTTCTGTGTGTATGTGTCTGTTCTAACCTCTTCTGAACAGGACACCAGTGAGATTAGATTCGGGCCCACCCCTATGACCTCATTTTACCTTAATTACCTCTTTGAAGGCTCTTTCTCCAAATACAGTCATATTCTGAGCTACTGGGGATTGGGACTTCAACATAAGAATTGGGGAAGAGGGGTACATAATTCAGCCCATAACAACTGCTAAGTGCTTAGTAAGTGTTGTGGGTTTGGGGCACCAGGATGGCTCAGTCAGGTGAGCATCCAACTCTTGGTTTCTGCTCAGGTCATGATCTCGGCGGCCGTGGGATCCAGCCCCAAGTCGGGCTCCACGCTCGGCAGTCCGCGGAGGGTCTACTTGGGATTCTCTCTCTCTCCCTGTCCCACCCCACCCCTCAAGCTCACTCACGCTCTCTCTCTCTCTAAAATAGATGGATAAATCTTTTCTGAAATAAATTAAAAAAAATAAAGTTTGTGGGTTTGGTGGACTGGGGGTGGGGGGTGGATACGGAAAGATGGATGGACAACAAAAGAGAATGGCTGCTAAATGAGGGTTTGCTGGGGACAGAGCCGAAGGCAGGAACAAGGAGCTGGGAAAGGCTGGCCCCTTTCTCCTCCCCCCCAGCCCCTCCTTTCTCCCTGGAAGCATAATTCCCTGCTCCCTTCACAGCCCCAGGACAGAGACACGATGTTGCAAAAGGATGGAAGCAGTGATGAGCGTTGTGACCCCGAAGTGAATGTGGGCTGGGGGTGCCGTGTCTGGGGAACGGTCCGGCTCTCTTTGGGGAAGAGTGAAGACACAGCAAGGGCCATGCTTTCCCACGTGTCACCAGGAAATTCTAACTCGACACTGAAATGAAGACTTTGTAAATAACCAACATCTAAGAGGAAGACAAAGCCCCGGCATCGGGGCCTTTTTCTCTTCACGTTCAGCAGAATCGTTAGTGCTGCCGACAGGATCCACACTCCCAGCGGCAGGAGAGGCCCGGTAATTACGCGGGGGGCTGGAGAGCACTCGGGGTCAGCAAAACAAAGAGGAGGAAATTGCCTGCACAGATTGGCTCAAATATCAGGTTCAATGAAGAAGAAAACACAATTTGTTCATTTGGAAGATGACTCCGGTGACGTGAATGCCCTACATCTTGTTGGAATTTAGGGGGAAACAGGGCACCAGCCCGGTGGTGGGGGGCCCTCAGGGTGGGGGGGAGAGGCAGCTTGCTGCTTTTAGACCCAGAAACAATTCTGTGAGCAGACAAGTGGACCGCAGAAGAGATCTCCTGCTGCATTTGCGAGTTTAGGGTCCCTGCTCCTCAAGTCAGCGGGTCTCTGAGGACTCAGAGCCTTTTTCTAGGGGCAGTATCCTTGGGGGTGCCTGGCCTGAGCCCCCACAGACATAATCGGGGCACAGGACCCTCTGAAGCAGAGCTGAGGTTGCTGCCGGTGGGGCTCCTTGTCATCAGCAGAGATGTGGGCGTTAGCTCACAGCTGCATCTGTACCCATCGACCACCCCAGGACCCTCTTACAAGCCTGCATGTCTTCCTCTGCACAGTGGGACGCTGTAAACTTGCAGGGACCCAGTTCAGAGGAAACAGAGAGAGCCCTGAGCACTGCGCACAGTCAGCATGCTAGGTGACTTCTGGGTCAGACCACCCACTCAGTGCACCCAGTTCAGTCCAGGCTTACACCTGTGGTCCCAGCATAATCACTCATGTCCTAAGTATCCACAATAGAATACTAAATGAAATAGACACCCTACTTCTCTGGGTATGAGAAGACACAATCCCACCTGTCCATGCCTTTTAGCCATGACACCTCTGAGAGCTCCAAGCTCCGCCTGGAAAAAGCAACTCAGATCAGAGGTCTCTACACAGCGCAAGGGGTCCCATCCTTAAGGAATTATGAATACAGGGCCAACTAGAAGATCAATGCGGGTATGGGACATCACACAGCCCAGCTCTCAGTGGCTCACACTGACCACATTTTGCCATCATCTCTGTGCTCTGCAACCCCACTGCACTCCCCAGGCCCACACCCTGAGGCAAGGGCTACTGAATTCCTTGAGGTAAGCCCTCTCCCTGTCACTCCTCCTGCTCTCAAGCAGGGATACAACCAAGCCCCCTACTCAAATGTTATCCAGGCACGCCTCTACCTTCATATCCTATCTGGGCTAAGACTGAACAGATCTACCCCCAGATACAGAAACAAATAGCTATTTCCAAATTACATCTGGGGTTCCTATCATCACTGGGGGCTGGCAATGTGCAGAGAAATCAGAGACAGTTTGTGGATGAAGGGATTGAAACTGGAACTTAAGGAATAGGGAGGCTTTTGATCTGTGAGAAGGACATGGGGTGAGGGATGAACATGATGGCAAAGATGGGGAAGGAGGGGACCTAGCCAACAGCGACTGGGCCAGAGAGGACCGGGGAAGGGGATCTGAGGCCAGGCCCGACCACAGCCCAGAGGAGCTCAGGCATTGCAAGCCCGCTCCCAAGCTCCCACAGACGCTGCCAGCTGCATTATTCCATTTAATGACACTGCCCAGCCTTTAACTGACTCTTCAACATAATGCTGCTATTGTGAACAAAGTTTAGTTGTCACTAATTAAGTCACTGGAAATTAAAGAGCAAAGACTGAACTGCTCACAATCATTCAGTGAACCAGAATGACTTCATAATCTGTACAAAACAAAACACGGGACAAGAAAAGTCTCCTTCTAGGAGTCAGGCTGGTCAACTAATGGGTGAGTGGGCTCAGCAGACCCAGGGAGGCCCATGGTAACTGCTCCCAGCATCCTCCAAGCATTATGTGACCTTACAGTTTCCACTGCTTCCTGTTCACACAGGAAGTGTGTTTTGGCCTTTAACATTCTGATTTCTATTTTAAATCCAGTTGTGTTTGTGAAAAGGTGCTCAGCGGCATAAGGATGAAATTTGCTAAAGACAGTGTTTCCTTAGATCACCCGAAGAAAGCACTGAAAAGTGGGTAATACCTACCACTTTAGAAACAGAAAGAAAACGTAAAGGATTTTTTTTTAATCCCAGCAGCTATTTAAAAGATAAACAGTAAATACAAGTGGAATTATACCAACTAACCATATCACTAGTAGTCAATTGCTGTAGAATAAACATACTTATTTCCAGGGCATTCTAATATATTCAAAGACATGGAGAATGGCACCAGAAGAATTTATCACTGACATTTGCTAAATTAGATATTCCCGAGGTTTGCCTCTATGGATGACAACATTTTTAGCACTTCAAGATCCTTGCAAGAAAAAGTCTCTATAAAAATTCAGGACAGTATTGTTATCATCAACACTTTAAAATTGACTGTGATTGTTACAGTAGCTTTAAAATCAAAGAGACCTCAAAAGAAGGGGAAAATTATATGTGTATTCTATATTTGAATTTTTATACATGAGATTTAAAACATAATATTGTGATGTTTATTTCAGATAAATTCATTTCTACCAAAGACGTTTTATCTTGCACCAAAGTCAATGCCTAGTTTAGCGAAGACCCACCAGCCAGATAATATCCATCAACAACCCGCCAATTAACCAGGGCACCAGGTTTGACAGTTGGGTTCTTTACCTGTTCAACCATGCACTCCATTTTGGCTGCTGTCCTAATTAATGACTAATCTATAAAACAGGGATGATAATACATACCTCATACATGCCACATACATAATTATAAGGACTGAATCAGACCACATGTGGTACCAGACATGGTAAGTGCTTTGTAAATATTTGGATTTTATGTTTCTCTTTATTTTTCCTGGACATTCTGTAAATGCTTATGGTTTTTACTCCTCTGTTTCCAAGGCTTTTTAGAAATAAATAGTAACAAAATTAAAAGACTTTTTGGTATGATAACATCTTCTAATGTGGACATTTTCCAAAAGCCACTGAAAGGATTAGAGGTCTTGGAAATCCATTGGAGGCTCTTTGGCTGGGGTCTCCACCACACAATTGCTCAAGACCAAACTCCCACTATCTCTGTGGCCCATCTCTATCGCAGACGACGATCAGATTAAAGTCTAGAAAGGGACTGAATTGCAAACCTTTTTTAAACCATTTTACTAGAAATGTATTTGTATTCCTCATCATTTTTGATTCTTTTCCTAATTTGGATTCTCAATGTTTGACTTTAGGAAAATTCTCAAAATTATGATGGATTCCCCCACCCTCCCATCAGCAGCAGATCTGGGCTTCCTGGTTATCTGTTCCCCAATCTTTCTCCCCACTCCCTCCTCCTATGATCCACTGGCTGAACTTAACCCCCCACTAAGTCTATTTACTAAAACAATGTAGTATGTTTTTTTTTAATTACCAACAACCTCCAGCATTCACAAAAAATAAATTCCTTAGGGCAGGGGCTACAACTTTCATTTGTTTAAAATCTTCTACAGATGCTGCCGTAGCTGGTTCCCAACCAATTATCTCTGAATAGAACTTAGTCTTTTTTTTTTTTTTTAATGCAATGCTGCCAACAGATAGTAACAATGCTGTGATTTGGGGTCTAGGTATTTTGTTGGTGCTCCAACTCTAGCTTACTTTCTGAAAGTTGAGCCTTATGCAGACCATCTCAGCTCCAGCCGCAGCTGTACCTTCCACAGTGCCATATGCAAACATGAGCTTGGGGCAGTGCATATGTCACTTTGGCCAATAACACAACCCTCCAACAGTCAAAGAGAGCTATTAAGAGGCACACACTGAACTCTGTAAACCTGCTATAAAGCTTAAACAAAAACCAACCTTGTTCTTATTTGAAGCTCTATCTCCCAAATTTTTATTGTATTTATACTTACCATATATATATTTGTGTACACCTGAATATATATATATATATATATATATATATATATATATAAATAACTGATATTACCCTACACTTTATGGACACATGGAACCAGCTTATATATCATTTTTTTTATAAATAACATTCAATATGGGGCACAAACCTGGCCTTACAATGCCACAATGAAACACATCACCCTGCAGGCATAACCCTCACAGCGCCTTTCAGCTACCAGAGCAGGACGCATGGGGATTTGAATCATCAGTTCACGTTTTGATCTGTGGGTAATTCCCAACCACAATTTAAGCTTAACCAACACCATAACTTCTTCAGCTTCCTTCAACAGAGGACCACAATGCATAAAAATAAAGTACTTCATCTTCGTTTTTCTCCTCTAGGGTATGTCTTTATGTGAGGACACATTACAGGCGCAGACACATGAAAAGTGCTAGGATTAGATTTCTGTGATCGTTTCATGGGTTGAGGCCACGTATGCATCCTGAGAGGCCAAACCTTCTCTCGGCAGAAACCTGAGCCTGGGCTGTGTTTGTCACAGCAGGTTCTTGTCTTCAACCTCATCCATCTTTCATGCTGAGATATCGTTCCACCTGCCGACCAGGCATGGAATATGAAATTCTCTGTATGCTGTGGGCACCCGCTCCAGAGTGTACCTTCGTAACTTTCATTTACCAACCAGACCTTCCAATAAAAAAGGAACCACAAATCTCGGAAACATCACCACACCATAGTCTCTCTGGCTTTCTAACTCTGAGTTGTGGCCATTATATTCAAGTAACATGCAAGTTACCATGATGAAAAATGAGAACAGGAGAACCAAGTATCTCAATTACGTTTTTCTGAGTCACAAACGTTATGCCTAGAAGTGCCTTTGGAGAGCCCCCCAGTCAACTGCGTCATTTTACAAAGGAAGACACTAGGGCATGAGACACCAGCCAAGAGTCCCACTCAGTAAGACCATCACACTTCAGTCCTGATCTCCAGACACTTCACCATGAGGTCTTCCACCCTCCCCAGTGCCAGTCACCACTTCATTGATATGCACTCAAAGCTCTCAGGCGCCAAACTGATGTTTCAACCCTGAGTCTGTTTTCTGCTTTGCTAAACTAACTTCTCACCTCCCTTGATGAGCATGCATACGTTAGAATTCTATGGCATTGACTCTTTTATAAATTAATGGCTTTGTTAGATCCTTCCAAATCAGTGCTGGCAAAATAACCACAAGTAACCCTCTATGCTGTGCAGCCCTCTGCATTTTACAAAACACATATCTCACGCGATCAAGTAAATGAAAGCTTTCTTCGTTTAAGGGAGAAAGGAAAGCAAAATGCAGAGAAAGCTGAATAACAGAGGGTCCATCAGAAAAAAAGAGAGAGGGAAAGATTCAAAAACTATGGGTGGGACTCAAAGAGGAGAAAAAAAAATTATACACACACACACACACACACACACACACACACACACACATATATACGGGAACTGGGAACTGAAAAATCCCCTGGTCATTTCCCCATCACGGTCTCCCTTTTGAGGAGTTCACACTTGAGAATCTGTCTGAAATCAAAATCACCTGATCTGTCCTCCAGGTACTGACCTCAGGCTCATCAGAATATCAGAATCCCCCATGTTAAAGTTTGCAAATTGAGCCCCCCAGAACCCTGTAACACTCCTGGGGGTCTGGCCAGGCAGGGGTGCATGTTTAGGCAGAAAGTGGAGATTCTGATCACAAAGGCTGGAATCCAAGGAGACGTCTGTTCTGGCCATAAGCCGGATCCATCCTCTTCTGACCCAATGGATGAATACCTTGCTCAGGGCCCATTGGAGTTCATGTATCCAAAAGTCAAGGTATCTTTTTGTCATTTATGATGAAAATATGTTTATAATGTCAGAGGAAATTATGACATACAAACTTCCACTATCTAATCACATCAAATTTACATTTCTCCATAATCTCTGGTCTTCCTTATCCACATACACACACATTTTTTTACAGCCACAAGAAGAGTCTAAGTAAAACTGTGTCCTTCTTTCTTGTGGTATTATCTGTTTTGTACTTTTTCCAAGTTCTACAGTTTCCACGTCACATGGTCTTGATTTTCTTCATAATTTAAGGGGAGAGAATTGAGATGATCCCTAGATTTGTAAATAAAGGGAACTTCGGAGTATAAAACTAGTAAGTTGGGTTCACCAGGGAAGAGCTAAAGCCAGCCACAAAGGGAAGCCAGGATCTGAGGTACTGGAGACACCAACATGACCAACATAGCCTCTAGGGAACCAGGGATATAAAACAATAGCTTGAAGATCCAGGATGTATGTCCAGCAGTACCTGAGAGAGAGGCCTCATGCTAGAGACAGGGACATTTGGCCACTAGAAAGGTGGCCTCCTCTGTGACCTGGGAGTGATTTATCAGACTCCACCAGGGCCCCCAGATCTAACTCCTTGGTCCCCAAGCAGTTTGAGGTGACAACCCATCCTTCCAGAAATTCTGTCCAGAGATTGGACTGTACTGGGTGATAAGATGAAGCATTCTAGTCATCATCTAGGTGTCTGCCATGGTAAATGCATGATCTGGTCCCCACTTACACATCAGGCTCACACTAGCATGGTTAGTGTCTTCATCTCTGAAGGGATGGACCTGGCCTGTCTGTGAAGACATGAGGTTTCTAGGCACACAAAACTGAACAGCCATGACCACATCAAGCTGCATGCCATCAATAAGGCCCTGGGTAAGCGTGAGATGGCATCCCTCTAGGGCTTGGCTTCCTCTCTCTATATATACTCCATGAAGTAATGGATTACTATAATATGATTACTATTCCCTGGGGCTGGTGATCTTGCTTATTCACAAATTTATGCTCTTCTAGATACGATGGACATAAATACCCTTGTGCCTTTTGTATTTAAGGGATTGTGAGGATGACTAAAGATCATATTCCCATACCTCAAGGGGGTTTTGACCACAGAACTAAAAAACTCCAGGATGAAAGAATCCAAGAGTGAAAACGGTTTTCATTTTTAGTTCAGAGACTCAAACTCAGACACATGGAGGCCATTGAGTTCCATGGGCAGTGCCTATGGTACCGTGGCATGGTACTGTGGCATGGCACCAGCATTTCCACCTGGAATGTCATCCAACTGAACTCCCGTATGCTGTCCCGCTGCCCTCACACAAGCCTGGCCCTAGCCCACAAGGAAGCTTGAGCTGCTCCAGACCCAGACTGTGGCAACATCCCTCTCATCTTCAAACCTCCATCTCCTATTAAATTTAAACTTGAATTATGTATTTTGCCTTCCCTCCAAATAATATTGTCATCTGCAATATGAAATTAGATTGAGGTGAGAGGAATGATTGCTGAATTGTGTGAATTTTGATCATGACACTCAAAGAAGGAATGGTATCTCAACTAATTCTTCATCAAAAGTACTATATTTCATCCAAAACAGAAGATAGCGGAATAAAATGTTCTCGGGTGCATTTTTTTAAACACTGTAAAATTCAAATTTTCCAAAGTATATTTCACCTTTTAATAAGATTAAAACTAATATGGCTGATTGTCTCAAGAAAAAAGTCATCCTTTTATATATCAGAGGCCAGCAGCCCATGACCAGCCTGTCAAAGATGACCTGCATGGGGATTCGGAGACAGCCCAGGGAACTCACACTGCATTGATTTTCCCGACTTGACTCTCAGCATTACTAAGGACTTTGGCTTAGGCTCATTGCTCTGGCTCTTTTTCCTCCTGGCTAACTCACTGAGAATCCCTGAGGACCAAGTCTGTCCACAACTCCCTTGGCTGCAGCCTGAACCGTGTCTGTTCCAGCCCAAGAGGGGGTTTGGACTGCATATGCCTCCAGTGTAACACATCCAAAAGGGAATGCATCATCTCCACCATCCCTTCTGCACACGCACACATGACACGTGCACAGCACACATTTATGCAACACACACACACACACTCCTCTTCCTATACTCACCATGAATGGCCTCACTATGCTCCTAGCTCCTAGAGCCAAAATCTGGATAATTCTAGAGTCTTCCCTCCTCTGTTCCCCAACTCTAAGCACCATCTGTGCTAACCCTGAAAACCCTACTCTCCACCTCATGACTAGAGTTCTCATAACCTCTCACTAGAACTACTCCAGTGTACTCCAGGAGACACTACAACTAAATGAAAGAAATTCCACCACACCTTAAAAATTTAAGCCATTGAGCAATTTTCGTGTGTACTATGCTGCATATCGCAGGAGCATTCCTAAGTAGTTCACAGACTACTTGGACACATGTTGCCTAACCATGAAGGAAAGAAAGAAGGAAGCAGTGTAATGATAAAGTGACAACCAAGTATAATTAATCCCCAAATGAGTTCTCCAGAGGGGCAAAGACTGATGGGGCAGTTATCAGGAAGGCCTCCTGGAGGATGCAGGATTTCGAGCTAAGCCACGAAGAAAGGGCAGAACTTGAATCTGGGAAGTAGTAGGAACAAAGGAGCAAAGTCTTGAGAGCCAGAAGAACCATGGGCTACACAGGGACATAGGAGAGTTGACTCCATGTTGGGGATGGTAAGAAACTGGAGAAAACAGGATGAATCTGAAGGAGATAGATGCTTCTGAGCATGGGTCTTGGCAATTACGAAGACCATGAGGATAAAGCAGAGGCTGAAGTTTTTGGAGAAAGGCGAATGAATGGGTGGTGTCACCCCTGCTGAGATCAGAAAAGGCAAAGTAAGTGAGTAGACACAGTTAGACTAAGCCTCAAATTAAAACCATTGCCTCTGGCTAAAGATACCTCCTCAGTTGAGGACCCAGTGTCTTGTTTCTTTTTGGTTTTTTTTTTTTTTAAGATTTTATTTATTTATTTGACAGAGAGAGAGAGATCACAAGTAGGCAGAGAGGCAGGCAGAGAGAGAGGGGGAAGCAGGCTCCCTGCTGAGCAGAGAGCCCGATGTGGGGCCCTGGGATCATGACCTGAGCTGAAGGCAGAGGCTTAACCCACTGAGCCACCTAGGCGCCCCCCCCAGTGTCTTGTTTTTTCTGCTGCCAGCCTGCCCAATCTAGGAGGGTTAAGTGTCAAGGGCATGCAACACTTTTCCCAACCAGTGGCCAATTTCTTCCAGGATTCAGGAAAGCATCCAGTCAGAGCTCTAAAGCCCATAAATTCCAAGGTCAAATTGTGCCACATGGACATATATGGGGTTAACAGTAAGGAGTTGAGGAAGAAACTTCTAATAGGAAAACTTTTTAGTCATTAAGAGGAGGAAAGGGTGCTTCACCTGATCCAGGGAAGCAAAGACCTGAGCTGCACATCCCTTCAGGCTTGAAAACCAACTAAACAGGCCCAGGCCATTCAAATTAGTACTCAAGCAGTAGGAGAGGGAAATTAAGAATTCACCTCCTGGGGCCTGGGGGGAATGAGCCAATAATAGACGCCATGTTTATTTTTCAAAAGCAGGTGTTTTCCAACCCACTGGGCAGATAATCCATGGGGAAGCACTGATGGCCTCCAGGGTCACACATGCACCTCCAAGCCAGAGAGAGAGCAGCGAAAGGTAGCCAGGGCAAGAGGCTGAAACGAGACAAAAGGAGGGTGGGATGGGGGAGCTCAGACTTGGAATTAGGCTTCATGACTATTCCCCCAGCCTTTAACAGCACAGACAGAACCATGGCTGGTACTTGGGACACCTGTATTTTAATCCCTGTTCTGCTACTTGCTAATTGTGGTATTCAACGAAGTTGATCTCCCGATATAGGCTTCAGCACACTTCCTTGTAAAACAGGAGTTACAAGACCCTCCTCCCATACACACCCAATCACCACCACCACAGATAGTTGATAAAGAGTGGAATGAGCCAACAGCCAAGGAAGCAGTTTTTCACTGTGTGGTCTTATGCTCCAAGAGGGTGTGTTCTCATCACAATATGTTCACCATGACCCCGGGCCAAAGAAGGGGACATAGGATCATGGAGAGTGTGGCATTGCCCTACAGGAGTTTGTAACCAGACATGGAAGACAGGAACATCACCAAGAGATAATCATTAGACTCGTTAAATGGTCCCTTCCATGCTATGTACTGTGGAAAAATGGTGGTAGGTGTAAACACAGAAGGTACCTTCGAAGAGCTTAAACAGGAGCTGGGCTACAAAAGATGGGGTAAAATTTAGCAAGAGGGAAAAGAGGAGAATGGAAAAGAAAAGGGAGCCTACAAACATCAGAAATGTGGGCCAAAAGCCCAACTTCTAAAAAAAAAAAATTTTTTTTTAAGATTTTATTTATTTATTTGACAGAGAGAGAGATCACAAGTAGGCAGAGAGGCAGGCAGGGAGAGAGGGGGAAGCAGGCTCCCCGCTGAGCAGAGAGCCCGATGCGGGGCTCGATCCCAGGACCCTGAGATCATGACCTGAGCCGAAGGCAGAGGCTTTAACCCACTGAGCCACCCAGGCGCCCCCAAAAGCCCAGCTTTTAGAACTCATTCATGGCTAGTGGACAGGGAAGCACCTAGAGCTGCCACTCTTTTCATTTATTTATTTTCTCTATGAGCAAAGTCCAAAAATTTGAAAACTCTAAGGAAGGAAAAAAAAAGAAGAAAATTAAGATTATCATTTGAGATAAATGGTATCATGTTATTACATATCCTTGAAGTCTTTTTCAAATATTCTCCAACAAGATCATCTTTAAGTGACTATATAAACTCTATTACAGACATGTAAAACAGTTAACTTATTCCCCTATTGCTGGGATTTTAAGATATTTCTATATCATATACTAATACTTCAAAGTTTGTGATTGGGAATGTGGATTCCAAAAAGTAAGAGTGTCGGGGCACCTGGGTGGTTCAGTTGGTAAAGCATCTGCATCTTGGTCTCAGCTCAGGTCTTAATTTCAGGGTGGTGAGTTCAAGCCTCATGCCAGGCTCCATGCCCAGTGTGGAGCCTTCTTAAAAAAATAAAGTAAGAGTGTCTGGATTCAAATTCTGTCTTCACTGTTTATTATCTGGGTTACCTTGGGTGAATTTACCTCTATAAACTCAGTTTCCTAGTCTTAAAAACTGGGACAAAAATAGTACCTAACACACAGAGTGGAAAAAATTGTGGTAATAGTCACATAATGTAATATTACTCAGCTATAAAAAAAAAAAAATGAACTACAGGTACATGTAATAACATGGATGAATCTCAAAGTAATTCCACTGAATGAAGCCAGATAAAACAGAGGGTACTATAGTATGTCTCCACTCATAAAATTCTAGAAAAAATAATCTATAATGACTGAGAGCAGATCAGTGGACACCTGGGATGGGGCTGGAACATGCAGGGGCAGGAGGAAATTTGGGGGGGGTGTTGGATGTGTTCAGTATCATGACTGTTGTGATGTCTCATTAGTGTACACATATGACAGATGTTATCTAATTGCACACTTTAAGTGGTGCACACCTTTGTGACGCCATGCACAGTGTACTGTGTGCCATTTCCTGTGCCAACTATACCCCAATAAATTTGTAAACAATGTATGTTTTTTAAAATTTGTGCTAAAATAAATCACACCAGGAATATACTGGCATGCCTTTTGCCTTCTTCCTAACACTGAGTATTCCTCTATTTTAAACATTTTTGCCAAACTGACAAAAATAAAGGTATCCCGTTATCATTTTAGGTTATTTTCTGTAACTACAAATAAAATATACACTTATTTTTGTGTATTTTCATTTCTTGTTTATGAATTCTATGTTTGCATGCTTTGCTCATTTTTTTGGTTGTGCTTACCTTTTTTCCTTCTCATTGTGATTATACAAGCATATCTCTAGATTTTTCCCATGCAAATACATACACCTTTTAAAAACAAATATAGAATCATCCTTTACATCCTATTTTGTAATCCATGTTGTGTACTAACATAATATAACTAACTATCCATGTTGATAAATGTACACCTACATCATAGTTGTAATGGCTAGAACAGCAATTCTTAATGCTGCTCCATAAATTATTTTTCAGTTTCAGAAAATGGAATGAGGCTCTCCCTCATTTCAAAGGGAGTTGAGAGTAACATCACAAATCACTTTTTTATTTGCTACAGCATCACAGAAACTACAGCAGATTCTTCGATGAATGACAACCAAGAATCCTCCTCACCCTGAAAGGAAACATTATGAAACTGACTTTTGCTAACTTTGTTTTACAGTTTTCCTAGAACAGCAATGATAATGAAATTTTCAGCTAGTCATTCTTCCCTTGACAAATTATGAAGAGATCAATTTGTCCCCATTCGCCTCTACTTCATTAGTATCAAAAATGAGGTCCACTCTAGTAAACACTGAACAACCTTTGGCTCAAGTAGAGATGTCTCTTTGTCAAGGTCTTAAGAGAAGTAAATCAGCAGCCCTTCCTTAAAGTTCAAAAGGAAATACTTTGATTAAAATTAAAAAGCTTTTCCTCTTAAAGGTCAGACAAAAAATTGGTGATGTCCTTTGAGAAATACAATTATTATTCAATGCAATGTGCATTGCTGTGACATTGGGGTTGAGAATTTAAAAGTGACACCGTTTAGGAATGAAGAGTTACGGTTTATTAGCAACAGTAATCTATCTGCTTGTAAGTTACCTCTGAGCGACACTTAGCATCCAGGCTCCGGCATCCAATGAGCTGAAAGACTGTCAAATTGGGATCAGTGGCATCTTACTTGAAAGTCATCATTCCATTCCCTTTTGGACTGCGTTTCAAACAAGCCAACCATATAAATGAGGAAATATTCAGTCTGAAGGTCAGAATGACTGACCATGCTGGCTGAGATTTTTATGTTTTGAAACCACTAGTCAGAAACAAAGCATCATTTTTGAAAGGAGAAAACCAGAAGTGGGTTACAGTAACCAGTCCGTGGCAGCCCAGGCATTTCAAAAGGCTTCCTTCCTCCCCCACCCCCGGATGATTAGAAAGCCACAGAGCATTCAGCAAACACTGGAGCCTCCCCTGAGCCCTACATAATTCTGGGCACTGGAAAGAATGAGAAATTAAGCACACGTGTCCAGCATCATTGGCTAAGTGGATGAAGAGAGAGGCCCGTAAACAGCTTACTCCCTGACAAGGCCAGTGTGGTTGGGTGTAATCAGAAAGAAGCAAGTCTGCTGTGAGCAACAGAAACCGGTGACCGAGACTGGCCCCATACGGGACGAGGCTCTTCGCAAGGGATGGCATTTCCACCTGAGGAGAGAAAGAAACATGACAATCCGAGCCCACCCATCTTACTACCTTTGGATGCATAAAACCGACGCTGGAAATAACTTTTGTGAGGGGTATTTTAAAATCTCAATGATCCCTAAAATAAATCGAAGGGGGGAAAGTGCGTTTCAAGTAGGTAGGCTAATGAGCACTTTTTCCATAAAAGTGATAAAAGCAATTACACCTTAACAGAAAAGCTCTCTGTCTCTGGATGTTTCCTCCCCCAACTTAACACTTTATCAAGCTCCATACAAATATTAGATGTTTCCAATAAACTAGAAACACAACAGTTCATTTGAGAGTGAAAGGAATCTTCCGCACAGCGGGAACTACCTGAGAGAAAAAACCCTGATGAGTGAGGAGCTGGGCACCCTTCCGAGCATATGCCAAGGTGAGTGGGCAGGTGGGAGACAGAGCGGCGCTCCCGAAGTACCCACACCCTGGATTACAAGGACAAGGACAGGCATGACACAGAAAGCAGGGCCCTGGGGGTTGAGATGCGACACCCATAGGCTGTGAGGAAGTCAGGCAGCAAGTCCTTCCCACCACCCAACACCTGGGTGCAGTCAGTGAAACCAGGTAGACCCCTCAACTTCCCACACTGTGGCCTGAGGTTTGCAAACCCAGGGAAGGGTTTGGGACGAGGGAATTACAAGCTCAGCTTGGGAGAGGAGACTTGGTGATCAATTTCAGATCCCTTTCTGAGATCTGAGTTTGGCATGAAGGCGGACAGAACATGAAATGAAGGACTGAAGGACAGAGTAAATCCTGACAACCCCATGGGAAGGCTGTCTGCGGGAAAGCTGGCCTTAGAGCTTGAGCAGAATCCCTATGGCAGGGGCCACACG
Organism: Potos flavus; assembly: GCA_028534135.1. Taxonomy (NCBI): domain Eukaryota; kingdom Metazoa; phylum Chordata; class Mammalia; order Carnivora; family Procyonidae; genus Potos; species Potos flavus. Next base: position 15,177,847 of record CM052885.1, read on the forward strand.
TGCCTGTGCAGCTGTGGTGATGCCTGCACTGAATCCTGTCATTCCAGGCTGTCTTCAGGGCCTCCCCTCCCAGGCCCTAGAGCTCAGGACACTGGGGAGAGGTGGAGAGCTGGCGCCTGTGTACTTAGGATAACTACATTAAAATAATTGCAAGATAATAGATCTCTTCCAATGATGATAATAGAACAAAGGACAACTGGTATCCCTGAAGTAGACACACAAAAAGTGATACAAAACAAATTCCAGAAGTAATAGGAAAAAAAAAAAACTTTCCTTAAATTAAGGAAGAACTGAATCTACATAACTGAAAAGATCATTCCAAGTAGACCTTGTTGTAGGAAATCTGAGACAGAATGAGTACTACCAAGATCAATCCTGGTGAATTACTGACCATAAAAATTATTGAGAGAATTCCTTAGGCATTTGAAAAGAAGAAACGAAGAAAAAATGTACTTAAAAGGTTGATGAATAAGGCTAGCCTCATAATTCTTTATAGCAACATTAAAATACAGGGGGGAAAAATGGAACAATATATGTGAGTTTCTAAAGGAAAAAGTGTGATCCAAAAATTGAAGGCCCAACAAGGTGCTGTTTGAGTACAAAGGTGTCAGACATGCATTCACAGATTTACAGGAACTCAGGAACTACAGCACTCATTAGTCCCTTAAGTAAAAAAATCTATCCATTCGAGAACAAATGAAGAAGTTGTGGTCAAAAGACCTGTAATGAGCACTGAACCCACTATTTAAATGGAAGCTAAATATATATATATTATATATATATAGATATAGATATAGATATAGATCTTCACAAATTAGAGAAGTGCTACAAGGGAAATAAATAATATGAGGTATATGGTTAATGATGGCTATCTCTGAAGGCAGAGGCAGTCAAGGAGATAGGGAGACACAATTTTATTTATTTTCTTCCCCCATACTCTGTTTTAACTGAGGTGTAATCTACATGTAGTAAAATGCATAAATTTTAAGTATACAGTTTGACTAATTTTCACAATTTTCTGGAAGAGTTGCAGAATTGCTATCTTATCTTTTCCTTAAATATTTCTAGGATTCACCAATGAAGCCATTTGGACCTAGAGTTTATTTGTAGGATTTTCTTTTACCTACAAATTCAATTTTTTAAAATATGTTTCAGGTTGTCTGTTTCTTTTAGAATAAACTTTGGTAGTTTGTATGTTTTGAAGAGTCCGTTTTATTTAAATTGTCAAATTCATGGGTGATGTGGGAAACAAAGGCAGAAGAGAAATTATTAAATTTCCGTACTACCTACAGCCCATTGACAAGTCCCTGAAACAGGCAGAGTGACATTCCTCTAGGTACTCAACTACCTTCAAGTTAATACTTTGCTAAGGGCAAAAGGCAATCTTAGCCTGACCCCCAGGATCCTGTAAGTCTACTTTAATATATAAAAATTCCTTTGGAAACTTTCTTTATCTCTACCCCCCAAGATACATGTTGACAATCATCCCCCAAGCATATGACCCACTGATATACATCTGAAGGGTCTAATGACTAAGGTTTTATTAGATGGTATAATAAATAACCATCCCCAATAAGAGGAGCCACCTCAAGGTCCCGGAAACCTTTCCCAAATTCCTTAGAGACTTAGGTTATCCCTAACCCCTCCCAACTTGAAAGTATATAATGGGCCACTCCTCATGACCCAGAGGCAGCTCTTTCTGCCCAGGGGTCCTATCCCCACACTTTAAAATAAAATCACCTTTTTGCACCAAAGACTTCTCAAGAACTCTTTCTTGGCCCTCAGCTTCAAACCCTAACATCTTTTCCTACATCAATGGGCATAAAATTGTTCATAATGTTCCGGTATTTATTGTGAAGTTTGTAAAATCTTGTTGGGGAGGAAGAATTTCCTCTGTCCTTCTAGCTGGACTTAAAAATCAGATTGACAAGAGACAGCTTAAGAGGAGAAAATCTGGGACGCCTGGGTGGCTCAGTTGGTTAAGCAGCTGCCTTTGGCTTAGCTCATGATCCCAGGGTGCTGGGATTGAGTCCCGCATCGGGCTCCTTGCTTGGGGGGGAGCCTGCTTCTCCCTCTCCCTCTGCCTGCCACTCTGCCTGCTTGTGCTCTCTTTCTCACTCTCTCTGACAAATAAATAAATAAAATCTTTAAAAAAAAAAAAAAAAGAGGAGAAAATCTAATTTAATAGGATATGTACTGTATGGGGAACCCACACAGAAATGGAAATTCCAAAAACAGGCAACAGGAGGCTGCTAAGAGCTAAGGAGAGGGGAAGGGTCTGAGGATACAAAAGGGAGGAAGATCCTTAGCTGGAAGGTGAAAAGGGACCTTTGGAAAACAAAGGTTGCTCTGTTATGTAGATAGCTTTCTTAGGTAGAGAGGAATCTCTGTGAATAGCTCTCTTCCTGATACAAAGAGGCAGTGAGGGGGAGCTAAAGATGTTTTCCTAAATCTTCTGGGTTTTGATTGCTTTTAACTCAAAATAATGGTCATGCCAAGGTGGCCCTTCTTGGGGTGGCCCCTGTAATCTTTATGATGTTTCCCCTCTCACTTCTGATATTGACAATATATATTTTTTTCTCTTTTTTTCCTGCTCTATATACCTTGAGGTTTGTCAATTTTATTGATCTTCTCAAAGGACCATATTTTCATTTCATTGATTATGCTAAGTTTTGTTTTTTCTGTTTCATTGGTTTCTGCTCTTCATAATTTCCTTTATGCTTACTTTGTGTTTCATTTGTTCTTTTCTAGTTTCTAAGGTGGAATCTTAGGTCTGGAGCAGCAAATTTTTTTCATAAGGGGTCAGAGAGTAATTATTTTAGGCTTTGATATTCATATGATCTCTATCACAACTAATCAACTCTATCATTGTAACATGAAAGCAGCCATAAACAATGCATAAATCAATGAACATGGCTGTGTTTTAATAGAACCTTATTTACGAAAATAGGCAGTGGATTCAATTTTGCACATCTACCATAGTTTGACAATTCTCACTTTATATCACCAATTTGAGATTTTTTATCTTTTCTAATATAGGCACTTGGTGCTATAAATTTCCCTCTAAGCACTGTTTTAGATGCATCCCACAAGTTGTGGTCTGCCATATTTTCACTTTCATTGGAACATTGAGAAGTTTTAGTCATTGACAATGAATCTGGTCTTTATTATTGTCAATCATCACCACCTCCATGGGCTCAAAGTTAATCCTTACTGTGCTGTTACTAAATGAATGCAGGCCAGGAATGGTAACCTCCACTGCTGCTATCGAAGCTTCTGCAACCTCCCTTCTCTGGGCCCTGCACTGGAGGCAGTGTAGGGTTCCACATTTTTCTTTTTTTTTTTCTTTTTTTAGATTTTATTCATTTATTTGAGACAGAGAGTGAGTGAGAAAGAGATCATGAACAGGGGGAGGGGCAGAGGGAGAGGGAGAAGCAGCCTGCCAATGAGCAGAGAGCCTAATGGGGGCTCCATCCCAGGACCCTGGGTTCATGACCTGAGGTGAAGGCAGACGCTTAACCTACTGAGCCACCCAGGCACCCCGGTTCCACCTTTTTCAAAGACACCAAAACCACAGGCACCTTTCTAGCCTCCCTTCTCCAATTATGGTCTCCTCTACTTCTTAAATAAAATAACTTGATCCCTAGCACCGACAACCCCCAAAAACAAGAAGATATTGCAAGTTTACTTATCTCTGCAGATGGATAGATGGGGGAAGAGAATGCATTTCATTTAGATCCCTGAGAAGGGGACATCAAAAGGGTATTAAACATGAAAGAGATTGGTCGGAGGAGCAAACAGGAGAATGAAAGGAGCATCTTCAGATTATGATGCAGCTCTGATAACTCTAAAAGGAAAGAGGAAAGGAAAGGGGATACTGGGAGGAAGAATCTTGGACTGCAGCACAGTTTCAAGAAAGAGTCAGCCAGGTCACTGGAAGTACTCAAGCCAAATTCATCTATTAGAGCAGTCCCACATCTCTTCCTTAGCACTCATGCCATGATTAGTTGTTAGCTGGAAGAAGCCTTCAGGGAGTTATGACCTTAAAATTAATGTAATGGTGGATCCCATAAAGACCCTAGAAAGAACTTCCAAATTTCCAGAGCATGTGAATTCTATCTCCTCTTAGTAAAGGAAGTGGGTAGAAAAAAGCCAATGCCTTTATTACTTGCCGGTTTACAGCTGCTGCAATCACCAAGAAGCAGAGCTCACTCCCCTCACCATGAGTCACCATGCCAGTGAAACCACCCACCATTGAAAGACCTTCCACACCCCAACCATGCTTGCCTTCTGTAGCAATGACAGCTGTCAAAACAATACTTGACAGACATAACTTGCCTTGTTCTAAACTGCATGAACCACAGAAAAATACACCTGCTCCAATAAAACAGTCCAATATTATGATAAAGGCCACTACATGTACTTCTTGGCATATTATCAGTAGAACACACCTACAATAGTGTGTGCTGTTATGGGCATCACAGCTCTGAATTTCTTGACTGTTGCCCAATGTAAGAGCCACTGAAGCATTAGAGGATGTGACCAATGCAGTGATGGGTGAGCATAAATTCTGTGCCTGCTTGGATGGGAACTCAGATTGGGTAAAGACAAAGCAGATTCAGCTCACCGGACCTTTAGTCTTCACTGAGGATCAGTGAATCCAGAGTAGCAAAGACTAAACCAGCCAGAATATAGGCAACCCTACACAACTTCCTAGAGACCCACAGATAAAATGCCTCATTGAGTAAACTGAGACAAGGGAGTAAAATCAAAACCAAGCACCACTCTCTGGATACCTCCTTCCCTTCATAATGTTAAGCTATGGGGCCACATCACTGCCCCTTCCAGCAGAGCTGTTACTACCTAGATGTGCCCTCCCATGATCGATCACTGAGGACCTAATAAGCCTTGGTTTCTGATTATAAACTCTTCCCCCTGGTCATTCAAATGCCTCAAAAACAGCTTCCAATCTTGAAGGCTCTGTAGTTTCCCATCTGTTGCCTAAAGCTGGGCTCTCTGAAGGTGAAGGGTGAGGCAGTACCTGTCTGCACAGATCAGCCCAGGGCTCTGACCAGCTCCTGGCAGAGGCCAGAGTACAAAATTGAATAAACAATTCCCAGGGACATTTACTAATGGTAAAGCTGGGAGGCACTTTAACAAAGCACTTGAACCCGCAGAACTGAGAGCATGCTATTTTAAAGACTATTGCCCTATTTATTTAATTCTTCCATTTATGCAACATATACCTACTGAGGTCCTGCTCTGTCCAAACCCTCTACTAGGCATCTGGGACACAGGATGAACAAAAAGCTGCTGCAATAGTTCAAGGAGCAGCTTGAACCTGGATTAGGATTGTGGAAGCTGAAGGGAAGGGACATGGGTGCATTAGAGAGATATTCAAGAAGACTAAGACCCAGCCATCCCTGAGCACCTACCATGTGCCAGGCCCACAGCTTGTCTTCAGCAAACTACAGTCTGCAGGTTATTTGCAACATGAATATGTAGGAAATGCAGGGCCACTTGTCCCAAAGCAGAAAAGGATCTTCCCTTGCCCTTACTCTCTCCACCTCTCTAGACCACAACACCATTCCACAAAGGCTCAGCAAGGCTCAGGGAGGGCCTCAAGCTAACATGGAATATGGGAGGAGACCTGCATCTACTAGAATGGGCTTGCCTTAGGGACACTCGCAGGGCAAATGAGGTCCATCATCAGGGCCCACCCTGTGACTCAGCACCACACCCTTGCTCAGGTCCCCACTGGGGGCAGACACCGCTGAGTCGAGGCAGGAACTGAGCAGCTGAGACACTGTCTGGGTGATGTAGTAGAAGGGTGGGACCCCCAGTGAGTGCTCCATTGTTCCACTGGACTTCACTTACAAAACACAAGTTCAAAGATAACATTACTAAGACTTTCAAGTTGGCTGACACAGAACATGAAACCTCGAGTGCAGGGCTCTTCTGAGCCCAGGCCTTTTGCAGCTGCAATGGTCACACACCCATGAAGCCAGGCCCGGTGCCAGCCACCACTTTAGATTCTATGATAGAAGAATGAGTCAGATGTGATCCCCAGCCCACCCCCACTGGGACAGGGCAGAGAACCACAGGACACTCTTGGGACTTGAGGGAGATTTGACAGAAGTGAGGTCTAACTGAAGTGTAAACTGTAACTGGCTGCTGGGGGGAAGGGGAGGTGTCGGGGAGGAACTTCCCAGCAGAAGGAGCAGCAAGTGCAAAGGTCTAGAGATGAAGCAAGAGAAAGCAGGGAGCATCTGAGGATCCACGGCTACAGCTCAGAGTAACCAAAATAAAAGGGGAGTGGGGCAAAATGAAGACCAGAGAGGTAAATGGGACAGATTATAAAGGGTCATAAAAAAAGTGCTCAGGATTTTTTAAAGTTTCTCCTAAAAGTCAGGGGGAAATCCTAAAAAGTTTCAAGTTGAGAAGTGATCAAATTCTATTTGTGCTTCAGAAATCACGTTTTGGAGAGTAAATTGGAGCAGGCTAACTGTAGGAACGTGAATCAGCCCAGCAGCGTGACAAAAGAAGATCACGCAGGAGTAAGCTGTGTCATGAAAGCAGAGGACAGGGGCCCCAGGCTGGAAGATCAGGAAGCCATGCCTAACCTGCCTAATGAAAAACAAATGACTGTTCGTAGGTAGATGGGAGTAGGGTGGGGGTAAAATGGTTCCCAGCAGAGGAAACTGGAGGTGCGGGAGTAGGGGTATGGTGTCTTCTGGGGACTAGTACTTCCACATGGCTGGAGCAGGGAGTAAAAAGCAAGACTGGCCAGAGATGAGGACAGACAAATGTGCAACTGTCAGAAGTGATGATGGAGGAGATTGGCTTCCGTGCTGAAGACAAGAAGCAGCCAAAGACTAAAGCAAATTTCACCCCAGAATGGCCAGTTTGTTGTATCTGCAGAAGTTGCAGCTGGGCCAGACTGGAGATAAGGAGTCCAGTTGGGAAACTGGTACAATAATCCAGATCAAGCATCCTGGTAGCCTGGATGAACACTGTGGCAGTGGGGCTGGAGAGGTGTTAAGAGGGTGGAACTGCAGGATCTGGTAGACAGCTGAATATAATAGATGAGCATCAAGAGGAGGAGGTCGCAGAGGATGTCCACATTTCTGGAGTCAGTGTGGATAGTAGTGTCACTCCCTGAGCTAGGGACCCCAGGGGAGGAGCGCACAGAAGTGGAGGAGAGGAAGAGCTGGTCTTTCCTATGTTCTGCTCATTAGACATTTAGGTGAGATGTTTGGTAGACATGGGGTACAGGGATCTGGCATCACATGCAGATTCTGGGCTTGGCTATGAGGTTTGAGTGTTTCCTTGGTAATGAAACCATAAGGGAGTATGAGGTCTTTCCAGCAATTCTAACCCCCATCAGGGGAGCAACAGCCTCTCTGGGTGAGAAGCGCCATCACTCCTGGTTTCAAGCAGGTACTGGTATCACATGGCTGAGGAGAGGTTGGACTGCAAGGCTTCAAAATCCGTTCAGTTGAACCTCTAACTCATCAGTCTTTCCCACCCTCTAACATTTATTTTCCTTTTCACATCACAGGAAAGTTCAATTCAACTTCAGAGTCAGACCTTCTAATGCTATGACATCAAAATTACATTTACTTAAAGACTGTGTGCTGTCTCATGCTACCTTCCAAGTTTCTTCTCTGCTTGGAGAACCGTACCTTCTCCTGGCACTTTCCTCTTCTTTGTACCCCAAAAACTCTGATCTTCCAGTGGCTACCTCCCTTCCCCACTAGCCTGTCTGCCCTCCTTTCTGCCTGCCCTGGTAATTTCCATCATATATCTCTGTGACTGATGAACAGGAGTTAATCAGAGTGCAGTCAACTGTACCCTCGAATCATGGACTCATTTTGAGTTGTCTTAATTGAACTATCTCCCTGGGAAAGATGAACAGCAGATAACAATCAGGGAGGCTTGTGCAAAGGGTAAAGAGATGGGTCTTCTAAAATGAATATATGTCACAGTCAGATGACAAGAACCTTAGGTTCACCTAAAATCATTCAGCCCGCCAATCATCACTCAGCAAATGTTTACTTTGTGCCTCATGCCCTGTTGGGATCTCCAGGAATTGAGGTTTCTGATTGTCTCTGCCCTCAAGCTATTTTCTCTGCCTTTGCCTAACTTGAAGGCTTGAGAGCTTAAAGACTCTTCAGGGAAGGATGAACTTGGAGGTGGCTTCCTCCTGACACCAAAGAAACAGCTGATAGGCTGTTCTTCTCAGATAAAGGAAAGTGGCCCAGGTATGAAAACCCTCTCAATGCAGCTTAGCTTCTTCCGCTAGAAAGAAGCAAAGGAGGTTGCAGCAGACACTGGCCACTCATTTTCCAAATGGTTTCCCATGCTTTGCCAGACAGAACTACATTCCCCACCCTGCCTTGCCCTTGGGTGGTTGAGAGTTCTGGCCACGCAGTTTCGCAGGTGCCAGGTCCATTCAGGCCAACACTCCCCCAACAGGGCATAGCTGGAAAAGGTGTGACCTGTCCAGAGAGTATTTTGAAAAGCAGGATCTTTCTCTCACTGGCAGAATCCGTGTTCAGGTGAAGCCAAGCTCTACAAAGTCCATTCCCACCCACAATTTCAAGGAAGAAATTAGCCCATTCTACCTTTCAGATAAAGGAAAATTTAAAAAGTGGCATCTGCAGGCAGAGAGCCAAGGTACATCTTAGACTCTTGAAGTCTTGCTCAGAGTCTCTGATGGTTCAAAATCAGACGGGACAGAGGCACATTCAACTAAAACTAAATTCTGGTCAATGTCTGCACTCAGAAGTAATAATTAGTGAAGGCAATCAGGTTCTGTTTATCCTATCCCAAGGAAAAAACCATTGGTTACTTTCAGCAAGGCTTTGTATCACCATTCTAGATGCCAGTCCCAGGAAATACTAATTTGGCTTGGGCCCCTGCTATGAAATGTAACCCAGCTGATATTCAAACATGCATAAACATCGTCATTTGCTAATAGTGGCTAATGGCTTTAATCACAGAATAAAACAAATCAATAATTAACCTTAGAAGTAGAAGTGCAACTTGGTTTCAAAAATAATGAATTCACTAATGGTTCTTGTTGCCATTAGTACATATACGTCAGGGTAAATATACAGAAACATGCCCATTTCCAAGTAGCTAATCTATTCATGAATTATCAGATTATGACTCCAATTTGGACATGAACGAGGGTAGTAAGCAATACAGCTACCAAGATATCTCTAATTTATTAAGAAAATGCTAAGCTTACATGTGAAACCACTTATTTACCACTGCTACTCACATTAAATGTCGGGTCTGTGCCAGCAGCAGGTGGCAGAGAGCAGCAGAGTGACTGCTCTGGCTCAGGGGGCCCACGTCCCGGCAGAATAGGCAACTATGGCCATGTGATGAAGGCTCTGACAGAGGGCTGCTTTAATGCCGGGGATGCACACAGGCAGACGCACATGAACTGCCTGGCAAAGCCTGGAGGAGAGAGTCATTACAAGAACGACAATTGAGTTAGGTCACGAGGGATGAGTGGAGGTTGCCAGACTAACAAAAGTGAAAGGTCAAAAGAATAAAATTATAAAGAAGAGGAAACAAGACTCTCTAAGACACTGCAAGCATATGTGTGTGGCTACCAAGTTAGGAACTTGTAAGGATGCCACAGATACTGAAGCTGGGGAGGGAATAACAAGCCTGATCACAGAGGGTCTGAGGTATCTTGCTGAGGTTTTTCATTTTTTTTCTAATAGACAATGAAAGCCACAAAAAAAAAAAAAAAAAAAAAAAATTATAAGTAATTAGAAAGAAGATACAAAAGCACTGAGAATTTTGTTCATATGTTATAGATAGTAGAAATAGGTTTTATGTGAGGAAATGTATGTTTACCTTGTTTGTCTCAAATCATAAGCAGTTTCCCTAAAGGCTCAAATGATTGAGTAATTCTCAGGATTTAGAAGTGCTGGGCTGGACAACCCCTATGATAAATGCAAAGATTTCTACCCAAAGGCTAGCCTGGAGTTGGATCATATTCAGTTTTATTTACATCTGACTATGATGTTTTGTGGTGCTTTGTTTTTAACATAAGATTTGAATAAGTCCAAGATCTTTTAAGATAATCTGGCAGATCCTCTCTCCCTTTTATGAAGAGTGATATGGCAGATACCTCTGTTTACCTACCCAGAGGTCAATCCCCCCTTGTTAAATGCTGGGGGGGGGGGGGGACGGGGACTCTGATATTGTTCCTGTGTCTACTGCTCCCCCTTCTGACTACAGTAAATGTTGATTGGTAAAAGCCACACGTGTAGATGGCCATTGTCCTTGCCAGTGATTGGCCTATCACCAAATTCGAGGCAGTGATATGTAAGATGAGATCTACAGGGGCTTCTCAGGAAAAATGTTTCTTTCTGAGAAAAAGGACTATACCCTTCCTTGTTCCGTCTCAAGAATTAGTAGGAGGGGGGCGCCTGGGTCGCTCAGTGGGTTAAAGCCTCTGCGTTCGGCTCAGGTCATGATCTCAGGGTCCTGGGATTGAGCCCCGCATCGGGCTCTCTGCTCGGCGAGGAGCCTGTTTCCCCCTCTCTCTCTGCCTACCTCTGCCTACTGGTGATCTCTCTCTGTCAAATAAATAAAATCTTAAAAAAAAAAAAAAAAAAGAATTAGTAGGAGGCTATCAGTTATTGTAAGGGAAAGCAGCCTGAAGACAATACCAGTTTCTAAAGATAGCAAAGCAAAAAGATGAAAAGAAGCTGAATCTTCCATTATGCAGCTGAGTTACTGAAATAATCAACTAGGAGCCACCCTACCTCCAGGTTTCTTACCTGAAATAATAAATTTCTTCTTGTTTAAGCCAGTGGCCCATCACATCCCTGCTGTCATAGATGGTCTACAGCAGGCCTAGCTCAGCTGGTACACACCAATACTGCCATCTTGGTTGTTATGGCTGGCACTCATCCTAACAGGTCAGAGCCTGTGCTGATAAATATTTCATTACTCCTTATCTAGGGGACTGGCTAAAAGTCACAAAGAGAGAGTTTTGAAAATAGCAAGAGAAAAGGGACTCATCATAAACAAGAGAGCTCCAATAAGATTATGGGCAGATTTCTCAGCAGAAACCTTGTGGGCCAGGAGAGGGTAGGGATGATATATTAAAAATATTAAAAAGAAAAAAAAAACTATCAGCTAAGAACACTATACTCAGCAGAGCTGTCCTTCAGAAAGAAGGAGTAATAAAGACTTTCCCCAAAGCTAAAGGAATATAAAAGCTATAAAAGCTAAAGGAATTCATCACCACTACACCTGACTTACAACAAATGTTAAAGAGAGTTCTCAAGCTGAAATATCAGAATGCTAATTAACAATGTAAAAACAGGGGGCCCTGGGTGGCTCAGTCATTAAGCATCTGCCTTTGGCTCAGGTCATGATTCAGGTTCCTGGGATCAAGCCCCACATTGGGCTCCCTGCTCAGCAGGAAGCCTGCTTCTCCCTCTCCCACTCCCCCTGCTTGTGTTCCCTCTCTCACTGTGTCTCTGTCAAACAAACAAAATCTTTAAAAAAAAAAATGTAAAAACATATGAATGTCTAAAACTCACCAATAAAAGTAAATATGTAGTCAGAGTCAGACTCTCTAATATTATAATGGTGGTGTGTGAATTATTTTCAATGCAAGTTTAAAAGTTAAAAAACAAATGTATTAAAAACAACTATAATAATTGTTACTGGGTACACAATATAAAAAAGATGTAAATTATAACATTAATAGCCTAAAATGTGAGAAGAAAAGATACAGTTTCTGTATGCCATCAAAGTTAAGTTGTTACCAGCTTAAAATGGGATAACTATAAGAGATTTTATATAAGCCTCATGGTAAACGCAAAAGAAAAACCCATAGAAGATACATTTAAAAAATGAGATAAAGGAATCAAAGCATACCACAACAAAAGTCATCAAAAAACGAAAGAAGACTCCAAGAGAGAAAGAAAGGAACAAACAAACCAGTGAAAAAACAATTAGCAAAATGGCAACAGTAAGTCCTTACTTATCAATAATTACTTTAAACATAAATAGATTAAATTCTCCAATCAAAAGGCACAGAATATCAAAATAGGTTTAAAAAAAAAGATCAAATGATATGCTCCCTATAACAGACTCATTTTAACTTTAAGGACACACAGAGGCTAAAAATGGGGGACAGAAAAAATATTATATTACAAGTAAATGGTAACAACAAAAAAAAAGCAAAGCAGAGGTAGCTATACTTAACATCAGACAAAGTCGACTTTAAGCTAAAAATGGTCGTAACAGATAAAGAAGTTCATTGTATAATGATAAAGGGGAAAATTCATCAAGAAATTATAATGGTTGTAAATATTTATGTACCTAACATCAGAATACCTAAATATTTAAAGCAAATACTAACAGATCTAAAAGGAGAAACAACAATACAACAATAGGAGATTTTAGTGTCCCACACACAACAATGGATAATCATCCAGACATAAAATTAATAAGGAAACAGAGGATTTGAACAACATCATGGACCAAACGGACTTAACAGACACATACAGAATATTCCGTCCAACACCAGCAGCAAATACATTCTTCACAAGTGCACACAGAACATTATCCAAGAGGTACCATGTGTTTTAAGCAACAAAACAAGCCTTGACAAATTCAAGAAGATAGAAATTATGTCAAGTATCTTTTCTGCACACATGGCATGAAACTAGAAATCAATAACAGGAGGAAAACTGGGAAAATCACAAACAATGGACATTAAACAACACACTCCTGAAGAACTGATAAAAGAAGAAATCAAAAGAGAAATCAGAAAATATCTTGAGACAAATGAAAATGGAAACATAACATACCAAAGCTTATAAGATGTAGCGATAGCAGTTCTAAGAGGAAAGTCTATAGCTATAAATGCCTACGTTAAGAAAAAAGAAATACCTCAAATAAACAACCTAATGTTATACCTCGAGGAACTGTAAAAAGAAAAACAAAGTAAGCCCAAAATTAGCAGAAGGAAATAATAAAGATTAGGGCAGAATAAACCGAATAGAGTATAGAAAACCAACAGAAAAGATCAACAAAACTAAGAGTTGATTTTTTTTTTTGAAAGGATAAACAAAATTGACAAACCTTTATCTAGGCTAACCAAGAAAAAGAAAGTGGGGGCTCAGATAAATCAATGAATGATGAGTCATTACAACTGATACCAAAGAAATGCAAAGGATCATAAGAGACTACTATGAATAGTTATATGCCAGCAAATTAGACAACCTTGACAAAATGGATAAATTCCTAGAAACATACAATTTAGCAAGACTAAGTCATGAAGAAGTATAAAATCTGAACCAACTAATAATAAGTAAGGAGACTGAATCAGTAATCAAAAATCTCCCAACAAAGAAAAGTTCAGGACCAGATAGTTTCACTGGTGAATTATACCAAATATTTAAAATAAATGAATGCCAATCCTTCTCAAAATCTTCCAAAAAACTGAAAAGGAAGGAATACTATTCCTGATGAATACAGATGAGAAAATTCTCAACAAAACACTAGCAATAAAAAAAAAAAGGTAGGAAAGTCTACCGTTTGTAAAAGTATAGATGGATCTTCAGGGCATTACACTAAATGAAATAAGTCCAAAAAAAGGAAGATAACCACTGGATGATCTCACTTGTAGGGGAAATCTTTACTGGATGATCTCACTTCTAGGGGAAATCTTTAAAAATCTAACTTATAGAAACAAAAAGTAGATTGGTGGTGGCCAGAGGCTAGGGGATGAGAAAAATGCAGCGATCTTGGTCAAAGGGTATAAACTTCCAATGATAAGATGAATAAGTTCTGGGAATCTAATATATAGCATGCTAACTATAATTAACAATATTATACTGCACCTGATATTTGCTAAGAGTAACATACCACAAAGGGGGGAGGTAACTATGTGAGGTGACAAGTGTGTCAACTAACCTTATTGTGGTAATCATTTCACAAAATATACATATATCAAATCATCACATTTTACACCATAAACTTAAACAATGTCATATGTCAATTATATTTCAATGAAGCTGGCGGGGGAGACAGGGTGGAGAAGTGGTTGGAGCCAAATCCCAGAGAACCCACAGTGAGAATATGAGATTTAATTGTATTTGGAAAACCACAAAGTACCATTGCCAACTTGCAGATCTCCCATGGTTTCCTTGGAGCTAACTGACAGACCATACATTTGGACTCAATTGTCAGCTTTGGCCCCAACAGTCCCTACCAGACACGGCTTGTCATACTGACACTTCTGCTCCATGTCTCACCAAGTGGAACCTAAAGTTTAGCCTGGGCCAATACCTGATCTCTGCCTCATCTCAAGAGAGGCCAATAAGATAAGGAGTTAGATCCTTAGAATTATGGAGAGCCCTCAAAGACCATCTAACACCTAACAGTGCAATTGAGAAATATAAGAGGCCAAAGGGAAAATAACTCCCCCGGGGCTCTACTGGGATAAAAACTAGAACCAGACCTGAAGCCTATCCATCCCCAGGCCAGGGCTTTGTTCCAACATAGCACTGGTTTTACAAACCTGCTGGTCTTGCAAAATAGTCACCACAATCCTCGTGCCATTTACCTCTCGAGGGTCCCACAAGCGTCTGTGCGAATATCTACATGTGTGCGCACACGTACAGGAGAGAGGCATGATAAAAAATAAGACATGAGGACTTTCAAAGGACATTCATAGGGACATAGCACAAATATCCCTCCAGCCTGGCAATTTCCCACCTACTCAGAGAGATTATTCATACAAAGAAGTAAAAACATGACAGCCCACTTCTGGGCATAGGGACAGCAAAGCTATTCCTACTGAAAAAACAAACAAACAAAAACCCAATACTCAAAATGCTGATTCCTAAAGTCCTTTCCTTTCTCCTGCAGACTGTGCCTCTCGTCCTGTCACTATCCTACCCTCCAGCACTACTCCAGTGGCCAGGCAGGCAAGGACCAGTGGTTAATGGCTAGCAAGCTAAGGTGAAAAATCTGTCATGCCCTTTTCTCCAGTGTCTCTGCACTTATTTAAAAGCCATTTCATTACATTTAAAGGCCCAAGACACTTGTAACTATATTGAAAAATCAAAGTCACTTAGGAACCTAGGAAGTGGAAATGGCTAGAACCTGGTTTGGAGTAAGGATCGGAGGTGGTCACCAAAGCTCAGGTCATTGCCAGTTTATCCTGGTCATCGCTGCCATGTGTGGCTGGAAATGGAGACACAAGTGTTTCCAGAATTACTGTAACTTTCAACCGTCTGCTCACCATGCAGTAAGGAGAACAAATGACAAGAGACAGCTGGACAGTGACAGCCAGCCATGGCTCAGTCTCAGGAATGTGCCTCTCCCTGGATGAGCAGTCACAGTGTGCTACATGGGCCTCCTCTCCCCCAACTGACTGTGAGCTCCTTAAGCCTGCAAATAGGGAACGATTCATCTCTGGGCCCCACTCAAGCCCTGCAGAAGTTATACCAGTGCTCGAGACATATGGTTTACCATGCTTGCTTCATTCCCAACCACGCCTCCTTCTCCTTCCTGTGAACCTAGGGACTTTGCTTGTGATATCTTCATCCTGCTGGGATATCACTTTGCTGTATGTACATCTTATCTCATCCTAAGTCCAAACCCCTAAAAGGTAAACTAGCCATCCTTACCACTGCCAGACTGCCTCCTGCCATGCTGGGACATAGAACCCCCAGACAAATGAATGAACAAAAGAGGCTTTTATCTAAATCGGGGCTCCAGTTTCTATGCAGTAGTCTTATCAGACCACCCTTGAGTGTCTTTCATAAGTAGGTGTCCAATGAGTGTTTGTCTATTAAAACAGAAAGTCGCCAGACTGATTGCTGTGTCTGCCTCTAAAAATCCAGGACAGAGGTGAACAAAGCCAGTTAGAGGCCCCTTGTCTGTAGGAGTCACAGTTTGTCTTTCCAACTGCAAGGAAAGGGGAGAAGTAATGTCTGGTCAATTCTAAACTAATGTTAGGCAATTAAACCCAGGGGGCCTGTTATAAGGTCAGAAGTCAAAGAAACCAAATTTCCAAACAAAGTTGGAATACATTTAAAGAAGCTTAAAATCTCCAAAGATGAAAATAGCTGAAGAATGATGTCTGAGGAATTCAGATTTAACTCAGCAAGTGACAGTTCAGCAAGAGGAGCTGTGAGCTGGGCAGTGAGACAAGCTGATGAGCTCATCCTTGGGCCACCCACAATGTGACCCAACCTGCTGCAGGCAAGAGAGGTGGAGATCCATATTGGCTTCTTAAAAGGTGGAGAGAAATGGATGTGACTCAGCTGACCCCAGGGTCCAGAGCAAAGGCTTACTTGGACATCTAACGCCACTGGTTCCGGATAAGATGTGGTTTTGAGACAGGGGTGGTAGGGGAGGAAGCCAAAAAGGAAGGATAGAAATGCAATTTGTAAAATCCTTGAATTGTGATAAAAATCCAATACAGTTGAAATTTCATCAGTTCCAGGAACCATGCCCAGAGTGGAGGGGAAGGGGTTGGGTTTTATCAGGTCAAAAAGTCAGCAATAAAGGAACTGTCCTGCGGTCAGGGCAGAGCCAAGCTGACATTTCAGCCCAAAATGCATTCCTTTTAAGGGCCAGGATTTTAAAGAATGTGCTTTTCAGCCTCTCCCACAAGCTCACACAAGCAGCCGAGGCAGAAGGAGCTGTGTGCACAGCAAGATGTGTTTTTCTCGTTACCCTTAGATGCCTTTCAAGGCATGCTCCCTGACTCCTCCCTCCTGGCACATCTCCCAGACAGAGTGGGCTTGGCTGGAGGGTTGTGAAGGGAACACACTTGGGAAGGGGAGGCAAGAGAAAATGTTTTCAGGTCTAGCTATGCCGAGGACTTGCAGAGTATCATCTGGTCAGGTTGATGACAAGTGTGTAAGTCAAGGGAGAATGCTGTCCTGCTCAGAAATCCACAGATCTGCCCTCTGATGTGTAAAAAGCTCAAGTCAGAACATTGCTAAAGGCGACCTGGCACGCATTCATTCTTTCACTCATTGATTTATTTAACACATATTTCTCAAAAGCTTTCTCTTCACCCAAATACACGCAAAGGAAATCGTGTCAGCCCTGGAGCCATGTCTCAAATGATCACGACAAAACCACTTGTCATGTTTTCCTGGTCATGGGCTGCAATGCTTTGCTAAACTCTGCTATGGTCTATTCGTGGAGCCAAAGGAGGGGACAAGGTATTGGGAAGACTAGGGATGACCATGGCCATATTTTAGGGCTCTCAGACAACTAACCAACCAATCAACCAATAAATCGAACACTGTCTGTGAGTCTATGAATCAGAATATATTTCTGGGTAAACTGGAAATATGGGTTTGGTATATGAGATTTCACTTTGCAGGCACGTTTGATGGGGATGTCCTAATCCAGGATACCAGTGACCAAAAAGCAAGAGTCATTTCGAACCTTCTGGACACAACAGAATCTTCAGAATAAGTTTATTGGTGAACATTTATTTTTATTGCTCAGTTAAAACTGAACTTTTTCATTATAACAATAGGTGTCCTTTTTGCTTTGAGCTTTACATATTCAGCTACCAAGATGAAAAAATCTCCTGGTAATTTGACAAGTGATTTCTGCATTCGTACCAAAATTACATATAAAACTAAGGTCTAAGAAAACATTGCAACTAATCAGAATGTCTTAGAAGCCCTTATTCTACAGAAGTACTAAGGACAATGTCCAAAGCATACACATTTTTCCAGTCTCTAAATTAGTTCATAAACATCATTTGCATTTTTAGTATAATAACAGGTGATATCAATACAACAGTCATTCCCACACAAAGTTACATGGCTTTCTGAGGCAGAAGCCATATATTTTTTGGTCTTTGCTAAAGGAATTTTGAACACTAAAAGGCACAAACCATGCTTATGAACACACGCATTCACACACATATAACAAATACCAATTCTTTGTGAGAATAATAGGAAGAGCAGAAATTCACAATATTGGAAAGGATATCCAGTGCTCAATGACTTCAGATAAGTCCCCATCCAAATCAGCAGCAGTCGTGTTTCCTAAACTATAATGCAAAGATATTAATAGCTATGACATATTAATAGGTGTTAAAATATTAAAATATTAATAGATGTTTCACCACAGAAAGGTGCAGTGGTCAACTCAGTTTGGAAAAATGGTAGATTAAACCAAATAAGCTGGCATTTTGTTTATTGTTTGTTTTTATTTCTGATCATGAAGGAGCTGTAAAGCATTCACACACACTGTGAATTCAAGATGGAGACAGACTATGCTCCATTTTCTCAACTTAATAATCAACCACAGAACTCTTTTTGTCAGGAGATACCAGTCTTCTGTGGGAATACTTCTATAGAGGGCAATTATCTATGTCTTGGTCATAAATACCTTAAAAACCATCTTGGCCCTGTGGAATTTCCTTTGACCCATCCATGTAAAGGCAATCCCTCCTATGTTCCCCCACAGCAGTCTGAATAGAATACACTGAACCCCAAATATTTTCCTATTTTACATACACCTTATATATTTACATACCCAACATTACATATCCACATATGTAAGCTCCTTCAAGGCACAAATTATGCATCCACATGGCCTCAATGCTTGATCCACGGTCATGATATTAATCTTAATAGAATGAATGAATGAATGTTACTATTTAAAAATAACCTACTTTACTAAAGAAAATCCGTTTCTCTATTTAAATAACCTCACCCTATATATGGTTAATACTGACCAATTCATTCTGCCACATGTGCTGTCATCTGTGTAACGTATGTGTTGGATTACACACAGGCACTCTGAAATAGTGTCTGTCAGGTTCTGTGCAGCCAATCTTTCTCCTGCTAGCACTCAAAGCCCTCCGGTGCCAGCCTACCCTCCTACTCCGACTTTCCACTGCTTCCTATCCACACCCTCCCATCTCCAACAGCAAGACCCCGTCTTCTCTAAATCTGGCTGACATTTCCCTGCCCCGGAGCATTTCCTACACCATTCTTTCCATCCTCAGTCTTCTGGCAAACCTTCGCTCAAAGTCTACTAAAGCCTGGGCGTTGCACTATGCACTGAGTTACAAAGATGAACAGATAATGGTTGCTGCTCTCAAGATCACATACACGGAGATATGCCGCCAGCACGTTGCATGCTGTGACGGAGTCCAGTATGGGCCACTGTGTCAGCACAGCAACGGTACTGGAGCAGGACTTCCTGAGCAGGAGCTGTTTATGCTGGATCATTCCTTGAGCTCCCTGTTACCAGTGACTGTAGTCACTGATCCTCAAAAGCAAGAATCTAGGCTCCGCGCTCTCTCTTCTACTTCCCATTTCCATATAATAAACATACAGGGCTTGGCCACTGAGGCCATCAGGCATCCTCATCCATGCACTGAATTGGATGAGTTATATCTGAAACTGTTCTACAAATAATGACTGAGATTAGGGAAGAAGGAAATAGGAAGTAGGAAGCAACTTATCAGGGCAGCCCTCATGGTGCTCACAATTGTTGTCAAGCAAGATGGAAGTTACAGCATTGTCACTGTCCACACATGAGTACATAATCACAAACCTTGATATTTTAATCCACAAACCATTTAAGGAGCATTTGAGGGGAGAAAAAATGAGTCCTGGATTCTTACCTTCTGGTAAGATCGAGAAAACGCCAGCTCTAGAACTTGTAAATGTGTGTCAGGGTCTAGAGAGAAAAGCCCAGATCAATGATATAGTGCTCTGGGAAGAAATACTCATAATCATTGCTCTTAATGTCACAGAGGGAGGTGTTGTCTGAAGAACCACAGACACCAGCAATTCTAAATTCGAGTCCACAAGAAGAGCCCATCTTGTGAAGACTGTTGAGGAATACTACAACCAACATATTTTGCTTATATTTTCATTTTAATGTATGTACAAGTATCCACACAAACCCTAAAGAGCTCTTTCAATAAGGCAGAATTACAATTCTAAGCTATAAAGCATTGTGGTCATAGTTTAATTGGCAGTACATTTTTCCTCAGAGGTACATAAAAATCAATAAATGTCAATAAATAATAAATAAAATCAATAAATGTCAATAAATAATAAATAAAATCAATAGTGTCTTAGATGCTATGAAACACGGAGGCTACTTGCTTACCCAGTTAACCCACTGAATCCTAACTGTAATTAAGTTTTCTCTTTATGTATCACTCCAGTTGAGTTGAAAGCTCCTCCAGTCCATTAGCTAGCCACCTGAGCTCCAGAAATATGTCAGTGCTCTTTGTGTTCTCTGGAAGAGAACAGCAAAATGTGAAAAACTTTAATATTTAATACTGGCCTGTTATCCTCATTTCTGGTTTCAAGAATTAGATAGGGATGACTTCATTGCTCTGCAGGCAACTGTATTGATGGAATGGGCCTCACTCTGTGCAACAGATGTGCTCCCGGAGAAGATGTGCTTAATTTAGATTTTTAAAAATTCAGTTGTGCTCCCACAGAAAACCAGTATGCTTATCACACACACACACACACACACACAGGCACACACACACAATTTCACCTGTGACTCCTACAAACACGGATCATAAGACAAGTTAGGAACAGAGCCCAGGTCCGCACGCCCAGTTTCCTGAATCCAGTGGCCACCCCCACTCCTTTGAAGGATAATTATCTCTTCAGATTTATAAACCCAGAAAAATTGAAAACTCTTTCCATGTTACCTCTTAAACATGGGGCAACATGGTGTTACTAACAAGTATGTAATTCATATATCTACGAGCCTTTGCTGTAGGCTTTTGTGTCAAGAAATAGGAAAGTAAAAACCAGATGCTCAGCCTCAAGGAGGGGATTGCAATTGAAGGGATTTTCAAAACGAGAAAACGGTCCAGGTCTAAGGAAATGGTGTTCGGTCACAGTATCCTAAGAGTGTTCACTGGAAGGATTTTCTCCTCCTGTCATTCTGAAATCTTAATGGGTTTGAATTGATTCACTGAGCCATGCCACTGAAAGGGAAGGGAAATGTCAAGGCTCTGTTTCCAGTCACGCATTTGGGGGCCAGGCCAAAACGTACTTCAGAACTTCTAGGTTTGAATGTGTTTCCACCATGAGAAATAACTCATTGCACAAGTCTTTCCAAGCACCCAAAATGTTCCCTGCCTTGCCCCGGGTCCCTCTCCATACAGAATATAGAGCCTACCTGGTCCTCATTCTCTGGGAGATGACTGTAGGGATGTGGAGGTCAGCCCCACACCTACGGATAAGGGGAAGTGACCTCAGCAGCTTTACTATTCCAAGGGGCCCGGGGCTGTAGTTGCCATGGGAACAATGTGTCTGATACCATTACACCACAGTCTACTAACACATTTACCGTGGTGGGTAGAAGGGAGAACAGTTGAGGAATATGCCCAGAGGCCGGCAGTGGTAACAGTGCCTCCAGCACACTCTGCAGAAAATAACAAGACCTTCTTAGAGCAGCTCACACCGGCACCTGGAGGCTGCAAGAGACACCGTCCTGGAAACTTCCTGCTGCCTGGCACAAATGACCTCCCTCACTTCACTACATAAACTGCCACTAGTCTGGAGCCCTCAGACTGCCTCTGGATGTCTCTGTCCAAACCAGGGAAGAACTATAAGAAGAGAATCAGAGAAGTGAGTAGAGAAGGGTATTGATCTATAGGAGGAGATGTTGCATCACTGAGAACTCAATACAACCTGAAGGGAAATACAAAATGGTGTCATTACCTGTTCTAGAACTGAGGTCAATGGACCATCAATCAAATTATGTACCTCAATACAAAGCCAGATGAGGGCACTCTTCCTGTACATCCCGACACACAGTTCTAAGACCTTTCGTGCTTTTTTCTTAAGTTTTTTTTTTTTTTTTAAAGATTTTATTTATTTATTTGACAGAGAGAGAGATCACAAGTAGGCAAAGAGGCAAGCAGAGAGAGGGGGGGAAGCAGGCTCCATGCTGAGCAGAGAGCCTGATGCGGGGCTCGATCCCAGGACGCTGAGATCATGACCTGAGCTGAAGGCAGAGGCTTTAACCCACTGAGCCACCCAGGCGCCCCAAGTTTTTTTCTAAATAACCACAAAGATCTCAGTGTAGGGAGGAAAACACACCCTTAAGGAGAGGAGAGATGCTAGTGATTCAGTGGGGTAGGGACCACATGTGTGTGGGTGGTTGGGGTATGGAAAGTGAGGCACTCTTCCAAGGAATGGAGACATGAGCCCAAGTTCCCACCAATTAAAAAGGGTGTCACTTTCCCATCTGCCCCAGAACAGGAGTTGAGCTCACACTGCTGAGCAGTGCTGCTCAAAATCCACCTTCCCAATAAGAGAGGTGCACAGAGGACAGCAGAATACCAGGCACGAAGGTGTCTAACCCCTGGGAGGAGCTTTGTTTAAGCTCCAGTTTCAAGTAGACTACCTTGCTGAGAGCTCAGCTCTAGACTCGTCCCTGAACCATACAGATCCCCAAGCCAGAGACATCCTGTGTCAATGCTGGCAGAGGAGAAAGTGGAGGTCATCATTCACATTTCTGACCTACACATTGCCCAAGAACTGTCCCAAAGCTGGAAGGCTGCATTCATTAACTGGTTCCTTGGTCTGAGGCCAAACTATCACTCAACACTTCCTGCTAACATGTTGGATTTTCCAACATAGAATTATTTATTCATGAAGGTATTTAGACCTAAATACTATTCAAGCTTTTTCATTTTCTTACCTGCCCTATTAATCTATCATTGGAATTATACATTTGATTCCCAATTATAAGCCAAGACTTACCTCCAGGATCCTGATATTGTCTTAGAAATGCAGAGTTGAACCCAAAACAAAGCCAATAAAGAAGGCATCTAAAATTCCTTGGCACCACCACACAGTTTGAGTCTTATTTAAAACAACTATTCATTTTAATGACTGTTCAAGTTTATTTTCATAAAAATGTGTTTTACATAAGCCCCAAAGTTTCATATACAATTAATTCCCTTCACAAAGAAACTGTGTTTCAAACCCATAATGGTCATGCTGGTCTCCATGACGGTAGAGCTTGTTTCTTTCAAGTTGTAGTTGCCTTTTTAACACTGTAATTAAGCTTGAGGGAAAAAAATCATAATACAAACCAAATAAACCCTGCCCTTCATACAATTATGTATGGTATGTGGTGAGAAAAAAAATGATCTAGGCTTTGTTCATCTTAAAATACACTTGGCAGCCACTTCACTTAATAAGCTCCTTTCTCTTTCTGAGAACAAGTAAGTCATGAAGTCCAAGCAACAATGGAGGCACATGGGCACCTTGGGAGGGAGGTGACAACACCCCACAGCAGAGACCCGCACCCAGGGCTCAGAATCCTGCTCGGATCCAGCTTCTTCATGTTGTGAGTTTGTTTTTAAGTCTATCTCTCTGGGTCTTGCTCTCCTTAATGTTTCTGCCTTCGGTGTACCCTAAAATTTACATGATGAGACAAAGCCCAACAGTGAGGACGTGCAACCCTTGTGCTCCTGCGGAAGCACATAGACCTCACTGAGTACTGGCCCGCCTGCTTGGGTCCACTCTCTACTACCCTGCCACTCCCCAGTGACATAGGACCTAGCGTGAGAGCCTGTCCCATTGGACCCCACAGTGTTCTCTCGCTGGGGCCTGTACACCACACACATATGAGCTTCCTCTGAGTCTACCTTGACTGGTCCCAATCATGAGTAAGCAGCCTCCCTTTCTTCTTCCCATTCTGTGTTCACAGACTGGGGAGCAGTGGGACAGAATGGGGCAACCCCCTCAAATCTACCCACCTACTCCACCCTCATTTCTACTGCTGACAATCAGAACTTCCAACCTGGCTATTCCAAAGCTTTCCAACATCCCTACCGTCTCCGAGTTCCGTTCCCTCCAACCCGAAGAGCACTGTAGGAGGCGTGAGTGTTCTAAACACCCCTCTAATCCCGTCATGCTTCCTGCTCAGCAATCTTCATCAGCACTATTGATCAAAGTGTGGGCAGATCCTTATGCGGACTTTCAAGAGTCTGGGCCCCACTTCTTCAAAATTGATGTTTCCAATCTCTTCCTTCCTATTTAGTATAGAAAACACACTAGACTACTCACAGATCCTGCAAATACCCATCCTTTGATAGCCTCTATGTCTTTGCTGATGCTGTCCTTTTACTTAGAAGGTCAAGACTAATCTGCTTATATCCTACTCGGCATTCAAGGCTTGGCTCAAATACCACCTCCTCCCTTTAATAGGAACTTTCTTCTTCCCTACACGAGCCCCATAAAACCCTTATGTAGCTGACTTAGAGCTCTTACTTTGTTTCAACAATAAGCAACCAATGCCCCACCTCACATGTCTGCCCTCGGTGAGGATGTCTTACTCAGCATCCAGTCTGAATGCTCCTGGAGGACAGAAGCCATATCCAATTAATCTGTTTCTCCTGCCGGCTAAAGCAGCTTGCACTTAATAGGCATTAAATATATATTTGTTGACAGAATAACTGAATGAGACACTTCCCCAAAGTTTTGTTTTATAAAGAAGAAGCTTAGAAGGAGGAGAGAAATAAATTTGCGTACTTTGTTCTGAATTTTGTCTGACACTTTATCACATCAAGGTAGGTAGCAATCCTGTAAGTCTTAGATTAGATGTCACTTCCTCCATTAGGTGAGGTTAGGTTCCTCCTATGTACTGTCACACACACTTACACACACACATACACACACCCCTACTGTGAGTGCTGACGCGCAGTGCCCTGACGCACAGGGCAGAGGAGGTGGAGAGCTGCTTCACTCCTGGCATGTTCTTCCACTGGAGGTGAACTTCCACTAGCATCACACTCCTAGCCTTGGCCTCTCCCTCTTCGCTCCTCACTCATCCATGCTGAGTTTGTACTGATTCTTACAAGGGGGAAGAAGGGGAACTTGACCTGGTAACCCAGCCCTCCTTCTCGCTCTTGGGAGCAAGTTCCCTGTAGGAACAACATCCCAGACCTGCTTGCTCATCCCCTGAGGTTTCTACTGGGATGCAGGCTCTCTTGCTGCAAATGGGAGCCTTGCCCTGGCCCAGGCTGCTGGGACTGGTGGATCAGCTGGACAAACTCTGAGATTCAGTGTCAGGCGGACCACTTGTCTGAAGGTATAAGCTACATTCTCCAATAACAGCTTCCTGTGAATTTCAGTGCTGGCTTGATTTGCCATCTGCCTTACCCTCTCATCTTGTACCCTGGCTGGCTCAGCTCTTGGGTGAGGAAGAGGAGAGTTATTCACTGGACATGATAACCTCAATTTCATCTTACAATAATTTCTTATTTAATCATCAGTGTTCACTCTGAACCCTCAACTCTGTGAGGACTGGCCCTTCTCTCCTTTTCAGCATGTCCAGGATGCCCAGCACAACTGGTGTGAACTAAATGTTAAACTCCAATGAAGGTTAGTTTTACAAAGTTATTATTAACACTATTAAGAAAAATTGGAAGAAAGGGGGAAAGAAAACACAAAGAGAAGGAATGGGAAGTTCTATAAGAGACTGGTTGGGGTACCTGGGTGGCTCAGTGGGCTAAGTGTCTGCCTTCAGCTCAGGTCATGATCCTAAGGTCCTGGGACCTGACCCACATCAGACTCCTGCATAGCGTGGGCACCACTGAGATAGGAGCAGGTGCCTCCCTCTCCCTGCCCTTCCCTCTTCCCCACCACGGAGCTTCCAGTCCCACCCACTTCCCAACTTCCGGCCCCAAAGGGAGCATGCACTTCCCACTCTGTCCACCATGAGCTGCTGGAAGAAGGAACTGGAATGGGTACAGGTGAAAGCATCTTGCACCAGGAGGAGGGGGTATTACTGCTAAGAGGCGGCCCCATGATCCCCCAGCCCTGCTGAGGCAGGCCCCTCCCTGGAAGCTCAGAGAATGGCCTCTGATAGGCAAACGCTGCAGGCTCCTCCCACTGCACCTCCCCAGCCCCGCCTCCACTGCCCTCCCTCTGCCCCTCCCTTGCTGCTCCGTACTCATTATCCTTCTGCTAATCGAGTACAGCTGGGCACTTGATCAAAGCTATTGGTTCTGTAACTCACCCAAACGCATCACAAGCCTAGACTTTTATGACCGTCCCAGGATATATATCTCTGTAATATATCTCCTCTGTGAGTGTGCTTCGGCTGCCCCTGGAGTCTAGACACATCTCATTTCAAAGGATGTTTGAGTAAAGGAAACTGAGGCCTCTTACAGGTCTTCCTGCAGGCCACTCCCGCACCCCACACCCCACCCCACCCCTGGCACCCAATCAACCACCAACGGGGCACAAAGCATTTCTCAGAAAATAGGCAGGAAAATTAGGGTTGATTATTTTGTATTTATCTGATCTATAGATGAACTAGTATCACCAGGCAGCACTCACAATTGAATACTCCCTGGGACCCCTGCACAATGCAGATTTTACAAAGAAATTCTGCTCTATTGATAGGAAACATGTTCTCCTGTTTATACCCGCTATGTCACCCACAAAATGGCCTTTCACTATTTACACATGCATTGTACATTAACAGTGATTATTAACATTGTGTTGTTGTTATTAAAACCTTAAGTTTTCCTCTCTGAGCTTCATACTTTAATGACACCCCCTATTCATCTGTTGGGCTGTAATAACAAAGTCCCATGGACCGCAGCTTACACCACACAAATTTATTTTCTCACAGTCATAGAATCTGAATGCCTGAGATCCAGGTATCAGCAGGTTTGGTTTCTAAGGCCTCTCTCCTTGGCTGGCAGTTGGTCGTCTACCATCTGGGTTGTCTATCCCGGGTCTTCACATGGTGTTTCCTCTGTGTGTGTCTGAGCTCCAATCTCCTCTCCTTGTAAGGACACCAGTCATACAGGATTAGGGCTGCCCTAATGACTTCATTTCAACTTAACTCTTCCTAAAAGACCCTGTCTCTAAGTACAGTGACACTCTGAGGTACTGGGGTTTAGGACTGCAACACATGAATTTGGGGGAACACAATTCAGCCCATAACACACCCTGCTCCAAATTTTCTCCTCAAGCCAGACCAGAAAAGCCAGGAGAACAAAATAAACACCCAACTCTCAACCTCTACCAAGAACATGGAAATTGTTCACACACATCTCAAGAGCACCCCCAACCCACAATCCCTTTAGGGCAACTTCACTGGAACCAACTGTCCACCCAGGCATTAGGCTGCCCAGTACTGAGGTACTGAGAGGGGATAAACAGCTGCTAGCAGAGACTCCAGCTCAGCATCCAGGGAACATGAGGCAATGTGTTGGATCTTCCTTTCCCCCAAAAGGAAGAGTATACTCTGAGGGAAATGGCTAGAGAACCTCAGCCTAGTTAACTTCCCTGAACCTTGGTCTTTTCATCTATAAATGGAGGAGAGAACTGGATCTACTTCATGTAACCATGTGAAGATTAAATGAGAATATCTATGTTCTATTTAATGGTGTCTGGCAGACAGTAAGTACTCAAAACACACTAGCCAGAATTGTAGCAGTAGCAGTGGTGGCAATCAGGGGTTGGATTTTGTCATCCCCCAGATCTGCTCTAGTATTCCCACTTCCACAGCCTTGGCTGTGCTCTTGTCTTCCTGACCATGCCAAGAGAGGCCTCCTTCCTTTTTTCCACCATCACTCAAAGGCCAGCTCCAGCCCCACTTTCTCCCAGGTGGTTTCCTAGAACTCTCTAGCACACAGAATCTCTTTGCCTCTGGGCTCCACCAGCTCAGGCCAGCAGTGTTTTTCTTTGGCCCTATGCCCAGTCTTGTACTGCTGACTTGTGTGTTCTTCTAGCTGCCTCAGGTGTGAGGACCCCACAGCTTCACCTCTTGCTATGCTCCTCAGGGCTGTCCCTCCAACACGCCCGGCATTTTCAGCCCTCCAGGTCTTTGCTCCCCCAGAACACCTCTTACTATGGTGCAACCCACTCCACACTCCTGGCTAAAGCCTTCCCTGATATCCTGCATGTAAAGGGAGCTCTTCGACCTCAGTGCAGCCATGGCAACAAACACACGACTCTGACACCCCTTTCTCATCTTCACTGCCCTTCACTGAATGCCTACTGTGTGCCAGACACTGCAGGCCTACTATGTGCCAGGCACTGCATCAGGGGCCTCACCCACACTGGCTCCTCACACAGTAAGTGCAATGACCCCCTTCATTCTACAAGTGAGAAAACCAAGATGCCAGCTGAAGAGACTGACTCTGGGTCATGTGGAAAAGAAGGAAGAGAAGGTGTGACTTTCTACGTCTGATTGCAAACACAGCTCTTTTTATATCACACCAGTGATTCTCAAAGGAGTTGAATGGATACATAAATCGTGTGGGGTCACGTAATGGAATAGTACCCAGCAGTAAAAAAAGAATATACTACTGTTCATGCAACATGGAACATGAGCAAAGGAACCAGACACAAATCATAAACGTATGATTGTATTTATATGAAGTCCAGGAAAAGGCAAAACTCACCTACATTGATAGAAATTAGAATAGTAGCTACTTCTGGGTGAGTGGGGTGGGGAGATTCACTTGGAAGGGACATGAAGGAGCCTCTTGAGTGCTGGAAATATTCCATATATATCTGAGTGGTATTCATACCAATGCATATGTATGTAAAAATTCATATACTATATACTATATATGCATGTTACACCTCAATAAAAAATTTTGAAAAACATCTCAGGGAGGACATGTGTAGTTTTTAAAATATATTCAATATTATAATTTCATATTTGGAAACCAAAAAAAAAACACCACTCTATTGCTTTTGAAACACAAACTTTAAAGGAATTTTCAAGATTTATGTTTCTCCACAGGAGACATATGTTGAAAAGACTGAGCACACTGCACTCCACTGTTCACATTCTGCCTCAGATCCGTGCGTACCTCTGGCTCCCCCACTAGACTCAAGGCATCCTTGAGGGAAGGCACCATCTTGGTACGGCGACAGCCAACAGCACAGGAACTGCTGGGCGCACAGGAAAGGGCTAGTGAGTGATCACTAAATGGGTCCCAGAAACTGGCTGGCTGGCCATCGCTGCCCTGCGGAACCCACAACAGTGCTAAAGCATCAAGGAATCCAGGCCCACGACCGCTCCTCCTAACCCTATCATTCAGACATATTTTGCGATTTGGAAAAAAAGAACAGAAAACAAGTGCTGTGGAAAGCCTTGCTCTGAACCAAGGGCGCTGAGCTGCTGGGGGTCTGACTCCATCCCACTAATCATATACAATTTCCCCAGCCAGTGCCTCTGCCCCCTGTGGGCAGTTTGCTCTGCATGCAGACTCCGGGCACAGAGAAGCTGCTGGAAGTTGCTCTTACAGGCACTGGCTTTTGCTATTCTTAGAACAAAGCCTCTAATTTGTGTGTCAAGAAGCTTAGTATATTTCACACTGTCATTCTCATAGTGAACTCCTAGGGGAGGAGGGTGAGCTTAACCTTCTGGTATTGAGCGCCTGTCGTGTCAAGTCCCTGGTGCAGGTCCCGGGACATGGTGGGCACATCCATGTAAGTTCACTACCGCCTTCCTTGGGAGTTCATGATGAGAAGGACAGCATTCAGGACATCAATACTGTCAGCCAAGCAAGGCAGACTCTTCTCAAGCACCCACCCTCTGCCACAGAGGTTGTCAAGAAAATGAAGTGCCTTTGGTGGCTGATACTGCCAAACCCCTTGATTACCCAGGCCATGCTGAGCCCTGGAGAGAAAAATGCAGAAGCTACTTTGCTGTCTTTAACGTGGCAAAGTGTGAGTCTGTGACACCTTCCTGCAGTCTTAACTCTGTCAGATCTCACAAAAGTTCCTGGCAAGTTCCTGCCCGGCTGTCAGCTTTGAAATACAAGTAGATGACAAGACATCCTCAGGTTCAATGAGGACTTGGACCTTACAGGCTCTTCTTGCCTTTATCGTAAAGATACCTCCTCATCTTTGTCAGATTCCGAGACAATCTCGGGCTTCTACTCACTGCTTTTGTGTCACTCCTTTGGAGAAGTTTGAGAAACTCTAGGAACTGATTACAGGATCATGAATGTCTAGCCTCTTGGTCATTCTTAATTAGGACCAGGTGGACAGATTAATTGGCAGGTCCTCTCTGAATACCACAAAAGGAACCAAATGCAGTCAAGCTACCCAGCAATAGGAAGAAAGGGAGACAATAGACAAAGAAGGTCTTGTCAGGAAAGGCTCCGGAGACTATCAGAATTGAATATCCCTTAGAGACGTTCTAGTCCATTCCTTGCTCCCCCATGTTTATAAATGTCTCAAAGAAGGGCAGTAACCAAACTCATCCTCCCAGAGACCTCGAGGCAGGAATGGATCTTGGGGTAGGTCATGTCTCCCTAGTTACCAAAGTAAGGGGCTCCTCTCTCTTGCAATGAAGCCACAGGGTTGTTCTCCCAATTAAGTCTTTCAGTCCTTGTCTGCTACCCAAGTTTGCAGAGTGAGTTATGTGGCCACCTATGTGGCCCCTCCATAGGTGAGAGCTGAATGGGGAGCCCAGCATGAGTGGGGAGCCACTCCTGCCGTCGGGCTCACAGACACTCACTCTACAGTTGTTCCATCTGCCACAAAACCTGAAGGCCACCCAGCTAGCAGATAGATCTCATAATTCTTGGCAATAGTTTCCATACTGATGTAAATAAAAATTACATTCATTCATGACCATTGGGGGGCATCTCTAATTATGAAGTATATTGTAGATCACAGAGGTAAATTTAGGCATGTTTTCTGCCCTCAGAAGGTCTTTTTCTGGTAGAAGAAACTTGTATTTAATAACAACACAAGGTAGGCAGTGAGAACTATCCCCAGGAAGGGCCCAAGGCTCTACAGGGCATAGTTGGAAGAATCAAGGAAGGGAAAACACAGAATAGGAGAGATATGTGTTGGACCTTGAAAGAGACATATCTGAAAAGATGATAAAATGGTAAGGAACTAGCCTGACAGGGTGAGAGGGCTCAGGACCAAAACTGGGGAGATGAGAATATGTAGGGCATTTTCAGAAAGCAGCAAGCTGACTAATCTCACGAGCCAGAGTAAGTGAAAAGGAGAAATGAGAGATAAGACCATGGTCTAATTTAAGAAAAGTCTGAATCTCAGAGGACCTTGAATGTCACCTTGTGAAAGCTTAGACTTTTTTCATTAGGCAAAAAAAAGTTATGGAAGAACATGATCAGGGTCAAGGACAGCATGGGGGATTCAGAGTGACTTGAGTGAACTTTGCCTTCAGAAGAAAGATCTGAAAGCTTAAGAATCAAAGACGGAAAATACAGAATCCCCATATCAGAGGAAGAAAAGTTCTGTCCCCTTTTCAAGTTTTCCACAATCCCTGTTCACCAGCTTTCCCTTCTCTCCTCATATATTCAGATCCTACCTCTCTTCTGGTTCATTCTTCACAGATCACAAATTGTCAAGTCTATCCCTTACATTTAGAAAATTAAATGTATACCCACTGCCCCCTACACCCTTTTCCTCACAGTCCAGCTTCATAAGATGATAGCAAGCCTCCTAAAATAGATGATTCTGTGCACACCCCACTTTTAAAACCATAGGGTATTCACAAGATGGTTCATTAAGGATTGAAAATAAAATACTAGAATCTCAACTTTTATTTATCTAAAAATACACATGTAGAATTATGTGTTACTAGTCCAGTAGAACTGTGCCATAATTCAATAAGAAGAGTCCAGAAAATTTTTAATCATATAAAATTCAGGGTAACGTTCTTGGAAGGTTAACAATAAATTACATTCTGGGGTCAGTTTGTATTATCACCAAAGACAGTACCAGATGAAAAGGACACATTACTTACAAAGAATATCAGCAAATGTCTTAACAGCCGCCAAAGACAGAAGACAACAGAATATTATTTTCAAAAATCTGAGAAAAAAGTAACTGTCCATTTGGATTTCTATACCCTGCTAAGTTATCACTGAAGAATAACAGTAAAGACAAAAAAAAACCTTACCGCTAACAGACTTCTGCTGAAAGAATAATTTTCTTCTTCCAAATATAAGGATGAAAATTAGGGAAATGGAAACAGAAGCCAGAAGAGTGAGGTGTAAGGAAGAGGGAAATGAGTAAACAAGTGCATAAAAGTAAACAATACAAATAATTAAAAAATCATGATTAATTTAAGGAGCATAAAAATAAAGATGGAACTAAAAATACTGGATGAAAGAAATTTATAAGGAAGGTTGTGACCAGAATTAAAACTTTCAAAATTATTTGTATTTTTTGGGAGGATGACTGAGCTATTAATTAACTCTGATGTTAGGCAAAGTGTACATGAAATTATGTTTAAAGTGACCATTGGAAAATAGGAAAAGAATATAAAACTTCCAAATAAGTAGCAGGGAGAAAGAATAATAAAGAAAATGCTATCTATTTAAAGAAGGCAAAAAGAAGAGGAGAAATCAAAGCAAAGAAAAAAATAGAATACATCCAAATATATCAGTAATCACAAGAAATAAGATGGATGAAACTCTATCCATTAAATCCCAGACTGTCAGATTGGATAGAAAAATGATATCCTAGTCCTATACTGTTTATAAGAAACATACTCAAAACAAAAGATAGCTATTGCATGTAAGAAGATGAAATAAGATATACCAGATGCAGATCAACCAAAGGAAGCCTGACAAAATGGAGTTTCAAGGAAAAGCATTATTGGAAACAAAGATATTCACTACCCAACGATGAAAAGAATTATTTCTCAGGAAGAGATCACGGTTCTAACATTGTTCACACCTAAGAATACAATTGTAAAATATATAAAGGTTATCAAAACTTTCTGAAGTTTTGTCAACCATGTGAAGTTGACAAATCAGCAATGACCATGGGAAATTTTAGCATCTCTCTCAATAATTAATACATTAAAGAGAGCAAAAATTAGCAAGTTATAGAAGATCTGAATAACATAATTAAAAGCTTGATCTAATGAACACCTATAGAGAGAGAGCTCTCTGACCACATCCTCTGTCCACACCTCCTCACCTGCCATTCACTCTTCAACGAATTCTTCCACTCCTAAAGCTCTTCTCGAGCAACAGACCCAGAAGGCACCTACGACCTCCCAGTGCCCAAATTCTTATTCTTCTGCTTTTAAAACTATTGGTTCCTCTCTCCTTGAAACTCTGTGATAACCACACTTCCAAGACCCTAGACTCCTATTACTTCTAACTCTTTCTGCTCATTCACCGTTGCCTTTGTGTGCTTAGTTTCATCTGCTGATCTTCCCCAGGATTCTGTCATCTCTTCTCATCCCATTCCATAAGACCCCCCCCCCTTACAACCTTATTTCATGCCACGGATTCATGTCAGAAATGCAAGTTAAGGAGTCAAGGCAAAGTTCAGGAGCCAAAAAAGATGCAAGTGCAGCCCACAGCCTCCCTTAGTGAGCACCTTGTTGAATGCCAGGGCTTGGGGGTGTACGGGTGGACATGGTGACAGTCTCCCCCCTAAATTCAGAACAGGATCCATGCGTGTTTTATTCACCTTTACAACCAGCTCAGTGCCGAGCCTATGATTGATATTTGATAAAAGTTTGTTACTTGATTGAGCACACACTGAGTTTTGCATGTTCTTTAGAGAACTCCAGAAATAGTCTGTTGAGGGCTGGAAATTATCATCAATCTCTGAGCTTCCTCAAGGGCTCTGATTCAGGCCAGGAGCTATAGCCCAAACAATAGCCAAGATTCTGGTCAAGAGGTCAATTGAAGCCATCCCCTAGGGAGGCCACTCCTTGGAACTACTCTTTCTGCTTTGTAAAAACCAGAGCACTGCCTTAAATCCATTGTATCCCTGCTATTCCTTCCTGGCCCCCTTTTTCTCCCTCCCTCTTACAGAAACTTCCCTCCCTCCACCATCCACACAGCTGTGAATATGCCCACAGTCCCTGGGTGAGACAGGACATGGGCACCCTTTGCATCAATGACTGGGGACCAGGGAAAGCAGTCTTCTGGCAGAGCAAAGTGGCCATTTTCACAGACATTTTATAAGCGCAGAAGCCAAACCCCAAGCTGCTGAAAAATCGGTCTCCTGTCCTTTCACATTCCTGCGGCAATAGAAGTTCATTTTCTCATCATATACTGTAAATTACAGGCTGAAAAGGTGGGTCACGTCTGACTTCAGCCTATAAATAGCTGATCTTCCTTTGCTTCCTCAGAGGGGCCATTCTCAACAGTGGCTTAGCTCAATGCATCCCCAGCAGAGGGACAAAAAGGCAGGAACAGAAATCAAATCT
The DNA here is from genome assembly GCA_028534135.1 of Potos flavus. Lineage (NCBI taxonomy): Eukaryota > Metazoa > Chordata > Mammalia > Carnivora > Procyonidae > Potos > Potos flavus. The sequence goes on from CM052885.1 coordinate 15,212,089, forward strand.
CCCTCCAGTGAGCCCAGGGTCAGAACCCAGAGTTTTTCATGCCTCTGAACCAGAGAAGACCCTGCCCAGTGCACACATATTTTTCTATGAGGCAACATCTAGGTAAACCCACTCTCTCTTCATCTCTCTTTCACACCCCTTCTGCAAATAGCTCCCAGGTCTGCCCAGAATCTTGTAAAATAAAAAATCAAAGCTAAACGAGTAATTTAAGACTCGTGTTTAAACCTTTCCCAGGTCCCTGAATTCGTTGCCTCTTAAAGTGAAAATGACTTTGCCACAGGCTCCCGAAGCTAGTCAAGGATGACGGCACTCTTCCACCAAAGAAGTGTTTTGCTTAGCATTTAAGGAGCTGCTCACAGGGCACATGGAAGGCAGTTTTTAACCAATCAACAATAGTATTTATCACCAGCTGCATGCCTGACACGAAATACATGCAAAGGTGAATGAAAAACATGAGTTCTGTTCTTAAGGAGCACCGAGTCAAGTTGAATAGACACAACACGCTCTATAAAACAACAAAGAACAGAAGAAAATTGGGATGAAGTGTTCAGTCTGGTGGAACAAATGGAAAGCATGACAGATGCGCATGGAGAGCGGTCTGTGAGGACCAAAGGCTCCCTGGTGCACGTGGGGACAGAGCTCAGGCGTTAGAGACAGAGATAAAGGAAGCACCTAGAACCAGGAGAACAGCATGAGCAAAGGCAAAAAAGCAAAACAAAAATCATGTTTGGGGAGATGTGTCACATGTAGAAAAATGCATCATTAGTGCTGTTGGCTGAATTGTATCCACCCCCTCCTTAAATTCGTATGTTGAAATCCTACCACTAGCACCTCGGAATATTGGCTGTATTTGGAGATAAGGCCTATAAGAAAGGTGATTAAGGTCAAATGAAGTTCCATGGGTGGGCTGTAATCCCATATGACTGATTCTTCATAAGAAGAGATTAGGGCCCATAGAGAGGCACGACCACGTGAGGACATACAAGGAAGGCAGCCATCTGTGAGGCAAGAAGAGAGGCCTCAGAGGGAACCAACTTTGCCAACCCTTGATCTCAGAATTCTAGTGAATTCTAAGAAACCCCAGGCTGGAGTACTCCATTATGGAGGCCCTAGCAAACTAATATGGTCAGGTTCTCTTGGAAAGCTCTCTGGAAGCAGCTGGAGGCTATTCCAAGAGTCCAGGCACAAGTAAGGCACTGCAAGAATGGAGGTAAGAGAATTAGAACATAATACAGACTAGTCCTGGCCATCGGCTGTGTGCGGAATAAAGGAGGGACTGGAGTTTAGGATGTCCTTGAAACCTAAAGGAGGACTCCAGGGAAACTGGCTGCCATCTCAGTTCCCACGGTGACCTTCTCTGCAGAAGCCTGGTGCCCTCACCTGCCCCTTCCCAACCTCAGAGCCTATGCAGCAGGAGCCACCATTAGCGTACAGAACACACCCAGTGCTGACTCAAGCTTGAAGCATCCTAGGAGGAAAAACCCTAAATCGTAACTTAGCACCTGCTCCAGCACTTCCCTGCCCGGCTCTTAGTGGGAGCCAGGTGGGTAGTCAGAGGAGAAATCCCTCCTGGGGAACCGGTCATTAAGAGACTCTGGGAAGCAAAGTGTCTGTCTCATCATTCAGTCACCGGGGATCCTGGACTCCTCAGTCACTCAGTTCCAAGAATCTCGGCTGCAATCACTGACAACTTCAAAGCCCAGACACCACGGCTCTTGTGGAAAGAGGGGAGTCAGGAAATGTCTACTGTGACTTCTTGAAGGGAGGTGGCGCCTGGAGACATCCCTCACCTCCCAAGACCCCTGAGCGTGAACGAACGATGGCACTTGCTCACTCTGTGCAGACACTAACTGCCCTTCACACATCAACGTAACTGATTATCCGATGAGCTTGTGGAGTGCAAACTGTACCCCCACTGAGCGCCATGATGCCCCCACCAGAAGGGTTACAATGAAAAAGAAAATCTCACTGGTCTATATGGACATGGGGCAGCTGAGAATCTCCATCCCTGCTGGCTGTACAAACTGTCCGGCAGATCTACTAAAGCTAAACGTACACCTGAGGACCCAGCCACTGCACTCCCAGGTACGCGCCCAACAGAAACGTGTATGTGTGTGCACCACAAGACAGGAACCACGGCAGCACTGTGGTACTGGACCTTTCCTGTAAATGGGAATTATTAAATAATTCAATGGAAATGAATAACTACAATTACATACAACAATACGGAGGAATCTCGCAAACAGGATGTTGAGAAAAAGACACTAAATGCAAAAGACCACCTATCGTATGATTCTATCTGTGTGGAGTTCACAAACAGGCACAGCTCATTACCCTATGGAGTTAGAAGTGAAGTTTGTGGTTATCCTCAGGGTGGGAAGCAGGGTACCTTCTCCTGCTCTGAGGAGGCATAAGGGAGGTTTCTCAGGTGCTACAGACATTCCAGGTGCTGGTTTTCTGGGTGTGTTCACTCTGAAAATCCAATCGGCCATACACTTGTATTTGTGCACTTGTCCATATGTATGTTGTATTTCAATACAATTTTTTAAAAGCTAAAACCTCATATGGTAAGAAAATGACTCTCTGTACTGATGGAGACAAGGCACAGAGGACACAATCTCCCCAAGGCCAGATGGCCAGCACAGGTCAGAACCAGGACTTGAACCCAAGCAGTCCAGCTCTTACGTCTAGACATAACCACTATTCCATGCCTCCTCTTAGAAGAGAGTGTTTTAGCACATGTCCTGCCTTGACATGTCTTGTGCAAACCCTGTAGAACCTTAAGCACAGTGCTTGGTATTTATGGGGTGTACAGTCTAGCGTGGAATAAGTGAAAGGGGTTTCCATAAGCCACGGCATGGCCACTCTGGAAGAGCCAGACCACAAGGACAGATGACTAAAGATACCTTTATATCACGATCATGAACATTAGTAATGGTTCTTTAGACCTGGAAGCCATTCCTCACCCCATCCCACTCCTAAAGACCTCTGAGAATGGACAAGCCAGGCCTGGATTTCCTCTGGGTTGAACACTTTGGTCAACAGTTGATGATGGACTCTCCTTCCAGGGGTTCTGGAAAACCTACTTCATCCTGGCATTTAGAAAGATATATTCAGCCCTCAGGGGCCAACTCACAGGTCAAGAGGCTGCTTGAAAGATTCAGAACATAGAATATGAGATGTAAAACCTGTAGAAATCAAGTTGGACAATCTTTTCTCTAGAGAAGGGCTAGTGTCTGCCTTCAGTCCACATGCTCACACACTCAATCACTGAGCAAGCAAGCAGCTTCCTGCCCCAGTATATAAAGGTGGAAAAGACAGTCTCTGCCTGCCATGGGCTCCCAGTGGTAGAGATGAAACAAACATACAGAACAGTGAACCGCACCTCTGTAAGCCTCAGTTCGACCTCATAGCATGGCTGTGGGAGTTAAAGAAGGCAGAAGAGATTGGCACATGGTAAGCACTTTATCAGCATTTATTTTTATTTACAATAGCATATTGCAGAAGTATTTTGGGTTTTGGTGAGGATTTAAAGTAGGAAGTGGCCAGTTGGGTTGGTGCAAGGTGATTAGGGAAAGCGTCACAGATGTAGCACACCAGCAGTCCACTTCTTGGGGGGCATTTCAAGGGGACTTTTCTGCCTTAGGACTCCCCCGCTCCTCTTCCCTACCTGCTCCAGGCCTCACATGTGCTCATTCCGCAAGAAACCAGGGAAACCAGGCCCAGGATATCCAGAACACCCTGTGCAGATAGCCAAGGTTCCAGCCTTAACATGCAGTTTTGCAGAGGGTGCTGGTGCCCCCTGACCTCACTGCCCACCATCAACTTGCTCTTCTCACGCCTCCACATGGGACCTGCCATGGCCACCCCTCACTCAGCTCATGGATTTTCTCTCCTCCTGGGATGACTGTGACTTGGGTTTCTGTTGAGAGGCTAATGATACTGACCACCCCATGCCCCGAGAGCCCACCTCTGCCTCCCCTTGCTCCCTGCCTACTCCCTCACAGGAACTCTGTCCTCAGGCCCAGGGTCCCTAAGGTCTGGGGCTGGCTTCTTGGAAGCTTCCCCATGACCCTACAAGGCTTCACGTGTGGACGTCGCCCTAAGCCTAAGTAGAGCATCTGAGAAGCTCGTCTCCCCACTCCCGATATCCCAGGGGAGAAAAAAGTAGTGCCTGTCAGAAATGTGATAGAACTGTCAAAAGTACATCAAAACAGCCATATACATTGTGATCTCCAAGTCACAGCTCCATTTGTTCTGTGACAGTGTAAAAATAACAAAATTTCCATCAAGATGGAAAATAAAAATGAAGAAACCACTTCAACAGGACTTGAAAACAATGTCGAAACATCAAGTCCCTCTTGTCTTCCACGACAATCTCTCAGTGGTGGCCTCAGTCGTACCTCTCCCCCTACCGCTGTCCCTCCTTCTCGGCTCAGTCCGTTCTTCCTCCTCTGCCTGGCCCTTTTCCCCACACCTGGCACAGAAGCAACAAGAGTCCTCAAGCATCTGGATCTAAGGACAGTGCCCCAGAGCCGCCCCCAGCTCAGCTCTGCCAGTGCAAATTCACAAGACACTGACCCAGGAAGACATCCAGACCCTCCAACCATAGGACTGTCATATTTAGGGTGGTCTCAATGAAGACCGGGGGTGGGAGTCGTCTTCCAGAAGCCACCAAGAGAAACTCCCCAGAACTGGGCACTCCGTTCTCGGCACTTGTACCTGACACAGTACTGATCATCCTGGGTTGTCTGTTCTCTAATTAAGCCCCAAACTATATGAAAGTGAGAGACCATGATCCTTCATGGCTCCATCCCCTATATCCAGCCCAGTGTCTGGCCCAGAGGAAAAAGGAGCTCAAGAAATATTTATTGAATGACTGAACAAATGAATAAAGGCTGGCATGAGTGCATGAGTAAATGATGCTCAGATCACACGGAAGAGGTGATTGTAATATTTGTTTTAACCAATACTTGAATTGCATCAAAATAATACACAGACACGATTTGAATAAAACTCACATAGAACTAACACTGGAAAGGGAGACAGTAATCCCCCCCATCCACCAGTCCTGATCTCAAGAGACCACACCCCCATCTTTTTCACCTGTTTTTTTTCCTGATATGTACCTTCATCTATCTTGATTTACCACTCTGTTAGAGGGAAGGGAAAAGACGCCATGTGACATACAGCAAACTCTAACAGGAGAGTCCCAGCATGGTCACCTGCAGTTCTGGAGCAAGACTCTGCTATGTGCAACAGGGAAATATACGCCACTCAAAAAGCAGTTTCTGGAGTGACGCTGGGCCCTAGCAGAGACAGAAAATCTGCTCCTGTGGCCTCCATGTGGGCAGAATCACCCACCATGAACTGGTCCTAAGGCCACGTGGGCCCGGCAGCAATCTAAGATCTAAGTGGTCCACCTGTGAAGGGCACGAGCAGATCACAGGCACGGGAAGTTGCAGGAGCAGACAGCTCAAGCACGTGTCGCCCACCACTACGGCACGGGCCCCTCTCCTTCAGCCCCCATCTACAGCCGCAGGAGGGGACCCGCAGACCCTTCAGACCGAAGCAGGAAAAGACTGAGCTCCATTTTCAGATGGGTCAGCTGCATGTGCGGGTACCAGCCAGAAATGGACGGCTTCACTCGGGATCATCCTCACCCTGAACCCACCTAACACCCCGTCTCTCAGGCTCCACGCATGTTTAGAGGGTAGAAAATTAGGGAAGTATCTTTTTTAAATGTGGTAAGATACGTATAACAGAACATTTACCATTTTAACCATTTTTGAGTGTACATTTTGGAGGAATTGAGGACATTCACATTATTGTGGAATCACCACCACCGTCCATCTCCAGAACTTTTTCATCTTTCCCAACTGAAACCCTATACCTGACTAACACTAACTCTCCATCCCCCCTCCCTCCGCCTCTGGCACCCACCACGCTGCTTTCTGTCTGTATGAATTTGACTACTCCAAGTATCTCATGTAAGTAGTATCATACAGTATTTGTCTTTTTATGACTGGCTTACTTCACTTAGCATGTCTTCACGGTTCATCCATGCTATACCCTTTGTCAGAATATCCCTCCTTTTTAAGGCTGCAGAACATTGCATTGTACATATGCACCCCATTTTGTTTATCCCTTCAAGTGCAATGGATAGGTAGGTTACTTCCTCCTTTTAGCCATTGTGGATAATACTGCTATGAACATGAGTGTACGAATATCTGCTCGAGTCCCTGTTTTCATTTCTTTGGGGCATATACCCAGAAGTACAATTGCTGTATCATATGGTAATTCTATTTTTAATTTTTTGAGGAACTTTCATACCATTTTCCATAGAGGCTACACCATTTTACATTCCCACCAGCAGTAGATAAGGATTCCAATTTCTCCACATCCTCACCAACACTTGTTGTGTTTATATATGTGTGCATGTGTGTGTGTGTGTGTCTGTGTGTGTGTGTGTGTTTTATAACAGCCATCCCAATGTGTACGACATGGTATCTCACTGTGTTTTTGATTTTCATTTCCCTAATGATTTCCCTAGTGATGTGGAGCTTGTTTTCAAGTGTTTATTGGCTAAATATCTTTTTAGTTACCAGAAGGACTTAGGTTCACCAAATAATGACCAAATAGCCCCATTTCTACTTGAGAGCACTCTGTGCAAGCAGCCACAATGAACTCACCTTGGAAAATACACAGGGATGTATTTAAGAGAAGCAGAAGAAATCTTAACCCCACACATGCTACAGGCAAAGCAAGCCCAGCAAACCATTATAACCTATCTCTACATTCTCATGGCTGTGAGGCCACCACTTGGTGGGCTCAAAATGGTGTCGGTGGGTGAAAGACCAATTTTCACAATGGGAACAACCAAAACTGGGGTCAGAGAAGAGGCATGAGCAAGGGTGTATATGCAACAGACTCTTGTGTCTCCTTCCCACTCCAATCAAAAGAAGCCCTCTACCTTTCTCCCAGAAGCTTGGCATGAAGTAGGAATTCTCCCATTCCATCACATCCAACATGCAGTCACTCCTATGCCCAGTCCATCTGTATGGTCCATTTGTGACATGGACCATCCCCCCTTCCTGTCCCCTCAGCCTTGTTCCCTCTCCCCACATCACATTTAGAGGAATACCATTATGATTCTAAAGCAGAAACTGGCTCAGCGCTCACTAATCTCATTTCCCTTTCCTAGACCCATGGGAAGCCTACATTTTCCAGACTTCCTTATAGTTACATTGGGGCCGAGTGATGTGCGTTGTTGGCAGAAATTGTATATAAGATTTTCAGTCTTGGCCATAAAACTCCTGAGCAATTGTGCATGCCCTCTCCTTCTCCTCCGCCAACTGGGGAGGCCATGTACTGAAAATGTCAGCATGACAAGGAGGAAGAGGTCCAGCTACCTCGGTCACTGCTTGAGGCAGGGCTGCCAGAAAAGCCTCTCAACCCACATCAAACAATGATGTGAGAAGTTACCTTTTCTAGGTCAGCTCACTGAGAGCTGAGGGTAGTGCTCATTGCCACAGCAAAGCACGGCCCGTCCTGATCAATGCACGTCTCTCCAACTGACCTGGGCAACATGAGTCACTGGCAACATGAGTCAGCAGACTTTCGACATTGGATGGTTCAACTAAGTGGGACTCCAAGAACATCCGAAGTTCTACCATAAAACTAGACTTCACTAAACATCTTCCTGGCCTAACTCTAAAATGTGAACACAGAAAATTGAACTCATAGAAACAGAGAGTAAAACAATGGTTGCCAGGTATTGGGGGGGAGGGAAGGGGAGATGTTGGTCAAAGGGTACAAACTTTCAATTATGAAATAACTGAGTTCTGGGGATCTAATGTCCAGTCTGGTGACTATAGTTAATAATATCGTATTGTATATTTGACATTTGCTGAGAGAATAGATCTTAAGTTTTCTCACTACACATACACATACACACACGCACATGGTAACTAAGCAAGGTGATGGATGTGTTAATTAGCTTAATTGTGGTAAGCACTTCACAATGTATATGTGTATCAAAACATTGCATCACACACCTCCAGTATATACAACTTAACCAAAAAGTAGACCACAATAACCATAGAATATAAACGTTTTATGTTCAGTGGCATTTTATCCATTGAACTGGACATGCTCGGTTATTTACCTAGAAAACAATTTTAATACTACTGTGTACTATGGGACATAGAAAATGTGCACCACCTGATCTCACTACACCAACGGTGGTTGCAACCTGTCCCCTTATGAATGTGCCTCCCCGACCGATGTTAAAATCAAACCATCCCCAAGGAAATTCAGTCAGAACAGGGCCGGTGTGAGCTGCCCACACTCACAGTCTGTCTCCATTCATTTTCAAAACACAACAGCTTAGCTATAGTGTCAATTAACAACACATTTTGTAAGCAGAAAAGATCAATTGAAAAATTACCCACAATTTGTGACTAATAATCAAATGAAACGCATCACAAAAATGCCGAGAGCATTTGAAAGACCACAAGGAGTCCAGAAACTTGGGTTCAGACAGTGTGGTCTGGACGGGCCGGAGAAGATGGAGACTCAGAGAAGGTGGACTTGGCAGAGCAAACAGTGTGCCACAGTAACAAACATACCAAGCATGTGCTGTCCCCCTAGTGGCTGGGCGGCAGGTGGTAAAGCTACGGAGCCCAGAGGCTGGACAGATGGAAATCCCCAGTGCGCCATGGCAAAACACTCAGGACTATCACTGCCATTACTTGGAAGGCAGACCAAGTGCCTACTAAGCTTAGGGCTTAAGGGAAATGGCTGGAAAGAGCCACAACATCACTGCGTTGCCTGCTCCTCCCTGCATTAAACAAGGGATAACAAAAAGGTCTGAACTGAGGAAAAACAGTGGCTGGTTTGCAAACACAAAATGAAAAGGAATAGAAAGAACCCAGAAACCAGGGCCCACCTGCTACACCCCAAACAGTAAGAGATAAGACTGAAAATAAGCTTTAGGTCACAAAGGTCCAGTAGGATGTCTGTTAGGCAGGAGAGCTCAGTCCTGTGACAGAGTAAATTAAGGATGCCGTCGTCCCACCCACACCTATTGTTTTGGATGGTCTCAAGGTAGCTGCCGTCATGCTAGGAGACAGAAGCATAATAAGCAAATAAATAAGGCTGGCTTAACAATTATCTCTAGCAACGAACTCTGGGTGAAGTTATGGGCATATGAAACCGTAAATAAGCAAAAAGATCAGAAGCCTGTTCAGTTTTTGACAAAATTACATTACAGAGAAAACTATAATCCTGGCCTTAAGAAAAAGCTTGTGATCAATAAGGAATCCTCGAGCCCCCCACAACCTGCACCAGGAAGAAGCAAGCAAGGAGGGAATACTCCCCAGGGCCCACATCAGCTGTCTTCAGATAAAGGGTGATGGACAAAAAGAAACCTTCCAGAGAATGGAGCAGGGCCATGGGAACAGTGGACAAGAGAGTCCCTCCCTGACAGCAGAAATGAAGTCAAGGGACTTCCCCACAGCTGGCCAGGACTTTCCACGACCAGCGTCTGCCATGTCTTCCACTCCTCCCTCTTGTGAACGGTAGCATTCGCTGTGCATATGCTGCCTCTGCTCCACCCTTTACGCTGGGTGGAGAAGAGGAGGGGGGGAAATCACCTGTCTTTTGGTTCACTGCTTTACTAGGTCACAATGAGCCACACGCAGGCTTAATTGTTCAGATTCCAGGAATTTGGGCTGGATGCATGGGGAAGAGACATGAGGGTGGTTAGAATACGAGAAGGGTGTGCACAGACTTCAGGCATCCAAGGGACAGACTGTGGCAGCAAAAACTAGCTGTCCGCCAAGTCATGCTGCCCCTTCTATTGTATGGAGCAGTCACTGGGAGGTGGCTGTCAAGCCAGGCACTGCCCTTCCCAGCTCCTTCCTTGCATTTAAATATGTCCCCACTCTTTCCAAAGGAACATGCATGGATGAGATGTATACTTCTTTCAGGCTGGGGTTTTTAGAAGTAGGTATTTCCACCCTGCTCTTCCCCTTCTGCCAGCTGGAAGCAGAAGGCTCTGAGGTCTCAGGCAACGATGGAGCCTAAAGATGGAAAATGTCTGGCTCCCTGAACCACCATTTGGAGAATCATCACCTGCCAACCAGGAGCACCCAAAGTGGACATAACTTGAGAGAGAGATAAACTTTTACTGTTACTAAACTTTTATTGTGTTGAGACATTGCAGTGTGGGACAGTATACATCAATAACTAAGTTACCCTAACTCATACGTTAACAGACTGTTTGAAGCAGCATTCTCTAATTTTCGTGTTTACAGCATACTTTCAAATGTTAGAATTTTTGCCAGTGCACTTGAAAGGACTACATTCCCCGCAAGCTGTCACGCTACTCATTTCGGCATTGTGTCACTGCATGACTAGATCAATTTACTTGCTCCTTTACACATAAAGGAGGCAACGTACTTGCATTTTGCAGTGAACATGTGATCACTCTACGACACAGATGTGTCCTGATGCTATCACTCTGGCAACATACCCTACCATCTCTACACTGCATCACAACACAACATTCCGCTCCTGTCCCACCACAGTGGGTTGTTGTTATGAATTAATTTTATACCTTATTCACTATGCTGACTGCTCACCTGTAAGGGTTCACAATTATCTCTCTAGTGTACCAAAGCACACTGATTGAGAACTGCTGGTTCAAAGGCTGGAAATACCCAAGCACAAAATACTCTAGCCCAAGTATCCCCCATAAGTTTCTCCAAATCCAGGGAGACAGGGTCTCAATGAATAATTTCATCTAGAGAACCACTAGCTTTCTCTTGCACATGGAGGCATTTCTGTGAAGGTCAACTTTGTATGGCTCAAGGTCAAGAGGGGCTGCAATCTTGTTTCTATTTCAAAGCGCTGAGTGTCTCTGGGGTGCAGGTGGGAGAATTCACTGCCATGCTCAGAGCTGATATGAAATGGACAGTAGCCTGGTGGTGCAAGTACAAAATCAACAAGCATCTAAAGATGAGTAAAACTCACTAAATGTATAAGTAACTAAATACTATACACAGTAAAGTAAAATCAAACCATCCACACAACTCACTATCCAGCTTAAGATGATTTCAGTTTTTTCTAGGACATTCTTACTCAGAAGGCAAAAGTCGTTCAAACCAGAAACCTTCTGAAAGACCCAGTTCTAGAATAGAAAACATCAACGGCAGTTTATACTCCAAGACTCTTTGAACCCCTCTCCTCAAACTCCTCACCTTGGTGTGCTCACCAATCCTAACCTACTGAATCATGATTCTTACCCAGTCTTAACCGAGCTTCTGCACTGAAAGATCCACCTTAAACTAGACTTGAAATTTTCACTAAATATTCCAACTTTGCTCTTCCCCCAGCGAGATGTGACAAGGCTCTGTGCAGCTGGTACTCTTTGTCATGGTAAGGAATAAACTCAGTTTTGCTTATCTACAGGTTGTGGTGGTGATATTTTTGATTCCAACACTTGGCAACCCATACATGTTTCTATAACTAATTCACTGGTATCTCTGGCCAGGTGTCTTAACCTCTCTGTTCATTCATAATAAACACAGAGGTGCTAAATAAATACATCCCCCTAGTTATTCCAGACAAGGCTAAGCATGATCTACTGTGACCTGAAGCAAAATAATAATAATAATAATAACTCATCAACAACACTGGTATTTGTATCAGAGATGAATCACCAAACCCTTTGAAGATTCTTGTAAACATCATTACAAAACAGACACAAGCATTCACCCAGGGTAATTAGGAAACAAAAGTCATTTAAACAGAGAAAGAGTCAAAGTTGGGAAGAGGTTTGGAGAAAAGGAAGTAAAAAATTAAGAATTATATTAGGATGAGAAATCTAGAATATTAGAGCTAGAGCGGAAGAATTTTTTTCAACAGCTTTATAAACTGCAATCATTTTTCTTCCCCATGGCCAACATACTGAAGCTAATGGTAAAAGCATTAATTTATCATGAGATTTTAAAGATCTCTCTTGTCAGTAATGAAATAAACACGTGATAGGGTAGCCAGACAGTTATTGTTTATAGGAAGGTTATTATAATAATTAAGATTAATAGCGATTACTTGTTGTGTTTGTGGATTTTTTTCCTTGGGACATAACTGTAGCCATATTAAATAACTAATTAACATATCTCCATGTCAGGCTATGCTTGCATGGATTCACAAGGCCCCCCTTATTCTCCAGTGTGCCACAACTAAATAAATATATAAATAAGCACTGTACAAAAACCAGCTCCCATTTTGAAAGGAAACTTCAAAATTGAACCAGTCCCTGAATTGTTGTCAGGGCCTGAAATGGAATCAAGGCTTTCTTCTGGTCATGACGCTTTAAGACCTGTTGAGCCCACTGGTGGCTGACACAGTGTAGATTCTGGACCTCAAGGACGTTTTGTGTGTCGACGTATGTATATAAATAAATATATACCTGAGTGTTATATATTTTATATAATAGCTTGAATAATTTTATCTTCATGCAAAATGGGTTTTTTTATTGTCACAGCACTATAAGAGAACTCTTAAAGTGTTAAGTATTAAAGCCTTAAAGCTATTATTATTGAATGTTTTCCAGAGCAGCATGAAAATGGAGAGGGATGTTTCCTCAGATTAGAACCTTTTCTTTTTAAGGGGCGGGCCTTGGCATTTACACAGCTCAGTGCTGAGGGGGAAGGAGAGGTCCTGGAAGTCACCATCCTTACCTAGAGAATGCAGTCGCTCCCTCCAGGAAACACTTGAGGTCACACCACTGGTGTCTTTATGCAGGACTCAAGGAGGAGGGCAGGGCCACGCGTGAGACAGCCGCCTGCCTAGTGCCTGTTGTTGAACAGAAACAAAACGTGCTGGTAAATGAAGGAAGATCTGGCAGACATGGGGAGAGGAAGCGCCTGCTCCATCCCACATGAAGCCCTCCTCACAACTGCAGCCCTGCAGCCGCATCAGGATCAGAAGCCAGAAAAGCAGACTCCGGCCAAGGGCTGGGCTGCCTGAAGGACAGAGCCAAACTGGATGGTGAAGACAGATGGCTGTCGTTCAGGGTGGCACTGCCCCTCCCCGCCTGGCCATTAAACTTGTCCCCAGGCACCTCTTTTCTAGTTTCCCTGATTCCTACACACCAACACACACACATGCACACTCACACACAACACACACCCACACATGCACACACCAGTACGCGCACGCTTATACATCAACACACACACCTGCATGCTCACACACACATGCACCCTCTCACACAACGCACACGCATACACGCTCACACCAGTACACACACGCTCACACATCAACACACACGTGCATGCTTACACACACAACGCACACGCATGCATGCTCACACACCAGTACGCACGTGCTCGCACATCGACACACACACACAGCCATCAACTATGAAAGTGCACAGATGTCCATCTCTCCCTGCACCCTCACTTGCAAGCTGGTCAATTACATTCACCCCACAATAAAGGTGTGTTTTGTGGATGGGAGAAGCAGGGGAAGGAGGAAAGATGAGAAGAAAATGAAAGGTATTTATTGAGCCAGCTCTAAGAGCGGCTCAGTGCTTGGGCTCTGGGCTCAAATAAGACAACAGAGACACAGCTCCTGATCTTCAAGAAGCCACATCAATTCTGCTATAAGGGGATCACCTTTTCAGTAAATCACCTAGCCTTTTGCAAGCTCTGCTCTGAGAAGGGATCTTGGGAGGGGGCTGAAGAGACCCAGGCCACCTGCCAACTCTGCCTGCCTCGGGGATGGCTCACCCTGCACCACCACCCCCACCCCCCGCAGCCCAGGGGCTTCCGGTGTCACCAGAGCAGCAGACACTCCCCGTGGCCTTCCTAAGCTCAGCTGAAATGACTTCTTCACAAAGTCTCTACTGCACGCTGAGAGAACAAAGTGGGTAAACATGGAGGGAGAGTTTGGGAAGTCTAAGGCCACAAAGTTCACACACCCAGGAATCCCAGCCACTCTGGCCGACACCCTTCCAGGGAGAAACTGTCACTCTGAGAGCTACCTAGGGGTCTCATTTGCTTTGAGGGTCTTGCCTCATAGAATCATGATGGTCAGGAGGTATGACCCCCATTTATGGTGAGACCCACCTCTTACATGTAAGGGACATAGAAAGACTATGAACCCAGGACTGGTGGGGATGCAGGAGATGTTAACAAGTTTTGGGATCCAAAAAGAAGGGGGAAATGCAAGCATGCTGTATAGAACACGGGAGGAGCAGGGACCCGCCACCCTCTGGAGCCAGACGAAGTCCGTCATAGAACTAAGTTCTGAGCCCTCCAGGGTGGTTCACAAGTGCGGATACCACACCCCTCGTCATTGTGGCTGTGACAGCAGGTAAGGTTGTCAGAGAGAGACTGCAGACTAAGAAGGCTAGTACCCAGCAGACAGAACCCGAGAACACTAAGCGGCAGGCTGAGCGGGTGGAGAAGGAGTCTGAGTGGCAGAGGTGGGAAGGAACACAGCAGTGGAGGAGCTCAGGGACTAGCAAGACAGAAAGCTCATCAGGCTTGCGGCAAGAACATCACCTGGACATGGCTGGTTCCAGGGGCCCCTCTCTAACGGATCCTCCAATCGGCTGCCCCATTAATCCCGGGAAAGTGCAGTTGTGGCCATGACATCTGCCTGCTCAGAGCGCCTCACAGGACTCCCCACTTAGAAAGACTAGCTTTAAGGTTCTCTGTGAGCTGGTTCTTGCAAAACGTTCCACCCTCATCCCGTAATGGCTCCTCTTAACTTTAAAAGATAAACCGCCAGTTATTCCACCCGCAAAAAAACACTGGCTTATTCGGGAATAGCAGCGAATTACAACCCAGAACAAAAGAACCGCAACATAAACCGCAGGCAATTGTGCCCCACAAAGGGCAGGAGCCCTCTTTTAGAGCGGCACCACGGTGGGCGGGGTCTTATAAACAAAAAGCCTATTGGAGTAAACTGGGAGTTCAAAGTATAGCGGCTTTTCATTGGCTGAGTTGTGCCAGTCTCTCATTGGCTCGGCTATTGTTTGGGGGAGGAGGAAGCCTTATCTTTCACCAGCTGTGATAGTAAAGTAGTAGCTGAAGCAGTAGGGACTTTGGAGATCCGTCTCTTCCTGTTGCATTTGCAGTTGAGGTAGAGCTGTAGGGTGTGAGAACTCGCCCTGCTCAGCCTCCAGGCTCGGCCTCAGTGAGGCTTCCCTTTACTAATTTTCACACTCCCATACAGAAACCCTATTCTATCGAAATCACGTCCTCACCATGGCCCCTACTTTCTTCTCACCTTCTAGAATGTTCCTGCTTTCTAGAATGCCTTTCCTGCCTTAACTCTCTTACCTTGACAGAGAAGTTAGTGAACATGCTCCGTAAGTCTAGTTCCTAACTCCACTAATTATAAGTCACCTGGAGGTTAACATGTGAACCTTAAACCCTACAGTGGATAGGCGTAGCCAGACACTCCAGTCTTCCCTCTGGTCACCGTGGAGAGACACTGGCTGGCTGATTGACAATAGCCAGGACATGCAATAGCACACTCTCCTGGACATCTAGAAATGTGTGTGTGTGTGTGTGTGTGTGTGTGTGTGTGTGTGTGTGTGAGCTCATGCCCTAGAATTTTGAGAACCTGTGTGTTCAACTAAAGCCCCAGAACAGTCTCCCCCAGCAGCTCAAAAAAATCCCATTGTTTTCTCTCTGGGTCTTCATTGTCTCTCTGGGGAGGGGAAGGCTAGTTGGCATATACGGGCTCGTCGGGCTCTCTCCTGGAGAAATCAGAGCACTCCTCTAGAGCTCTTGGAGATGTCCCAAGGTGAGACCCAGTACCAGAATTAATAAAAAGCAAGTATGACTGTGTTGCTCTCAGCTCTGACACAGGCTGGGAATCCTTATCAAACAAACACCAGCCTGCGAGGAGAGGTCACTGTGGATATTCCAGCGCTAACATTCAAACGTTAATAACTTTACCGCGTAGATTAATTTTAAATGTCAGACCACGTTGCTGTGTAAAGCTAAAGCGCTCAGGAAAAACGTACATTCTCAGGCTTCCTGACAGCACCAACACATGCCGTGTTTGATCACTAGTGGGGTGGGCAGGATCAGAGAAGAGGGTGTTTCTTTAACAGTCGCTGCCCCTGCAATGCAAACATGACAAATAAACGGCATCTGAGGAAGCCTAGCGCCGAGTTTCTCAAGCGGGAAAATGGCCGAACCGACAGTAATGAGATTTCACAGAGAACCACAAGGCAGTGTGAGGGCCGAGACCTCGCCCAGGATGCCGGGTTCCAAGCCCAGACAAATGTGTACGACTTGGTTAAGAGCCCCTGGAAAATAGCATTTGTAGTAAAGACGGAGATAATGCATGACTGTGGGTCCCGCACTAGGGCCAGAGGCAGAGCTGGGTCTGCCACCGAGGGAATGTCTGCACTGCCCAGCGAGGAAAATCCAGGGGCAGTCCCAGCCCAGGAAAAGGCTTGAAAGAAAAAGAGAGGAGAGACAGAGGCTGCAGGAGGAGCACGGAGGAAGGAACAGATGCTGCACACAAAACCCACCCAGGGCTGCCAGGCTTGCAATTAAAAATTCACATATTTTGGACTGAAATTCTCATATTTTAAGAGAACTTGGGCAAAATCCTCCTCCCATCAATATTAGCAATGCAAAACCGGCAGTCAAGACAGACTCAAATTATCATCCATTTTGCAAAAAGGATGAAAATTGTATAGCGCGGAGTCCAAAATTCTTCAGCGAAAACAATCATTAGAGCGCACCTGGCAACCCTTGGTCCTGCCCCCACCTCCGGGCTCCAGGGGACACTGGACAATGTGCCCACCCTCTCTCAACAGAGCCCTGGGCTGCAGATCTGGGACTGTCACAGCAGCCACCAGTCACCAGGGGCTCTCGGATTCTCTTTCAGTTTGAAAGGGCACCCTTATTTGGATAAATGTGCATATTGAATTCAAGAGGCATTAATACTATAGCAGGATATAGCAAAAGGGCAAACACAAAGCATACCAGGAATGCTAACACAAACACCTTCCGAGACCTGACGTTCCTGGATTGGGCTTCTGGTGTTTAAGCCAACAAATGGGGTGGGAGAGAGGAAAGAGAGGGCCCTGATGGAAAACTGTAGGCTCCCAGAATCCAAAGTAAGGTGAAATCCTCAGTGAGCAAGGTCTGGCATAGGGCTAAGCACACATGACAGTCAATACATCTCTGACTAAAATCTTTGAGGTTCTACCTCCAAAATGAATTGGCAGGCACACCTCCCTGCCTTCTTCCCCATTGCATCTGGAGTGATCGTCCGCAAACACCGATGCATCAAGGTGCACAAACACCTTCATGTCAAGTGGCCACCACTGCTATCAGGACCAACTCTCGGCTCCAGCCAGGCCCTCTGGGGGCTGGTCGAAGGCAGCAGCCACTGCTGGGCAGGGTAGAATGCAGAAGGTAGGGAGGCAAGAAGCATAATGAGGGAGAACTGGTCTCACCAAAAAATAAATATGTTTCGAGGCACCTAGGTGGCTCAGCCGGTTAAGCGTCTGCCTTCAGCTCCGGTCATGATCCCAGGGTCCTGGGATTGAGCTTCACATAGGGCTCTCCGCTCAGTGAGGAGCCTGCTGCTCCCCCTGCTTGTTCTCTCTTTTTCTCTCTCTGTTGAATAAATAAATCTTTAATAGATAAATAAATGCTTCCACATGTAATTTATTTACATGTAGATTTATTACAGGTATATTTATTAAAGGTCTGTAAATGCAAATATAAATGTAAATGGATTCTGAATTCCAGCAGCACATTGCAAGGGCTAGCTGGAGTCCTAATTACAGGACCCAGGATGGGACGGATCTTTGCAATGTTCATGGACCTCGTGTAGAAGCAGGAGCTGTAGGGTTGGCATTAGGATTTGCGGCAAGTGCTAGCTCTCTTACCGGGTTAGCAGGGCTCTCAAAGAGCAGCTGAAGAGGCAGGAGAGTGGAGGGCTTCAGAGGGTGGCTCTAAATTCATACATCTTAGGTTCAAACCCAGTGTGTAGTTTCCCAGCAGTAAGAACTCAAGCAAGTCACATAATCTCTCTGACCCTCAGTGTCCTCTCTTTGGTATAACAGTATGTACTTTGTAGGTTTGTAGGGAGTTTTCAGTGAGATAATTCGCATAATGCATTTAGCCCACTGCCCCATGACTCCATAAATGTTCTTTATTGTTTTTAGAATTAGGAGACTAAGACCAATGAGGAGGAAAATCTCACCCAAGGTCATGTGGTAAGCTGGCAGCAAAGCTAAGAGTCACAACTCTGGTCCCCAGGTTCCCCATCCTGGCTCCTTTCCGCCACTAGACTCCTTTCCCTTGCTGCAGTCTGCAGCAGAAACATTACATCAGGAGCCAGAAGATAATAAACCTAATTGGGCCATTAGGACCAGTCACTTCCCTCTACATCGAGCCTTTGGGGATGTTATGGGTGATCGATAATAATAAATAATGTTGCATAGTCTGGGGCACCTCTCAAGGGAGCATCTTGGAAACCAAGAAGAGAAGGAGATTGAGGATCATAGCAAGAGATTCTGAAAGAAAGCAAGATCTCTGAGCTCTACTGTGTCCTCCCTTGCCTACCTTGCCTTGCTCTGTGCCAGACACAGTGGGGGCGGGGGATGGAATACCAAAGGTGGACAGGTGACCCAAGCGCTTAGGGTTTTGTAGTTTGGGTTTTTGTCATCCAAGTTGTATCTCCCAGTCATGCCACAAATGCACAGACATGGTTCACAGGTAATAACAGTAAGGCTTTGGTGATCTCAGCCATGAGCAAAGGCTTCCTTCTTTCTAAGCAGAACCTTAAATGCCTGAGGAAATCTCATGAGGCCCAGCCACACCTTCAGTGGCAGCCCTCCATCTCAAAGGCATTCACTGGCCCGCCGACATTCAGAATGATACAGACATGTCTGTCCTAGATAAATGTTTCTCTGGTTCCCTAGAATAACTTTGGATTCAAAAGGCATCATTTGGACTTACAGAACTAGCTTGGAGGGAGAAAAATGTCCTCTGGGAATCCCTAGCAAATCATTAGGAGCTAACCAACATACCAGAAAATCAGAAATCTCCACATGTTGCCCTGGATTTCACTGCAAGTCATGGCCATGACCTAAGGGCACATAATGAAGGTTCCTAGAAGCTGGGGTCACAGACCCACAAGTAACCCCCGTGGACATGCAGTCCAGATATTATTGGAAGCAAAATGATTGAACTGGAACCCTTTGAGTGTTTCATGCTAATGAAGATATTCAGTGGTGTGCACGAGAATTGATACCACGACCATATCTGCCGGAGGAGGAATATATTGTAAGCTTGACTTCGTTCAGAATGGAGTCATTCATCCAGTGAACACAGAGCCTTCAGGTGGGAGGCATCACGGTATCGAGCCAACAGGCAGAGAAGCCACCATCTGGTACCAAAGAGGGCAGGTCACAGCCATGTGCAGAGGGGACTCCTCAGCAATGTAACGACAAAGATTTCATTCATAAAGGACCTCTGAGCAAGTGCAGAAGGAGAAACAGAATTTTCTCCAAGTCAGAACTCTAAGATCCAGAGCTGATCCAATGAGAACAACACAAAACACCCAGGAGGAATGAAGAATCTAAACTGGACCAGAGCAGAGGTTATTACCTAAGAGAGAAAGAATTAGAAAAATTAGTAACCAAACCCAATATGTCATCACTTGTTGTATTGATCATGCTTGTATTTGCTGTCTAACCATTTTTCTGGATCTTTTCATTACCCTCTTCTTACTCCTCTCTATTAATACCTTCATTGAAAGAACTCCGCCACATACTGCTGTTGACAGACAGGTGGCTTGGGTGAGCCCTGACCTCACTTCAGGACACTGTCCCCAGACAGGACAAAGCCAGGGACAGGGCCTCCTTAGAGAAAGCCACTTGAGCGTGGTGGCTCTGGGTCTGAGAACCTTCCACCACCCACTCACCAGAGCCTGTTCACACATCCATGAGGGATGATACCCACAAACTGAAGTCCTCTCCCACATCTTATCTTGGCCCTCTGCCCCTCCACAGAGCACCTACTATCCATGACCACGTGTCTCTGAAATCTCCAGGCCATACTTACTAGAGTAAACATCATGGCCTCTCGGCAAAGGGATGGACCCAGGGAGCCAGGAACAAAAGGCAGATCTTTGAAGTGCTGAGGTTCCTTTGTTGTTTCCCAGAATCTAAAAAGACTCATCGCTCTGAAATACCATCTCCCAAAAGCATCAGGCAAAGAAGGTCCAGGGCATTTGGTTTCTGTGCCTGTGAGGGTTTTTATTTGAGGTTTGGTTTGTGCTATTGTGCCATGACTGGGGGAGCTGTCTGTGCACCCCTTCCACACCCCAATCTGTGCCCTGGTCTGTGCCTTTCTGCTTCACATCTCTGGGTCTGAGCCAGAACTGTCCAAGACTGACTAAATCTGTGATCCTTCCCATGGTTTTCCAGCTCCAGAGCTGTGTCTGTGCCTAATTATTGCCTATTCCTAAAATTATGATTGCTTGATTATACCTGTGGTCATTTCTGATTGTTAACTGTCTTGGTCAACGTCTCCTGCCATTGTGATTATACCCGTCTATGGGGGTGATATTTAGAATATTTAACTACTGGTCCAGAAGCAGCCGATGAGAACAGATGCCCACCGTGAACAACCAGCTATACCAAGGCATTCCAGCCGGTTCGTACATAGTTCATCGAGCAGTCTCAGTTCGGTGACATAAAACTCTGAAAGTGCTAAATTTTTTTCCATTGCTGCCTTCAACCACGCTCTGTCAGAATCCTTCCCTGTCATTTAATGACATCTCAAGGTGATCCTGCTGGTCTCTGGTCACTCAGTTATTGGAAATCTTGTCCCACCCACAGGGTATACCTGATTTCAACCCAGAGCAGGCAAGCTGCCTGGATGGGGAGAGAGGGCACTGGCCTGTCTCCCGCCTTGTCTCTGCTCTCTTCTAGAAACAGAAGCCAGGGTGGGGGATGGGAGAGATGTCAGGTGTCCTCTGCCATGACTGTCACCTGTGGCCGTGGGGAGGTGTCCCTGATCTTACCCCAGCTCCATCTGGCTTCATTGGCTACTGATTGTGGCTTTAACGTGTGTTGGGTGGAGGGAGCCTGTGGCTTCCTTGGAGCCAGTGCTACCACGGCTTCCCCCATCACTGAGGACAGCTCCCTTTGGCCCGTCAGCAGGCCACAGCCCATCTCCTCCTCAGGGGGCAGCACTGAGCCACAGCAGCATGCACGTGGGCAGCCCTGGCGCCCCTGGGTTCTTATTCCCATGCTCCTGCACAGAGAGTCACAGGAACCTTCTTTCCTGTCCTCAGAAGACCGCAAGCAACAGCCCCCTGCTCTCATCCTCTTCTACCAAGACATCCCCAGGCCCCTCCTTTTAACCCCTGACTTCAGAAATCTCCAGGGGATAAGCAGGCACCAACCTCTATGGCCAGGCAGACCCTGAAACTCCAAGGGTCATGGGTGAAATTCTCCCAGGATCTCTTACTCCCACTGCAGTCCTGACCATGGGGACCAACACGGCAGCACCAGCAAGCCACCCTATGGGGACCTCTCTCCTCTCTCGGGCCTTTGGGAGGGGGAGTGGGCAGTAGAAGCGAAGCCTGCTTTCCACAAAGCCTGCCCTGCTGTGAACTTGAACAAGGCCCTTCTCTCCCTAACTGGCTCTTCTTATGGAAAAGGAAGCTGGAGGCGGGGTTAGGGGAGGATGCTGACTGCCAGGATCACAGTTTGTTGGAGAGATTACCTGGCCCCTGTGGTTACCCAGCTCCATCTTTAGAATGCGGGGTGCTCAGCCCCTCTTCCTCAGCCTTGGGCTGAGGTGACAGTTCAGAGGTAACTGAGAAAACCTTGTTCCCCATCCGGTTCCCCACAGTTGTCTTTGTCCACTCCTTGGCCTGGACCAGTTCTCACAGTTGTGTTGTGGCCTGCTGTTCCAGGCTTTCTGGGATCAGGCATCTGGGATTTCTTCTCCATCCCCATGCCATGTGCTTATGATGATGTCTGTCTGATGAGGGACTCTCTTTGTGCCTGCAACCATGGCCCAGGGCCCACCTTGGTATATCTGTGACCACATCTCTAGGGCAGCGTTTCTGTGCCCAGGCCTGCAACTAGCCCGACTGGGAGGCTCCAGGTACCTTCTGGAGTCTGGGACTCAGTCTCTGAGCCTATGTCTTGTGCTTTATACAGACAGTGTCCCTGTTTCTGGGCCCGGGCAGCTGTGACTCTCTGTCTTTGCATCTATTGTGTCCTTTGCCCTGTAGTCACCATCTGTGCTGTGGCAGCGGCCAGTCTCCAAGGCTGGGTGGTCTTCTAGAAGGAAAGGTCTGGAGTGGCACAGTGCGGGAGGCTGTATGCATGTGAGTCTGTGGCAGGGCTGACTCTGTGCCCCCCACAGGTTAGAGCCCTAAGGCAGTTCTCTGTCCTTGGCTACCTTTCCCATCTCCTCCACCCTCATCCACTATCTCCCCAACCTGAGCAGCCCAACCAATGATGCCCACCCCAGGGAACATGGCTGCTATGTATGTGCATGGGTACACACATACCATGTCAACATACATGTATGGAGAGAGGCACGAGTTTACTGGATGACCTTCCCATAAGCTTTGGGTGGCCAGGGCTCCTGTCAGTGTCCCTTTGGAACCCACTGCCTGTGCACACCTTGAAGGTGCTCTGTCAACACTTGTCAGTATGCAAGATCTGAGATGAGCCTATACCAGTGGCCCTGGTCAGTTCAGGCCTTTTGGGAGGGACAACTCACATGAACAAGAAGGACAGAGATGGGCTATCACACAGTGTATCCATGACCAGGCCAGGAGGGGGGTGAAAGGCAGCCCTCTGACCCCCCAGCAAGGAGGTGGTGCTTCTCTCCCACTTACCTCTCTCGTCTCCAACTGCATGGACCAAAGGGAAAGCTTTGGAAAAATCATCTCGACAAGTAGATTTCCTCTCTTCTTTCCATGTTCTTCTTCTTCTTCTTCTTTTAGAACAGGTAATATGGCCCTTCCCTTCCTTTAGTTTACAAAGATTTTATTCCTAAATGAATTATGAATAATTAAAACTCCACTTCATTTGTTCTCTATTGTTGTTAATTGAAAAAATTAAAGATGCATGGGCTGCAGTCCCCAGGGTGGCCCTGGGAGAAGAGGGTGGACAGTTCAGGAGGGAGATGTGCCAGCACCTCAGCAGTCTGCGGCCAGCACAGCCTCTGCACGGGCACCTGGTTGACCACTGGAAACACTCCCCTGGCCTCTCCTCACCACTTCCAGCTGAACGTGCTGAGGGTATAATGTTATCTCTTTCCTTAATGCACATTTCTCTTTGCCTATGTAAAGCCAGGGTGCATTCATCATTAAAAAAATGGGGAAAGCTGCACTCATTTCTCTTGACTGGCTCCCAGGGTGATCCCCTGTGATCCAGGCCCCAGGTGTCAGGGTGACCTCCTGGTTGTGGAATGTGACATCTTCCAAAGACACCAGGTAAAGACTGAATAAAGTCTTCATCAAAGAATGAAGTCTTTACCCAGCCCTTGCCACTCAAAGCGAACGGGTACAGACCTAGAGCTGCACAAACCAAGGTCAATGTCTTTCACCTGGAACCTGGGCCCAGTGTGTGCTCACCCAACTTGGTAGGACTTTGCCCTTATCCTTGTGACCCTCCCTGTTACTCTGAAGTCCTAGCACTGTCTTCTTAGGCTCATCAGGCCACCCTCACTGCCTACTTAGCACATGGTTGGTACTCCAAAGTGCTTGTTGAACGAACAAGTCATGTCTATAGCACTGGGCTAATACTCTGAAGTCCGAAGCAGAGTTAACGTTGTATTAGCCACGACGCACTAACTAGGGTAACAAACAACCCCAAATTCCAGTGGTTGAACACAATAAGCATTTGCTTCTAACGACCCCTTTGCACAGTGTGTTGCTCTCCTGAGTGGCTCTCCTGAAGCAGCAAAACTCAGAGCCCCAGGGCCCTTGTAGCTTACCCCCCACTCTCTGAGAGCTCCTGGGAGTATTCTCCACTGGGTGGTGGATAAAGAGCAGAGAAACACCCTGCCTCGCCTTACCGTCATTCCTGCCCTCTCCTCCCTTGTCGAGACTCCAGAGGTCTTCCCCTGGTCCATCCAGCATGAGCTCTTGCAATGTATAGTCTCCTTGTCCTTGAGAATGACATCCCGTTGCTTCAGGACCTCTCTGAGGAGGGCTTCCCCAGCATGCTCCATCATAATAAGCTTCCCTCGACCCGAGATAAACTATGGGACTGAGGTAATGGGGCTGAGGGCAGGAACTGGCTGGGGCCCAAGTTGCCCCTCTGGCTAGGGTTCTCGCCCCCTTGGCAGGTGCCCTTCATTTGGTGGGCAGAAGGGCCTTCCCCAGCCTCCCACCACAAAGGCCAGGCTGAGGTGTCAATGCCCAGGGGAACAAGTCCTTCCAGGCAGGCAAGTAACAGGGGAGGCCAGCAACCATAGCTGGTTCCCCGGAACCACTGCCCAATTCGAGCTCTGTCTCCTTTTCCTTTTAGGCTGTCCTACGAGCAGGTTGGAGACTTGCCATCCAGGAACCCAGGGTGAGCCACATTCTAATGAGCTGCTTCCCTCCTCGGGCTGTGAGCAGCACTTGCTCAAAGCTGTGGCTTGCTGAGAGTTCTGCTTTCTGCATTTCGCTTCCCACTTTTAATGTTCCCCTGATCCAATTTCCTTTGCAATAAATAAATAAATAAAATGAAATGTTTTCCTTGAATACAAACCTCCTCACTGCAAGAGGCCTGGGTGGCATATAAACTAGGAAAGATCCGTTCTCTTCGTTAAAGCAGTCAGTCCTTAAGCCCCTCACTTTCTTCCTCCCCGCCGTCTGCCTTGATCGCATGGAAGTCAAACCACAGCCTCCGCTGCCTCGGGAAGCTCACTCCCAGAGGTTCAGACTCTAATAAACCTCAGGCCAAAGGATCCCACAGGCATCACAAGTGTTACATCCACCCCAGGGCCCAGAGAGAAACAGGCAGCAGGAGACCTAGGTGGCAGGAATAGTGGTGGAGGCGGCTTCCCCCTAGAGTTGGGATTTCTGTGTGTCTCAGTGGCCCAGGAAGGTACCTTTGAGATGCTCCACAGTGAGCATGGTGCCATAGGAGAGGACCCAGAGGTAAGTACCCTCTAATCAGGCCCTCGGCTCCCTGCACCTGCTTCTGATGCACCCCCGCAGGGTCTGTGGTCCTGCAGTGAGCAAGGCTCTCCACTGACCTTGCCCCCAGCATTACCTCCACAGAGCTCCCTGTACCTGCCATACCCATCCCACTGCAGAGAGGGACTGGCTGCATCCTGAAGTCCTCCCCTGGCTCTTAGACTGACAGGACCATCCCCTGCTGCCAGGATGCTAACTCATGGATGGATCCCTCAGTTTTGGATGTAGTGCTCTTTTGGACAGTGCTTGGAATGTCCCCACCTCCTTCAAGGGACTGAGGTCTATTTTTACACAACTATTTCTTTTTAAGTAAGCTCTGCGCCCAACGTGGGGCTCGAACTCATGACCCCGAGATCAAGAGTCACAGCTCTACTGACTGAGCCAGCCAGGCGCTCCTTGAGCTCTACTTTGGGATCTTTTCAGAGCCATGTAGAGACAGAAGAGGTGATTTGGGGAATAATCACTGTCCCATTTGGTGCAAACCCACCAGACATGGTTGGTCAATGTTGAATCTGAACTATCTGCAAGTTTTCTTTAATTCAAATACCTACAGAGCAAATGTTTACTTACTGCTTTGGACCAGTCAACCACCCTGAGCAGATATGGTGCACCCACCCCTGCTAAAACAGCGGGGTGGAGATAGAGAAAAAGATATGGCCCTACCCTCCAAGAGCCCAGTCTGGTTGAGTATATCAGACACACACCTGAAAAATGAGATGAAATCAGAGCAATTTAAGGCCAAAGAAGACATTCAAGGGAAGCAGAAAGTAAAATCGTAACAAGAGCTACTATTCCTAGAATGCACACCCACTCTGTGTCTCAAAGATCTTTAATCGTCACAACTACCTCCTTCACAATGAGAAAACTCATGCTTAGGGAGATGAAGTGATTTTCCGGAGGTCACACAGTCAGTAAATAAGGCAGGTGAAATTCAAAGTCTACTCCATTGATTCCAAAGTCTGGACTTGTACCCACCATGCAGCCTCAGAGGACACGTGCCCATGGAGAGAAGCCTCTGAGGCAGACCTCAATTCAACATGAAGAGCCTTGCGCATCGCCCAGTTACAGAATAGGCCATGTTGAGTAAATGGGTCCCCTCCCACAGAGAGCTTCAGAGGCTGGAAGGTCTTCAAGCAAGTGAAAGAAGAATCTGGGCCTGACAGGAGGTTGGACAAATACCCAGAGGGTGAATGGTATCTCATTGCTGAGGAAGTGGGATTTGGAAGGGCTAGAATTTGAGGAGAAAGGTCAGGAACATGGCAGATGTGTTGGCCAAGATGCAGACATAGGGATCACAGGTGTGCAGGGGGCAGTAGGTAAACCTGATGGGCTGAAGCAAAGACTCTGTCTCCCCATTGCAATGGGCAAGACCCAGCAAGGGCCTGGGGTTGGGTTAAGAAGGCTGGGGAAGTGGCCAGGAAGATTTGAAGAGGTGGGAAAGATGGGGAGAAATGAATACCATGTTCTCAGGAGAGCCATGCCACGAATATAGAAAACTCAGCTTCTGCCTTCAAGAGCAAGAAGCCAGCCATCTGCATCCAAAAACTGGGTGGCTCAGTCAGTTAGGCGTCCAACTCTTGATTTCGGCTCAGATCATGATCTCATGGTCATGAGATAGAGCCGCACAATGGGCTCAGCACTCATGGGGGAGTCTGCTTGAGATAATCTCTCTCTCCTCTACCCCTCCCCCTGCTCGTGCTCACACACTCTCTCTTTCTGATAAATAAATACATCTTAAAAAAAAAAAAAGAGGCCAGGCCACCACAGAGTCAGGAGCTAGGAAGCAAGAAGCAGGCTGGGGTCCTTGGAAGTGCTTCTGGCTACAACATCAATGTCAGAAGTGTCCTTCCTTGCAGCCACATGGGTTAAAGGAGCAGGGGGTTTGGAAGCAAACAGTGTTGAGAGTGGTGGGCTCACTTCTCCCCAGGGGGGCTGGCCTCACAGCCACAGGGGACAGACCTACCCCAGAAGTGTCCCCGACCCACAGCACAGCAAAGCCCTTGGAAGATGAAGAGAAAATCAGACCCTGAGACCAGAATGCCCAAACCAGTCCAGAGCACGGTGACATGGCACCTGTCCCAGAACATCCATCCGGGCAGAGATGAGGAAATTGCAGGCCTGAATCTGCTCTTTGCCATTTTCTGGAAATGGTTTACTGGTTCGCTTGTTTAAAAAAAATTTTTTTTAAAAAGGAAGGAAAGGAAGGAATATGGGCCAATTCTGAGGGCTAATTGCCTTTGCTCTCAACTAGAGCCCATGCTTTTTCCGGCAAACATGCTTTCCTGGTGCTGCGCCGCCAGACCCACTCTCCGTTTCCAATCAGCCCTGAAAATAGCCCTTGATAGAGATAATAGAAAGAACAAAGAGAAATTTAGAGGAGCAGAGAGAGGGAAGAAAAGTCATGCCTAACTGGCAGCACAGACGTTGTTTTCATAAAGAGCCCTTCAGTTGGTCCCTGGTTTGTCTCCAATAGCAAGGTGTTAAATAAACCCCAAGAAACACACTTGGACCGAGACCAAGGGTTCTTTGACTTTTTTTAGGTCATAGACTCCTTCGAGAATCTGGAAAAACATGGACCCTCTCTCGCTAGGAAAATGCACATCAATACATATTCCATATATTAACTCAGGGGCTCATAGACTCCACTGGAAACCCGACCACAGACCCTGCTTAAGAACCATAATATAGGCAATCTCTCTTTTAAAGACTTTCCTACTTGTTTCTTTCTTTCTCAGTGTGTGTGTGTGTGTGTGTGTGTGTGTGCGTGTTTAAGGGAAAGATTGAACTGAATTTCTTCAGGCATAGTCTAAGGGATTTTTTTTAATTTGTTCAATTTGAAATCTTGGAAGCCTTTCTGTAAATAAGTGAGTGTGAGTGTCCAAAGAGGGGGGTGGTTCTGTGTAAGCCATTCTCAGCAAAGACAGATGCTAAGGGAGTCAAGCGGTCAGCCCTGGAACTCTCAGAAGAGCTGGAGACATAAGTCCCTCACCTGCAGGCCTCAGTGGGAACACAGGTACCACCTAAAAAACTAAAAATGGCCACAGGCTATGGAAGGGCTGCTGGAGCCCCGAGCCTCACGCCTGGGGAGAATGGTCTATGCCAGGACATCCTAAACTTTACTGTGGATCCAAATCCCCTGGGGTCTTATTAAAATGCAGATTCTGATCCAGTAGGTCTGCAATGGGGGTGGAGATCCTGCGTTTCTAGCAAGCTCCCAGCTGATGCTGATGCTGCTTAAGTAGCAGGAGTCCATGCAATTACCTTGTCCTGGCTGAAGCTCTAGCAAAGACCTTGAATACATGCCCTGGAAGATGGAGCACCGTCGGGATGCCCCAGGAAATAAATGTCTCTTGAACCGAACTTGATGCTACCGGAGCTGATGACAAGAGCGACCATAAAATCAAGGGCTGGGCCTTCCTCCTGGGCTGCCCAGGGATAGCGAATGGTGGGGTGCCCCTTTCATCCCTGAATCCAGCACCCAACCAGCCCAGGGCCATGGACACAGGAGGCATCCTTAAGTGAGTGACTAATTGAGAGCTCCATAAACAGGCATGGTCCATTTTTTACCAGGGCAGAGGGTGAGGCTATGGTCCTGGATCTCTAGGAGGTAGATAATAAGGCTGAAGGACCACGGCACTCAGAGATCTGGGCTGCAGTGTATCATACGGGCCAGCATTTATCAAGAACCAACTGTGTGATCAATTCCACGCTGGGTTCTGGAAGCAGGAGCAGGAGAAAGGTGGAGGAACGAGAATGAACTAGAATATCAAAGACAGAAGAACTCACAGGAATTTTACTGTCCAGTCCTCTCATTTACAGATGGGGACTTGAGGCCCAGAAAGACTGTTCAAGACCACATAGCTGGTTGACAACAGGGCCAGACCTAGAATGTAGGGCTTCTGACCCCCTGCTTGTGTCCACCTTGTCCTGGGCTCTGGCAAGAGTACACAGAGTGGTGCTTAATGTAGGCTGACTGACAGCTTGAGCAGAGCGAGCAAAAGGTACTGGGAACTCTCCAGTCTAGCCTGGGGCAGGTAGCCTGGGCTCAGAGAGCTCAGCTGCCCCGTGTTATGCAGAAGAACTTCCTTTCAGCAGGGAGCCCCTGTTTAGGGTCAGCTATGCCCAGGCAGCCTTCCTCTTTGGATTCCGAGGTCACCGAGGGCAGCCCTCTGCCTCTGTCCAGCCCTCCAGGCAGCCCCCACTCAGCCCGGCACCAGGCCCAGCCCATGCAGGCGGCAAGGAGCATGTGTGATATGGCCCAGGAAGGCAGAGAGAGGCCTACCTGGGAGCAAGGCTAACTCAGGGCCTCTCCTGGCACATTACAGACTGTCGGCCTAATAGGCCTGCACTGAGTGCCTGGGGGAAAGTCAGTTCCAAACAGGCCGCGATCTGTGGTCTGCAGACAAACACAGGTCGAAGGCAGATCTGGCCTCTGAAAGAAGCAAGTCTGGCCTTCCTGCTCCCTCAAAAAAGCTCACCCCTGAAGAAGAGGGGAAAATCAGGCCTGGGTTTTCCCCAGAGCCAGCGAAGGAGCCTCCCTTCTGCTTTTCTTGTCCAAAAACAACATTAAGATACTAGCGCTCTGGCTCTCTTGAGACCTTGAACCACAGATGCTCAGAGTGGGAGCAAATCTTGAGGCGATGTGGCCGAGCCTCACACTCCTGGCCTGTCCCCGGCACTTGAGGGCCTCAGAGCTGTGGTCACAGCCTCTGAATAAATTGGACAGGTCCCTTCTGAAGACAGCATCCAGCCAATCCTGGGTCACAAGCACCCAGGTCTGAGGCACGGCCCAAGGTTACGGGAGGGCTAGCACCACCCTCGGAAGCACCCACACGAGGGCAGGGTTGCAGCCCTAACTCAGGACTCGAATTAATCCCACAAAAAACTAAGCACCTACTGTGTGCTGCTCTGCGTTCTCTGCAACTGCAAGGCTGAGGCAGCTTGCCTGAGCTGGTCTTCTCTCACAGAAACTGAAACAGAAGCTTCTCTGGCCCACTTTCTACATCCAAAACACACTGCAGGGATTTGGGGATGATGTGGCTAAATTTATAAGCTAGTGCCTTCATCAGCCTTTTTAAAATGTGCGAGAACCATTTGGAGCTCTCCCGTGTGTCCTCTCCACCCTGGAATCCCTCCTCACCACCTCCTCCGGCTCCCAACTTAGAGCCTATGGAAAAAACCGGCATCCAGCCCACAGTTCACCGAATCAGACCTCTGGGCTCCCTGCCCCAACACGCAGGCAGGAGCGACTGATTCCCATCCGAGTCCAGCAGCAGCGTTCCTCTGGTGTCAGGAGTACGTCCTGCTGAGGACATGAGATCAGCAGGAGAAAGCACTCGGCAAGGGGCTGACACAGGGTGGGCCCCCAGCGAACGGCGGCTATTACAACCACGGCCCGGATGGAGACAGAGAAGGCGGCCTCGGGCGCCCAGCTCCCCCGTCTGTGCCCCCTCTGCTCCTTCCCTCCCCAGGCATGGGAGAGGGTCATGATCAACCCGACCTGGAGGCCACCCCGTTCCCACACTCAGTGCTGAACGAAACCCCCCTCCCCTTGTTTCTGGACTCTACCATCCTAAAAAATGGCCCACAGAGACAGGACATGTCCACATGAGACAGGGCCATCCCGGGGAGGAGGCCTTGAGAAAGGCCCTGAGTGATCTCATCAGGCTGCAGAGGCTGCTGGTGTGCACGGTGCGCTCCGGTTTAGTAAAGCACAGCGGAAAATTACTTTGTCAATCACCTGTGAGGGAAGAGGGTCTGGCAGAAGCTTCGGATTTCATTGGTGCCTGCCATGGGAGCCTCATCTTTTGTACAGACTATTTTTAGCATAAATAATGTACACTCTGTGATATTGTCAAAACTGACAGATGAGCATTCTTGTGGCACCCACAGACCACTCATTCACTTGGGAAAGTGTTAGAAAACGTCAAATGAGCTTCTCCCGACCATGGCGCAAAAAGCCGCTACGGGCCGTGTACCACGACCTGCGTGACAGGGGCCTCTGCTCCCTGACTTCTGTCATAATTGTCCTGGCCTCTGAACCCTGCAGCCAGGATTCAGACTCAACTCCGCGGCAGGTGCCGTCTTCATCAGAGACTCAGCCAGGGGACGCCAAGTCCAGGGAGCGCCGCTGGACAGAGCATCTGCAGAACTGTAGGTTGTCGGGTACAAGGGGAGGGGATGAGAACTCCATCATCATTGGGGGCCTGGAAAACCACCTGGGATTCTCCATCATCCTGTCTCACAGCCCTGGCCCCCTCCTCGCTCCCACCCTGGGGGAGCCACTGCTTGGGTCCAGCTAGAGGGACAAGAAACGCGGTGTGCCTGTCACACAGAGAGCCCTCCATCAGCCCATTTCTCAGGTCCTCCTGAGATCAAGGACTTCTTTGTTTTGTGAGTTGGTCTGATGTTTTGTTTTTGCTTTGTCTCCTCCTCCACTGACTGGGCTCCTCTGACCATATCTTTGCATAATGGCGCCCATCATGCTATATTCAGCCCAGCATGCTTTCTCCCTCTCATCACCCAGCCAGTTCTCCTCGCTCTTTAGGGCTCTGCAGGGAGGTCACTTCCATAGCCAGGCCATCTCTGGCCACCCAACTTCATGCAGACACTCTTATCTCTTTGCTCTCAGAGCACCCTGCATTTTTCCTGCAAAGCATCATAACGGTTTGCATGTATTGCTGATTTGTCTCCCTCATTTGCTTGCAAGTCCCCCAACAGTGGGGACATGCCTATTTTGTTTGCCACTATTTACTAGCACCCAGCACAAGGCCTGGCCTGGAGTCCAGCACAGAGCAGAGACTCAGTAAGTAATATTCAGAGTCAATTGAATGAATGAACGAATGTGTGAATGAGTGGACGGAGGGATGGACGGAGGAAAGGTTAAATGAATGAATACTAAGAGGGACCCAAGAACAGCCTAGACTGAAAGCCTCCAGAATTCTTTACATTTCTTAATCCACTTCATTCATCCATTAAAGAAGGAGGCTCTTTTATCACCTAAAACAAGTGAAATGCATGGCTCCTTGTGGGGGGAAAAAAACTGAGCAACTACAATTGTCTGCTCTTTGGGATGACTGAGGAAGGGCTTAGGGAGCAGAAGACCCAAAAATATCTTTCTGGACACTGAAAAAGGTGCAAGCAGATCTATGCAAAACCACTGTAAGTCTTGCTTCCCTACAGAAGTAAATCTTGTGCCAGAGTCTAGCATTTCCAGCCTGCTACACACAAATGCTGAGGGCTTGATGCACCAAGCCTCCTTCTGGGAAGCCTTTCCTGCCTTCCCCAGACTGCTAATTTCTCTGCTGCACTCCCCTTGCACCTCACTGAGTCACGGGGTCTGGCTCCCTGCACTTACTCCCCATGCATCCCTAAGAGGGGGACTCTGAGCTCTATGTAGCACGATTATGACCAGACCCACGTCTGGGCATGTTCCCCAAGGCTAGCTGGTCTATTGCTTGATCACGATGCTAGGAGTAGTAATTTTCAACAGCAAGAGCAGATTAAGAAAGGTACTATAGCACGATACAGTTTGAAGAATGAAGATGTAGGGTACAAATAGAGAAGAAACAGTGAAAGACAGTGCCAGCTGCCTATTACAGAACAGCTTCGAATCGGGTTCAATTTCAGCTGTTCAGCTGAGCCTCTGTGTGTCCCCACTGGATGCCAGAGACAGACATCAGTACCAGGTGGCAGAGGGGGAGGGCCAAATGGGAATGCACAGAATAAGCCGACCCAGGCCCTGCCTGGCAGAGGCTCCCAGCAGTTGACCCCAAAGACAGGCAACCCCCTTTCCTTCCGCCTGAGGCAAGCTGTAAAAAGCCCAGGGAGGACTGTGGACACCACTCACCCAAGTTCCTCCGGCAAGTCTGACCTCCGAACTGGCAGAATATTCTTCTTTCCCTGACGGCGGGAAAATTACACAACGAGAAGTGTTGTCGGGCGTGTGGACAAGTGGACCACCGAGGACTGGATCAGAAGGAGAAAAGGCACCAGGCTACATCTGCAGGAGAAAGGGGAGGGCAGCAGCAGGGTGGGAGGGGAAAGAGGGCAAGCCGGAAGCCTTGACACAGACAGCTCCTTGCAGAGCTTGGTGGAGCCCAGAGATCTCTCCCCAGGGAGAGAGGGAGAGATAAAACCTGCAACCATCTCCCCAGGCACAGAGATGCAAAAAATCCTAATGCGGAGGTTCGGGGCGGGGGCAGCGGGAGAAAGAGAGAGAGAGAGCACAAGAGCTGTCTGAGACGGTTGTTGTCCAGACTGTTAACAGGCATGGCGCTGGCCTCCTATGAGTGGACACAGCCTTGCCCCCAGCCCTGGACAGTCACTAGTCTCTTGTGACAAATTCACTATCAAGAGCTGTGGAGGGTCGCAGGTTGTACCCTACTTGTATCCTAACAAGTTAGGCCGCCATAGTTTTCTGGATGCGGGTAGAAGGCCTGAGACTCTGAGCCAGAAACAAAGCACTGGACTCCTCAGGGTTCAGCAAGCAGCGCAAGCATCACACTTGCTTTGGCTGCTCTTGCCTGCCCAAACCCCAGGGGCAGGGGGCAGTGTGGAGGGTGCCCCTCCCACCCGCGGCAGATGCTGTATGCACAGTGGGTTTGCTTCACAGCTGAGGGGATGAAGCTTAGCAAACCGAACCTTTTAAAATGGGCATAAGCCTGCCTGATTTTTGTCCTGGAGGGAGACATTATCTTCACTATACTGGACAGTAAAAATACCTGCTCCTGTTCTTTACCCCCACAGAGAGACCCAGTCTGTATCTTCCAAGGCTTTTGCTACACAAATATCCCAGACAGAGTTAAGAACAAAGGCCGTCCCTTCCTCCACTCCCAGGAGTGTGCAAAAATGCAAGGAACAGGGGGGCAATTGTCTCGCAACACTCACACTACAGAGAGACAGAGTCCTACCCTCCTACCACAGCTCCCTCCTCGGCCCTGGATGGAGCACAGGATGGTCCAGACAAGGGATGCTTGATGAAGGGACAGTCCTTGAGCCTGATTTGGAAGGATGGCAGATAGCCTCACATGGCAGGATGGCTTTTTCTGAGGAATGCCTCCTCCAGATTCCACTCTAAAACATGTAGCAACCAGGTACAGAGAAGCAAAGAACTATGCACAAACAAACAGAATTCCCTCTGCCCTCCCCCAGGGAAAAAGATGGTGTCGGGATTTTTCAGGATTGCCTAGAGCCTGAATCAGATTCAGATTCCCCGCCCACAGAATGAGCATTCCTCACTGACCCCAATCTCTCTTTTCATTTGTCTGTGGCACATCCCGCTCCTCCCTCCCAGTAATGGCATTCCCTAAAGTTATCCAAATAAAGCCTCAAGGATCCTGCCCTCCATCTCCTCCCCCCTCGAGCCCCAGTTCATGCTTCAAAGCAGCCAGAGGGGAAAGGTACCTACAAACATGCCTCCCTCCTCACAGCAGACAAGTGGTGAGAAATTTCAGTCGGGTCAGATCCGCTTTACCTTCTACACTCATTGAGGAGATAACTAATTTGTGAACCTTGCACCTAGAAAACAGGTCAGATGGCCGTTTCTGTGACTCCTCTGATCATTTTGCTTTTACCTATAGGGGCAGGAAGGACCACTCAGGGTCACTCTCTGACCTATAAATGCCCAACCATAAGTCACAGCCCTGAAGCCCACGCCGTCCTTTCTCACAGAACTTATAGCAGGGAGAGCCCATGCCATGTCATAGGATCCCCACCTGAGCCGCCCTCTCCTATCTGTCTAGAGGTTTCCACAAGCCCCTAATCTTCTCCCCCTCTCTCCAGGATCCCTTAAATAAATGTTACATGATCAATTACTGCATTGCCCTAATTAATTGATTTATACGCACTTTCAAAAGCTTTACACTGAACAGGAAACACATCTATCATAATACTTGATTGAATTGGAGAAAGGAAAAGGGAGAAGGGGAATTAAAATTTATTGAGCACTTATTATGTTCCAGGTAATGCACAAGGTATTTTCCATACTTACTGAGTCTAACCCTCACAGCCGGCACATGAGGAAGGTATTTCCCCCTCTTTAGTGAGGAAACAGACCTACAGAGGTTAGGGGACTTGCCCAACATTCCAAAGCTTCTGGAAGAAGCAGAATTCAACTATAGCTCTGATTCCTAGCCAACATAGACTTCAGGATTTAAATATCAAGTGCTTCTATAAAAATTATGAATAAGGAATATAACCCTTACGGTAGCATTGTCTCATTGAGAAAATCAGATTCTATTTGTATTCTTTCTTCATACCATATCGTGTGCTAGAACCAAAAGTGCCCTGTGCACCATCACACACTAAAGAGTAATAACTAGCATTGGGACAGGGGAGGAAGGGTGCTGGGGGATAAGGTAAGCGTGTTTGGAAAGCCTGAGAGTTTTCTCTCTAAACATTAGCACTTAAAAAAAAAAAGAAAGAAAGAAAGAAACAACTTAGCTACTAAAAAATTCTTAAGCTATTTCTATTCAATACCATTGTGGGAGGGTATAGAGAACATTCATTTATTCCACAGTGTTTGTGGGAGACAACTCACTGCGTGTGGGCCAGGCAGGCAGCAAAAAAAACAAGCCACTCAGAGTCCCTTGGAGCTTGTATTCTGGAAGTCTACTTAAATCTGCAACCAGCCATTAGGCATGACCTTGAGCAGACAGAATAGACATGGGTCCCAGTGCTGGGCAGAGTCCAGGCAAGGGGACAGCTGATCTGAGACTTGTGTGGCAAGGAGGACACAAGCCCTGTACCTTCCCTTGATGACACAGGGTGGAAGTTGCCAATTCAATCAGAGGGAACCCCAAAACCCAAGCGACACTTGGCTTATCAGTCTGGGTTCTCCAGACAGAACCAGGATGATAGAGAGAGAGAGATAAAAATAAAGATCGAGACAGAGGTATTATAAGGAATTATAAGGAATTGGCTCATGAAGTTACAGAGGCTATATCCCAAAATCTGTAAGTTGATAAGCTGGGGACCCAGGAGAGCCAAGGGTATAGTTCCACTCCAAGCCCAAAAGCCAAAGAAACAGGAGAGCAGATGGTATAAGTTCCAGTCTGAGTCCAAGTCCAAAGACAGGAGAAGGTCTATGTATCGGTTCAAAGATAGGAAGAAAAGAGTCCTGTTTCTTCAAAGGAGGGTCAGGCTTTTTGTCCTATTCAGGCCTTCAACTGATTGGATGAGGCCCACCAATGTTGAAGAAGGTAATCTGCTTTACTCATCCATGTTTACTGATCCATATGTTAATCTCATCCCCAAACCTTCACATGCCCAGAATACATCCAGAATAATGTTTGATCAAATAACTGGGCACCCCATGATCCATCAAGTTGACACATAAAATTAACCATCACACTTGGGAAAGTATTTACCCCTTTTCTAAATCAAGCCAAACTACTGGGTCCTGTGGGCTTGTGTCTGTTTTGCAGTATGTCTGTCTCATATCACCAGTCTACTGTCATCTCCGGTAGTCATGATCCCAGCCCATAAAAGGACCTCTCTTCACTTCTAATTCACTCTGGGTTTTAAAACCAGCCTGCTGCTCTTGCTGCAATTTAAGAATCTTGAATGAGTCCAGAGACCTAGAGCTAAAATGCCCAACATGTGGAGCAACCACTGTGACATTTTTTTTATCTTCTCAGGGGAACTTTATGCTTCTATTCTGAGTCTTAGAACTGTGATCTAGATAAGGAAGTTCCTAGATAATATAAAGACTTTCTCATTAGGATGAATTTAAAAAAATGGAAATAATTATGTAAGGGCAAGTCATAGTTTCCACAACCTTGGGAGGTCATTTGGTATTCAGGAATTATAAAACACAACAAATATGAAAAGGTAGCTAAGCAGAAATGATGCTCCCAACTTTTTGGTCTATGTAAAGTAGCCTAGGAAGAAATAATTTCCTCTAAAACCAACAGAATGAGTCTTCGCTGTAATTTGCCACAAAGTAAGTTAGGTCCCACTAAAGAGTTTCCAAACACAATGGGTTTTTACTTTTAAAAGTGATCAGAACATTCAGTACTTAACACAAAAAAGTAGCAACCATTCTCCTTGGCACTATATAAAACCAAGTATGAGTGTCGAATTTTTTATAGCTCAAATTAACAATAAGGAGCTGTAATTTTTGTGTTTGTTTGTTTAAAAGACCAGCAGAGATTTTTCTCTTTGCTGTTTAAGCTTCATTTAATTCAAGCTCCAATCTGCCCTTCTTTGATTGCATTTCCAAAATCCTAAATAAAAGTGATAACTCTTTCTGCCAATTGTAACAAACTGCTGGTGCCTGTTATTGCTTTTTGAAAAAATCCAAAAACCAAAACAACAGAAAAACAAAAAAACTCAAAAAACAAAGCAAAAAAAAAAATCTTTTAACACTTAGCTGACAGCTTTATCCAAAAGCAGGGAGAAAACCCTGGCCTTTCAAAACCACCGGATATATTTGTAACAACCTCTTTACTGAGTTCATGTATCTTCTTTATTGTTCTTCATAAACAGGCTATTGGGTCTCTCCAGTTTGCAATGTGAAAAATGAAAGAATTTCCTCCCATCCATGCCTCTCTTATCGCATAATTGTTTTGTTCTGAGAGGTAGGGGAGACCCGTATAAATGTCTCTGCTATTTTATTTGTCCTCTCCAAGCCCATTCATGCTTTTCTCCAGGGTTTTTGACTCCCGTTCTGTTTCTGCCTGAGCCTCTATCTGCTTACCGTTCTCTGCATCAAACCCTGCTAAAGTGTTTGAGATTTCATTTCAGAGCATGATGCAAGAGAGATAAGAGTCAAAGGCATTCTAAAAGCCACTTTCAGCATGCCTGTGCTGGGGACGTTCGAGGTAGAGGCACTTAAGTCGCTGCTCACCTGACATCACAGAGAACATCCTGGTTTGGGTCTGCGACATCCACAGAGCATTCAGCTGCCTGCCTCCTCCGATCTTTCCGGAGGGCCCTGCTTGTGGCTCCTTCTCCTCCTGCTGCTGCTTCAGAGGCCTCTCCATCCTCCCCATAAAGCTGAGGTCCTCCCACAACGGAAATAGCCCTTGTCAGAGACAGACAGTTCTGAGAGCCTGCAGAGGTGGCTGGTAGAGGAGGAGGAGGTAGAATTTTGTAAATGTGGTTAATTGTCCTGTCTATGTATGACATACGCACTTGAGGAAGAGGCCAGGGAAAGGAGTCTAAAGGGGGCAGGGAAGTGTTTACTAAGCCCTAATTTCTCAATGGCATGCCATTGAGCAGGCATCTCAGACCTGAAGCCCTCTGTGAAAAGGCCTAAGTAGTGGAGAAGTTCCCTGTAAAGAATACCACAAACACTAGTTAGTCAGGTTTTCTGTGATATGGCTGTGTAACAAAGAATCCCCAAATCTCAGGGGCTTACAGCAGACATTCATTGCTTCTCAGTAAAGGGTCTGCAGGTTGGCTGGACTTAGTTGTGCTTGGGTCAGGTCTGCTCTCCACATGTCTCTTCATTCTGGAACTGTGGCTGCCCAGGGTCCATTCATGTCATGGAGGAGGCAGGAGTGTGCCAGAGGGCAAACAAACACTCAAGGCCTTGGCGTGCTCCCACTTCTGTGCACCGGTTCCACGGCCATGCCCAAGGGGAGTAAGGCAATAAAGTATATGCCAGCCTGTGGAGGAAGAAAAAGTGAATATTGAGTGAATATTTGTTCAATAAGAATCCAATCCACCAGAAATCCTCTCTCTCACTCTCTCTCTCTCTCTCTCTCTCTCTCTCTCACGGGGACAGAAACTACCTCAGGAATCAAGAAGGAATAGAAATAGCCTGCCTTTCTGACCTGCCCCAGGCCAGCTAGAGCAGCCCAACAAAAACATTTCAAAATCATGATAGATATGTGGACACTTCAGACTAAAAGAAATTTAAAATGTCATCTCGTCCTACATGCTCACCAAGAGAAGTTTCTAGTAACACCTCCAGTGACAGAGAGATCACTCCTTCGAGGCAGCCCCCTCTAAGCACACAGGATGAGTCCTCTCCTTCTACAGTATGGCAATGCCTTGGACACTGGACAGCCTGTAGGTATCCCTGAGCCTTCCCTTCCCCAGTGAAAGGCCCCAAGTTTATTTTCCTCAAAGCCTATGGTTCTAAGTTGGAATTTCCTCCGGGAACGTGCCATTTTATTAACATGCTACTTTTGCTCTAAAGCCCGCACCACACTCAGAGCTCCAGAACGACAACATTTGTGTACGCAGAGAGTGGCCCTCTCCCTCGTTCTGAGCAAGCATCAACCAGAGAATGATAGGTCATATGTCTCCCTCAGATCGAGCTTAAGTCACCTAGAGTCAAGACATTCTTACATGTGTTGCTAAACCATTCATCAATCAACTATTTACGGAACACTTATTATATGCCTTGCGTCCTGCTAGGTGCTGGGGACACCGTGATAAACAAAATTGACATATATTGTCCTGGCTCTCCTGGAGGCTACTTGGAGAGAGAGAGATGATAAGTCAATAAAGAGACCAAAAAATAGGGCGCCTGGGTGGCTCAGTTGGTTAAGCGACCGCCTTTGGCTCAGGTCATGATCCCAGAGTCCCAGGATCGAGTCCCGCATTGGCCTCCCAGCTCCTCGGGGAGTCTGCCTCTCTCTCTGACCTTCTCCCCTCTCATGTTCTCTCTCTCTCTCTCTCTCTCTCTCTCTCTCGCTCTTAAATAAATAAATAAAATCTTAAAAAAAAAGAGAGACCAAAAAATAAGAAACTGAAATACATACTATTTAAGAAAAAAAGCGTAGATAACATGAGGAGGGAAAAGGGAAAGCCACTTCAGAGAGTGGCCTTGAAGCTTCTCTGAAGAGGTGGATTCCTGAAGAGCGGGGGAAGGGGGCTGGCCCCAAAGGAAAGGCCCCCCACCTCTCCCCGAGGAAGCAGAGGGGCAGGCAGAAGTCTGGCTGTGGCTGGGAGGGCAGCTGTAGGCAGGCCAGGTGGCAGTTGGCGAGCAGGAAAGGCAGGGGCCCAGGTGGAAGATGGAGGGCCAGCAGCTGTGGTTAGCGAGGAGAGGAGCACAGAGGTTATCAGGAGTGCAGCAGGAAGATAGGCTTCGAGCAGAGGAAAGTGTGACATACCAGGGACCCTGAGCAGCGTCCCCACCTTCCATGTGCACAGAACCATGCATGGAACCTTTGAGGAGGGAAGGCCTCACTGGAGAACTTTACATTTGTCCCAACTGAGTTTCTCTTCATTAATTTAGGCCCATTGCCCCAGCCTTTCAGCCAACAAGCCAGCTTTCCCTCGCAGCTCCCTGCCACCAACATGGGCCAGGCCAGGAGGAAACATGGGGTGAACGGCGGAGCCCTCGGGCACATCCCCTGAGGGAGAAAAAGCATAGGATCTCACAGAAGAACTTTGAGAGCAGAGCCTTCAGGAGGCATGATCTTCAGGAATCAACAGTTCATCTTCCTCAAGAGCCGGCGCCACCTCTGGGAAGAGACCCTGGGTGACGAAAAACAAACGGGTGTGCCAAGCCACTCCCTCCAGGGAAATGTCAGGCGTGCGTCCTAACGGGAGCCTGGAGCCATCAGCACTCAGTCAGACACCCCCGGAGTCCCGTCCGACCCGGGAGGAAAAAGTCAGTGTGCCCGGCTTCTGTGCTCAGGTCCCTGTGACCGGCGGCTTGGCAGGCTGGTGTTCTACCGGGAGAGCCCCGCTTCTCCCTTCTCTGCAGCCATCAGCGTGAGCCGGTGTGTGGGTCTGGACCGTACAGATAGGATGTGTGAGGCCAGAGGCCTAGTGAGGAAGCGCAGAGTCCTTCATGCACAGCCCAGTGGTCAAGGACTTGGGATCCAGACC
Source organism: Potos flavus (assembly GCA_028534135.1). Lineage (NCBI taxonomy): Eukaryota > Metazoa > Chordata > Mammalia > Carnivora > Procyonidae > Potos > Potos flavus. The sequence goes on from CM052885.1 coordinate 15,253,105, forward strand.
CTCGGAGATAAAGGAGAAGCCGTCAGCACAGATAAGACAGGCGAGGAAGCGCCGCGGACAAGTAGAGGCTTAGAGTTATTGGGCTCTCTCCTGAGCCCAGAGGCAGGGGGGTCCCCGGACACACGAGGGCACACCTGCCGATTTGCTAGGAATGCAGGAAGCCCTAGGAAGGCTCGCCTGACCAACAAATACACGTATCTCTCTACCCCAACGGGCCTCTCTTTTTTGGTGAGTGACCTCCCTCAAGGAGCAAGGAACTCTGGAGAAGGAAGTCATGACTAAGAAGCACACTGGGGGCCAGCACAGCTTTCATGGAGGACGGTGGTAAGGACTGCACCACGTCACCGAAGGACGTTCTGTCCTACCCTCACTCCCCTTTTCGGGCCTCCTCTCCCGCCCAGCCTTCCAGGGACTCTGTCCTTCCTCAGGTCCTGTCCTCCTTCCCTCCTTCAGCCTCATCACCTGGTCTGCATAACACAGGTGTCAAATCCAAATTATCGAGAAGGGGGTGTTTCACACTTACTAGCCCCATTTCATTTCTCAGAGGGGAAACAAGTTTCACATCAGTGTGTATAGTATAATCCTATAGTGAGAACACGTATATATTCATACAAGGCGGGAGGGAAGGTTTCGATGTGCATCTATCTGGAGGAGGCCATGTCTGATGGATGCAGCCCAGAGGATTTTTCGGGCAGTGAAAATACTCTGTGTGATACTCTCATGGTGGGTGCATGTCATTATACATTTATCCAAATCCATAGAATGTACAACAGCAGAGGGAATGCTACTGGAATCCATGTGCTTTGGTGATAATGACATGTCAGTGGAGGCTCATTGATGGTACAAAGGTGCCACTCTAGCGGGGGACAGTTGGTAACCGCGGAAGCTATGCACACGTGGGCGCAGGAAATATACTGGTCCTCTCTGTACCTTCCACTCAATATCGCTGTGAACCTAAAACTCCTCCGAAAAAAGATCTTTATTTTTAAAAAGTCTGGGATGGCTTACAGCCATCTGAGTTCATTCATTCCCTGAGACACTTGTGGAGACCTTCGATGTTATACACTTTACCAGAACTGAGTATCAGAATTTAATTAATTTAACATAAGCGATTTAATTTTCTTGTCTTCGTTCTGGCTTTTTCTTTTTGCATATCTGTATTTTCTCACTTTTTAAAATGAACGTATAATGATAATGAACCAAGGAAAAAGAGTTTTGAAGCTGGCCTTCTCCACCCACCTGCTCCTGCTTCCTTCTCCCCAGCTCACAGGCCAGGCTAGATGCCCTGTTGAGAACCTTCAGCCTTCTGCTGTAGCACGTGGACCTGGAGTTCGTGTTCTGCTCCTGGTTCTGGTATCCCCTCCCAGCTCAGAGGAAGCCCCGCCTGGTCTCCCTCGGCCCCCAGGAACCCCCAGGGCTAGGATTTGGGCAGCTGTGCACGCCCCATCATCTCATTGAGGTGATGTGGTTCTCAGTTCAGGCGGCGCTGGAGAAGCAGCAAAGGAGATAAATGGAATTTCTGCTCAATGAGTCTTTGATAATAATAAATAAAGTCTTTTCTCCAAAGACTTGAAATCTGTTGTCTCATTTCAATGCACATAATTATTCATTTAAAAAAATCCTCCCCACAGACTTGGAGTAGGTGGGGATTAGTAACCATTAACCCCATTTTGCAGATGGGGAAGCAGGACCCGGCAGGAGCTGGCACTCCCAACCACAGGCAGAGCCGGGGTCCTGCCTCCTCAGCCAGCGCCCGGGTTGGAGAGGGTGCGAGCACAGGCCCAGAGTCACCACTGGATCCTCGAGAGTCTGTGCTGAATTCTCCCCTGTCCCTCCTACTGCTTCCTTCCTCTGACTCTGAGCTCCCTGAGGACCTGTCCTCCGAAGACTGAGCAAACTGAGGACCCCTCTTTTGCCTCCCTCCCACGCAATGGCTCAGGACAGGGCCCCGCAAAGGCCCCAATGCTTGGTGATTGACGATACATGAATCAACTGAACCCCAGCAATATAACTGTTTTGGTTCGGGCTCTTATATTTGCCAGGAGGCTCATTCCTAGGGAGGCTGAGGCAGCCATGTGGCTCAGAGCAGGGAGAAGACATCCTTTTCCTGCTCTGCCTTCGACTATCAGAGCTTCCAGCCTCGGGTAACCATGGTAATCACCAGCATTAACCACAGCAGTGACAGGAGCCTCAGCAGGCCAGCTCTGACCTACTCCCGCTGTGGACGGTACGCCAGCTTCCTGCAGCACGTGGTCCCCGACTTTGCCCTCTTGCACCCCTGCCACCTATGCCTGGGGACTATCTATGAGACCCAGGAGTCAATGCTGGAGAGAGAAAATGGACTCCAAGCCTCTTACTCCCTTAGCAGGGCCTGGGTCAGAAGAGGTTTAGGATGTGATCCAAAATCTTAGTGACAAGGTCAGCGGCAGCCAAGGACGAGGGCTTATTCTTGGGACACCCTGTTCATTCAGTCCTAGCCCTGCCTCTAAAGGCAGCAACTATCAGCCAGTCACCGTAGGAAGCCAGCCCAGCCCGGACCTGCAGGAGTCTCTCATGCCAGGGGTTAGGGGCTTCCACAAGCCATCATTGGCTGCTCTTTATCTAAGGGCCATGTCAAGAAAGCCACAGCAGGGCTGTTCTTGCCCAGATTTGGGGTCTGACCACTCCACGGTGCCCATCCGTTCCACTAGCCCCATGTTCGAGGTGCTGGGAGCCAGGTCTCCTGTCTCTGAGTCTCGGACAACAGCTCCCAGTCCTGCCAGCCTGGCCTTGCCTCATTCCCCATCCTCTTCCCTCCCACCAGGCACTAAACTACTTTTCCAGGAGGCACAGAGCTGAGCCACTGCCCAGGACCCATGGGCTTCCCCCTTGCAGCTCTGAGGGCCAGACCAGACTCCCCACAGGGGAACAGAACCGAGGTCCCCTGCTTTTCTCAGGTCCTCAAGTGCTGGGAGCAAAGGACAGCTTCTCCAGGGACCAGAATCCCTGCCAAAGCCACCCAAGGTCTGCAAGAGGCCTGAGGCTGCATCCCCAGTTGAAGCATTCTGCAAATTCCTGCCAAACAATGCTAAGGATTCTTGAGTCCAGCTGCTTCGGAGAAATCTTTAAATGGAAAAGAACAAACGAGTTTCCCAGGAACCCCCAAGCCCTGGCAGTTACCCAGGCCGGTTTGCGGCCCTGGGAGCCCAGTGCCTGGGAAGGAAAACGACGTGGCACTCCCTCTAGTGGCAAACGTCCCGCACAGAGCCCGGCGGCTCGCCAGCCAGACAACCTGCAGAGCCGACTCTCCTTCGGGACCGCCTGGCCAGCCCTCCACTCCGGGGAACAGTGACTCGCTCGCCTGTAGGGAGCAGGAGCATCTCACCCGTGCAGGAGGAAAGACCTGGCCAGCGAGAGAGCCCGTCCGGCCTCAAAGCCACTCCCACCCGGTTTTCACAGCCCCATCCTCTGACCTGCCTCTGTTAGGCCAAGACAGTTCGGGGAGGCTGTGTGACCTGCCCCAGTCCAAGCTCTCTGCAAAACACCTGCCTCTGAGCTGCTTTGCCAAGCCAAGCAGTCTCATCCTTCCAGCACTCACTAATCGCGCAGGCAGCTTCGCACCTGCCCCTGAACAGCCCCCTCGGGGTCTCCCTCAGCCTCCAGCCCTACCGGCTGCGGCTGCGGGGCCAGACTTGGTTCAAACGCCCCACCTACCCCTTGGGGACACACTCTCTGATTCATCTCTGTGTCCCCAGCACCGCGCACAGTAACTGTCTGTGGAATTCATACAAGAATAAAGAAATAAAACCATATTTGCTGCGGCAAAAGATGTTTCTCCACACAGAGATGATTTCTCTTGCCAGAATCCCCGCAATACCAGCTCGGTACCCAGTGAGTTAGGCTGGGTCCTGACAGTGCGCACACTTTACATACTCCTTTCCATCCTGCTCTGCTCCCAACAAAACCTAGCTCCTTGAGGATAAAGCCATGACCAATTCGTCTCTGGGTCAAGGTCCCCAGAAGAATGCTGAGAAAACGTTTAAGTGGTAGAGTGAGGGAGGGAAGGCAGGAGGGGGAGGGAGAGGGGGAGGAGCTATTACCCGGGTCCAATCAAAGCTGCCATTTGATAGGAACCCACTCTGATTAGCCTGCTCCGGCACGCGCTCATCAAAGAGCCAGGGGTGCTCTCAAACGAATTCATGTAATCAATCTTAACAGCTTTATCGACATATAATTCATATACCAGCACAGAGTCTGCTTCTCTCTCTCCCCCTCTCCGTGTCCCCCACCCCTCCTCGAGCTCTGATTTTATCCTCAGTGCAACAGAGTTCAGTGAAAAGTTTTGGAAAAGAGTGATGGGATCTGACTCGTTTTGAAAAGACTCGTTTTGAAAAGACTGCATCGTGCACAATGATCGGCGAGCAAGAGAAGAAGCACGAAGCCCTGGTAGGAGGCATCAGCGGACATCAAGGGAAGGGATGACTGCCACAGACAAGATGAGGCGAGTCACACTGGAGAGAGGGAGGAGATTCACTTAAATTCTGGAAGTAGAATCAACCGGCCTCGCTGATGAAAGTATAAAGAAGAGGAGGAATCACAGACGGCTCCCAGATTTGGTTTGTGGAACTAGGTAAATGATAGTGCCATCTTCTGACGTGGGAAAGAGTGGAGAAGAAATTAGTGTGGGGTAACATCAAGAGCTCAGTTAGAGACACCGATGGTTTAAGATGCGTGTGTTAACACCCTCCTGGAGAGGCTATTGGATAGAGGGGACAGTCCTTCCTAAAGATGCAAATTAGGAACTGTCACAATAGAAGTGGCATTTAAAGGCACTGGGTGTGGATGAGATAACCTAGGGAGATCTTTGAAGCTTCTGAAGCATTTCCTTATCTCTGCACCTTGGGTGCCAAAACCATAAGCCAATTCTGTCAGTTTAGAGGGGAAAAAAACCTCACAGATGATTCTGGACATTTGGTGCCATATAAATAAAACGGTTTGATTGAGCAACTTTTTCTCCAATCATGGGTTTGTTTCCACCTGCACACATATAGAAACACAAACCATTCCTATCCCCCTGACCAGAGGAGAGCCGGCCAGACCCAGGGTAGCAAGTGAGCTAGCCCCCAACATGGGGGAAAATATTTCCACCGAGCCATCAGGTTGCATGTCAATCAATTACCACTGCAGCAGAAATGGTATGACAACTCAGCCATTACCAACCAGCAATGCAGACCCAACTGACAGTCTCCAGGCTTTAGGAAAATGGGAGACTGGATCTCCGTGAGTCCATACTGAGTGACAAAGGGAAGGAAGAAGCTTAGCCAGTTCTGACCACCACATTTCACTCCCAACATCCACCATCACCACTATCATCCTCACTCTGCTAATGGGAGACACTGGTTTTGCCCAATAAAAATCTGCACAAACATTCCCAAGATTTATTTTTCTGAAAATTCAGCATTAACTAAAACATTTGCCCATTGAGGAAAGATGGTATATTTCTAGATTTCTGAGGCACAATCACATTGTTTTCATGATGTTACCAGAAAACCTAGGCGAAAAGGGAAAACTTCTCAAGACTCCCATTCCAGAGGCAAAGACAATTCCAACTTTCACTGTTTATGAACGCAATGACTCAGCCTCTTCTCTCTGCCACAGGGCCCCAGCCTTGGGGGAAGTGTGGGCGGTAGACATGGGCTACAGAGGAGGAATTAGCAGAATTTGTTCACATGTGGCTTTGTCCAAGCATTTCGGAATGAGGGGGGTGATGCAGATAGAAACAAGCTAGTGTCCGTTGCGGTTTAGCTTATGGTGGAAAAGAAAGATGCTATCATTACCCAGTTATCATGACTTCCCATGATGATGAGCCGAGACCCAAGGTGGACAACACCGGAACCAAGGGGAGGAATACCCAGTTCTCATCTCAGGGACACCAAAGAGCAAAGAAGGCTATAACGTGGGCAGGTACCAAGTTGACAGCAAAGCATACCCTCAATAGGCCCAACTGAACTCTCTCCTGACCCCACACCCACTCTGCAAACACACAGACAAGCTGGCTTCAAGTTGTAGTGCATTTTATTAGAACTCAAACCTCGTTCTCCTTTGCCAAGCTTGGAATCATATAGATTTTTGGGGGGAAAGAGAGAGCAGGTTAACAAATTGTGTCATTCTATCCCAAAATAAAGCCCAAAAAACCCCCTCTCCCCACTCCAATTTCCCAATATAACTGAGTCTCATAAAACCATGGCATTTACTGCCCACTATTCATTTTTATTTTAAAAGATGACAAGGGGTGCACAAATTGCAGAGTGCAGACCACCTCTGGCTCTTTCTATTTGGCAAAAGGTTTGCCCCCCAAATAACAAAAACATGTTCTTTTACTTTAAAAAAATATCCAAAGGGTGCATGTTCCAGATTCCCAGTTTGAGTGCATGTAAAGAGAGACTCAGAAATTTAGTAAATGTGAAACCTTAGCCACTTGCCAAAATTCTATTCAGAGTACTCACCAGCCCAATTTTTGGCAGACTTCTGTGTGAAGTGGGCGGGGCCCATAAGGAAAGCTGAGGGTGGAAAAGTGCCCCAAGGCCTGCGGTTCGCTCACAGGGCTTGGTGGCCCCCATGCAGAGGGGAGGAGGCCTGGCCAGGCAGGGCTGGGGCTGTAGGGACCTGACCCAAATAAGGTGACCAAATTACTCTGTCCAAGGGGCTCGTCAACCCATACTGACATTGATGTTATAAAGCACCATGATTTTTTGGAAATGGCTTCCAATGTGGTTTCGTGAATCCAGGTTTTTTCTTTTCCATGCATCCCTCCTGCCCAGCTAGACAATGAAGCTTGTTGCCCAGCGAAGGTGAGAAAAGGCCTCGAAGAAGGTCGTAGAGCAGAGAACCAGAGAACCTCATGAAGAGGCTCCCAACTATCTGAAAAATGAAGTAGAACATCGTGCAGTGCCCATGGAGGGGCTGGAAGAGAGAAGAAGAAGTGTGGTGAGGAGGTCAGACATGAATTTCTGGCTCTCTCCAGTGGCTGAAACGTCTGCGGGCAGAAGAGAGACTGGCAGGGTCAGCCTGACAGAGGTGTGGGGAAATCCCTGCACACAGCAGCTTACTCCTGACTTCCAGGGCAGATCTCAGGAAAACCAAAGTGCCCACAGAAAAGCTGTCTCTTGGGCAAGGTGTTCAGCAAGGCACACAGTGGTAAATTAGAAGTGGTTGTGGATGTGTCCAGGTGGCCCAAGATGGCACTCCCTCTTCATCTCTTGTGGTCTGAGAAGTGTTGTGTCAGGAACCAAGAAGTTTCCTCCCGCCAAGCCCCAGGGTCAATGGTCATGCTCTGCCCGCCCCCCAGCAGTGGGCACTTCAGCCATGGAGCTGGTGGGCCAGAGGCTGCCCCAGGACAAGTGGACAAGCACATCAGCAGGTGGACCAGCAGGCCCGTCAGAGCCGCAGATGTGAAGACATCCTGCCCCCCAGCACCCTCCTAGGAAAGTGGGCAGGAGGAGGAAGGGGAGAAGAGCCCATCGGAGTCGCAGACCTGCAGGACAATATGTACTTTAACTGATTTATTTGCTGGAGTGTGGGGAGGGGCACCCTTTAGACCAGAAGAAATGCCACCTTCGATTGTCAAGGTTAAAGACTGCTCATGCTGGTGGTGGTTATTTGTGTTTTTGTTATCATTGTTGTTTTTCCTGCCGCCAGAAGGAATGCAAGATGAGACGAGTTCTGGAAAAATGTTTTACAGCGACATTTTCCTGCACATGCTCCTAATTTGGCAATAGCATTTCCGCACCTTCACCACCCGCAGTGTCTAAAGGGCCTATTATGGACGGGCACACATGGCAGCAGAAATCTCAGTACTGTGCCACCTGGTAAGGTCCTATCTGTGGCAGCACCTTCATCCTAGTGTGGGCCCAGCTGTGGTGAAGGAGGACTCTACCAGCAGCCATGGGCACAAGCACAGGGCCCAGCCCTTCCCAGAGCAGTCTGCAAGGGCCGGGAAGGACATCCAGCACCCGCCAAGCACTCGGCTCAAGGAGAAGTGAGGTTCCAGGCAGGAAAAGAACCGACTCCACTTTATAACTTGGAGAGACTTGCTAAAGTTTCCATAGGAAAACGGCCACTCAGGGGGGTGTCTCTGAGGGGACGTTCACAGCAAGGTAACTTCAGCAATAGCGCCCACCCACTGTGCCAGAGTGGACTCCCAGGCACATGGAGGCTGCTAATTCCCCAGAGGTGCCAGCCCCCTCTGCTCTCTCCTTCCCCAATCTCCCACTGATGCGATGAGATAACAGAATGCATTCAAAAGCACGTCGTCGACTGCAAAGTGCTATACAAAAGCTGGCATAATTATTCATATTAGCACTAGGTTTTTTTTTTTTTCTTCTCTTTTTAAGAAAGAGAGATGCCAGTATTTGTGCACAGATAAATCATAAAAGACTTCCTGCCTGAGCCTCTTCCCTTCTTTCTTTGCCCGTGAACTACTCAGTCCTACCCAATGAGTCCTTTTATTGGAGATGTTGTTTGTTAAAATGGACAAACAGCTCCTGCCAGTCTCAGCACTCAGGCCATGGGAGGCCTCTGTCCATACCTCCCTCACAGGACTGGCCAGGACTAGAAGGAATGCCAACCCCGTCCTGATGTGGGAAAGATGGGGTGAGCAGCGTGAGCACAAGCCAGCATTTCAGGAGGCAACAGCTCATCGTCTGCATGTGAACCTCAGCCCTGGAGGATTCGCAGCCTTTCAGAGGGCAGCACTCACTCCCTCTGCATCTCTGAAACCTATCAGTGTCCATCTGGAGGCCCCAGACACGTTCATTGGAAGAGTGCTTGGCTGATCAGCGAGTCATTGCTCAATAGCTGATATGCTCCTCAAATCCATAAATCAGTGCCTGGGCTTGAAGCCCAGATCTTGTAGGGAAGACACTAGACTAAGGGGCAGGAGGCCTGAGTTCTGGTTCTCAATGGCCACACGTTTCAAGTGGGATTTTGGAAAAGTCCCCTCCCTTGTTTGGACTATAGTTTCTTCATCTGTAAACTCAAGAAAGTGGATGAAAAAATTTTTGAGTGCGTAAACCCACATTTTATGACTCCACCTATCCCTCTGCTCTCTTGGACAATGCAAATAAAATAAAACTGGATAAAATAATCTCTGACGATTTAGCGAAAGGAACAGCCCTATTCTTAATGAGATTCCAATGAGGTTAAGACTGATTTTTATTAGATTTTTTAGTTATTTAATGCTATTAGAATATCGTTGGTAGGATGATTAAAAATTGTGAGTAAAATGTAAGTAAATGATTCATTTAAATCTGGATCTAAAGAGGTAATAGAGCCAACAGAAGGACCCAGGGTGTGGTCAAGCAGGGGAGCCCAGGGGGTGGCAGGAAAATGGGTTCAGAGCCACCGACCATGCCCCATGAGACTTGCCACATGCAGCCTCAAGAATGAGAATGAAGAACAAGTGATGAATCTGAGCCTTTGAACTCGGACAATAACCAATACACGTGTGCCTCCAACTTAACGCAGAATCGGAATTTTCAAAAACTTGCAACACAATTAAAACTCAAATTATAATCTGCCTAGCTTAACTTTGACTCTTTGATGATGTGAAATGTCCTGCCTTGACTTTAAATTATTGTGGTGCATGCAGATTTACATGCACACACACATGTGCACACATGTGCACACACACTCCCGAATAACAAGAGCACAGGACCGAGCTACTTCCCAGACTCTGCCATGAGAAGTCATAGCATAATGTTTGGAACATGGTGGCAGCAGGGGGTAGGCTCAATTCCACAAGCGTTAGCAACGATGTGATGATGATGACGGCTATGATCACAGCAATAATGAGAAAAATACAGAGGACCTGTAACAGGGAGACCTAGCCCAGGCTAGAAGTCAGTGAGCCCCTCTTGGAGGGAGTGACGTCTCAGCAAGCAAAGAGGAAAGAAGGGACCCCACTTCCACCTGCAGGCAGACCAGTGTGGCTACGGATTGGCTGCCAGCGGAAACGGCCATGGGTGTGATTCAAAGTTTGTTAGGTGCTCTTCCCAGCAACTGTCTTCATCCAAGCTTTGGACTTTACCCCATCTTGTCGCATCTCTAGCTTCACCTCACCTCTCCGACCTGAATCTCAGCAATGCTGAATGTGTGCTCCTCTGGAATCTGCTTTTAAAAATATATCTTTGTGGGGCGCCTGGGTGGCTCAGTCGTTAAGCGTCTGCCTTCAGCTCAGGTCATGATCCCAGGGTCCTGGGATTGAGCCCTACATCTGGCTCTCTGCTCCGTAGGAAGCCTACTTCTCCCTCTCCCACTCCCTCTACTTGTGTTCCCTCTCTTGCTGTGTATCTCTCTGTCAAATAAATAAATAAAATTTAAAATAAAATAAAATTAAAATAAATCTTTGAGGTGAGTTTGTTTCTGGGACATCTGTCTCTTTCTCTAATAGCAACACATTTAATAATGAGCAAGCCTATGAAGTTAGCAACACCAGCATCTTCCCTGAGCATGGAAAGGGGCTGGGGCAGGCATGAACTGGATACTGCGTGCTCTTTCAAAGAAGAGGAAACCGAGGCATAGGAAGGCAAAGTACCTTGCCCGCGTTTATCTAACCTGAAGCAAGTGGCAGGGCTGCGGTAAACCCAATTCTGTCTGTCCCCTAAGACTGTGTGGGATGATAGTGTCTCATTCTTAACGCACTTTATTTTAGGGGTTCGGGGCTCGCCCACAAAGCCGTGAGCTCTACAAGGTCAGAAACATCACCTGTTTTGTTCACTGCTCTATCCCTTAGCACAGTACTTGGCTAGGGGATATGAGTCGTGCCTCACCAAATATTTATTGACTGAATGAATAAAAGAGCGAATGAATTCTGTCTACTTCAGGAGGTGCTAACGGAAATGAAGGCGAATGTGTTTCGGTGGTGCTTAGATTATACACACAGGAAGGGAAAAGACGTTTGAAGTATGGTTTTTAGCAACTCCGTTAGTTGGGATGTAAACAAGAAACAGCAAGCCCTCCAAGTATTCGTACGCAGGGTATTTTGTAACACTGAGCAGTGCTCCACCTGACAGAGAGGCTGGGAAGGCGACGGCAGTGGTAAGGTACCCTAGAGAGGAGTGCAACAGGAGACGACCATCATCCTTCAGCTGGAGGGATGAAGAAGAGCCACAGAGTTACCTGAGCGGGGGGCGGGGGTCACTCAGCAGAGGCTGAGAACCACAGTAAGTCAGTCACTGAGAAGCTGGGGCCATGGGACTTGCAGACTCTGCCAAGGACTCAACTAACTCAAGGCAAAGGGAAAGGGAGAGAAATGTGCTGTCTTCTCCCTTCTTCTTGCCTTCAATCTTCCTCCAGTGCCTCTCTTTGACCAAACCCAAGAGGAGTCCTCTGCCAGGGGAGCCTGGAAAGGCAGCCAGCATGGGTCAGCATCCCCTGATATAGAGCTGAGCAGGGGAGGGAGGAAGCAGGCCCTGGAGCAGCACAGGGACTAATCCTACACTGAAGATGTTGAAAACTATCTCTGGGCAAAGGAGGAGTTAATCTTCTTTATTTATTTCTTATAAGATGGCAGATTCAGGAAGAACAGGAGGAAGACATTTGGAACAAGCCTGAGAAGCAACCACCTCTTGATGTGGAATTTCTGGATGAGATAGTTGAATGGTGCAGGTTTTGGGGGATTGGGTGTAGTGTGAGATGTTTTCTTTCATTCGATCATTCACACAAGGGTGTGGCTCCCTGGGAGGCCCACTACCCAGGGCTCCAGCTTGTCCATTCAGCCCCCAGGCCCCAGAGAAAATGGCCCCTTAACCAAGAGACTAGATTACTTAGAGGAGAGTGAGTTCTATGGTCCAAGGATCCACTGTTCAGATCAGTCTAAGTGTCCAACTGTTCCACAAAGGATTCCCCAAACCAAAGCATAGAAGACGGATGGACCACCAGAGCTTCAAGGACCCTGTGAGCCAGCCTGGTCCCATCCCACTCCCCACTCCTACCTCATATTCTAAATAAAGTAATGGAGGGCCAGGGGTTAAAACAGGCTTTGACCATCGTCATATTGCCACATAACAACAGAGTCTGAGTATCACCTCAGGTCAGGATTCCCAAAGGGGTCAAAGGAGGCATGATGTATAATGAGTGAGTGTGTGTGTGTGTAAGTTTGAAATGGAATGCCTCACAATATAAAATGAAAGATGGTAAACTATTCCATAGAGAACCAGTGTTGAGGTAAACTCAGTGATCTGATTGAGAATGATCATAATTGGCACATTAATCTCAATTTTAAAATACAAAATAGTTTGGGGTACCTGGGTGGCTCAGTTGGTTAAGCATCCAGCTCTTGATTTCAGCTCAGGTCGTGGTGCCAGGTTGTGAGATCGAGCCCCACCTCAGGCTGTGTGCCCACCTTGGGCTCCACACTCAAGTGCGAGTCTGCTGGTCCATCTCCCTCTGTTCCTCTTTCTCTCTCTTTCTCGAATAAATAAATAAATAAATAATTTTTAAAAAATACAAAATGGTTAATACTTACAAACTATATTCAATAGAGTTTAATAATTTAGTTTCGAAGGTGCTGAAGAAGCCAAAAGACCTTGCCGACTCTCGGTTGGGGATGTCTCAAAAAGATGCAGGAGAGAGAGCTAAATGTGCAATGGCCCTGGGACATGTCCTGGAAATCATTTTTTAAAAATAAATCTCTAGAGGCGTTTCCAGCAGACCTCAGCTGCTAAGAGCTGGAACAGACATGCTGTTCCTGGTCTGGGTTCCAGGTTCCTGTCCGGGTCCCGCCCAGGCACAACTGTGGTGGAAGGAAGGAGGTGTTGGGCATGCTGGCCCAGCAGTTATATATAGCAGCCCTATCTCAGCCCAGAATGAACTCTACGCCCGGCACCGCCAGTCTCATCAAGGACATCGACAAGAAGCACTTGGTCCTGATTCAAGATGGAAGGACGCTTATCAGTTTTATAAGAAGCATTAATCAATATGCTAATTTAGTGCTACATCAGACTGTGGAGCCCATTCATGTGGGCAAAAAATACAGTGATAGACCTCAAGGGATTTTTGTGGTCAGAGGAGAAAATGTGGTCCTACTAGGAGATATAGTCTTGGAAAGGAGAATGACACACCCCACCAGCAAATGCCTGATGATGAAATCCTAGAAGAAGGAAGGGTAGAACAGCAGACCAAACTAGAAGCTGAGAAGCTGGAAGTTCAAGTTCTGGAGGATCAGGGTCTCTCTATTCCTGAAGCAGATACCGTTGATGAAGATTAGGTCAGTTGCTCAGAGGCCATAGATTGTGGGGAGCAGGGGCTGTCACTGAATGAAAGTGACATCCTGATCACCTCACATATTTGACTAGAGACTGTAGAGTTTTGAAAAGTCATTTTTATTTTGAATTCTTTCACACATGGAACATGAAGAAATCACGTGTCTTTTTCTTCCTTATTAATGGCAAAATCATTGTTCAAAAAGAACAGTGGCATAGTCTCCTTCGCACAGCACTGTGGAGCCAGCAACTACTTTAGGTTGCTCTTCTTGTCCCAAATTAGTGTTTAAAGGGGACATTCTTCATCTATTTGTAAATAAAATATGAATCTCAAAACTCAAAAATGAATAAACAAACAAACAAACAAATAAATCTCTGGAGACTTTGGCCAAGAGCAACTATAAAAGCTAAATATATTTCATAAAATAGCTGTTAAAAGTCATTGGAGAGTAAAACCAGCCAGGACTTTGGAGGCCAAGATTTTGGAGAAAAGGGAAACGCAGTGAATAAAACCTAAATTTCCTTCATGTTTTCCCTTCTAGGCATTTGCCAGTTCTCAAGAGTTATCAATAAGATAGAGGAGAAACATCGGTCTAGAACTGTAGTAGCCTAGGTGGTCTGAGAAGCCAAAAATAGAAGTGCAAATCTACCAAAGCAGCCAGAACATAGGGAACTCTTATCCTGGAGAAAGAGCCTAAATAAAAATAAGCCAGGCATTCCTTATTTGATTTCCCCTGAAGGAATTTTTTCATTCCTAAGCTTTCCACATGATAGGCAAGCAGCCAAGAAACTAAGCAGTAAACAGCTTCTAAAAGGTTGAAAAACCAGTCAGAGTTTGAGCAGTCTCAAAGTGCGAGGGAGAAAAAATATTGATGTTCAGGGCCCACCAAGGAGGAGAAGTTTCAGTAAATAACCTAGGTTTTTATTGAAACAGATGAAGGATTATATCCTAAGAGACAGAACAAGCCAGGCAGAGACCAGCCCTCACAAAGCTTAAAATCCAACTTCAAAATATCTCAATTCCTGATAGGATCAAGGTGTTCTGCCTGTTCTGCTTGGAAAGGGGGGTGGGGGGGAGGAATCCTCTCCAAAGGAAGGCAAAATTATTCAGAGTCTCAACAATTCTTCATTCCCAATATCCAGTATTCAATCAAAACTTATACAGCATGCTAGGAAATAAAAACAAATTTAAAAAAGAGAGAGAAACTATAGAAAAACATATAGGTGACCTAGATACTGTAGTTATCAAAGACCATAAACCTAGGATTAATATGTTCAAACAAATAGATGGACAGAAACCTGGAATCTATTTTAAAAGAAGCAAACAAAAATTCTAGGACTGAGAAATATGATAACTAAAATTAAGGATTCAAGAAATAGGTAATAGGTTTAACAGCAGATTAGAGACAACAGAAAAGAGGATTAGTAAACTGGAAAATAGATCAGTAGAAAAATAATCAAATTGAAACAGAAGAAAAAAGATTAGACACACATATCTACACAAAAAGAGACAGAAAAAGAAAAAGAAACAAAGAAAAGAACATAAGAGACACAGTGAAAAGAACCAACATATGTGGAATTTGAATCCCAGAAGAGAGGAAACGGACCAGAATCGGTATTCAAAGAGATAAAGAGCAAGAACATAAAGATTCAAGTAGCACGGACAAACTCAAACACATAAAATCAAAGAAAAGTACACAAAGGCACATTATGATAAAGCTTCAAAAAAATATAAAGATAAAAAGAAAAATCTTAAAATATCCAGAGGAGGAAAAAAATTCAATACAAGCAATAATAAGACCCACTCTATCCAAATAACAGAAATGCGAAGCCAATAGAATGACAGCTAAAAGGCTGAGGGCATAAAGAAGTAACTGTCAGTCTAGAATTCTACACCCACTGGAAATACCCTTAAAAATGAAGATGAACAAAAATTTCAAGCAAATAAAAAATAAGAAAAGATATTGTCAACAGACACACATTAAAAGAAATACTAAAGGAAGTTATTCTGATGACATGATCCTACTTGGAAGAATAGTAATGCAGAAAGCAATAGAGAGTACTAGAAATGATAAATAGAAGAGCAAATAAAAATTAGTATTAATTCCTTAAAACAGTAAAAATAATAATGTCTTGTGGGATTTCAAATACATAGAGAAGTAAAATACATAACCAAAATAGCATAAAAGGAAGAATGGAATTGGGTAATGGAATTAAGGTGTTGTAAGGTCCATGCATTGTCCAGGAAGTGGTAAAATTATTAACTGAAGAATAGATTCTGTGAATGCATATGGCATATCTTTAGCAGACTTTGGCAAACTATCACCCACATCCAAACCCAGCCCACAGCCTATTTTATACAGCTTGGGAACTAAGAATGGTTTTGCATTTTTAGAGACTGGTTGAAGGAGAAGGAGGAGGGAGAGAAGGGAGGGGGAAAAGGGAGTCAGAGGCTATGCGTGTCCCTCTACACCTAAAATATTTACTATCTGTTTCTGTACAGAAAAAAAGTATGCCAACCCCTGCCCTAGGGTAACACTAAATAAATAATAAAATAATTTATAACCAACATGCTAATAGAAGAAGGAATTAGAATAATGAAAAGCACTTTATTAAAAGAAGGCAGTGGAAAAGAAAAGAAGAACAGAAACCAGATTGAGCAAATTTAAAACAAATGATAAGGTGATAGAATTAACACCAAAAACTCAGGAATTTGTTAGATGTAAGTGGACTCAATTATCCGCTTAAAATTAAAAGACTATCAGGGGCACCAGGGTGGCTCAGTGGGTTAAAGCCACTGCCTTCGGCTCGGGTCATGATCTCAGGGTCCTGGGATCGAGCCCCACATCGGGCTCTCTGCTCAGTGGGGAGCCTGCTTCCCCCTCTCTCTCTGCCTGCCTCTCTGCCTACTTGTGATCTCTCTCTGTCAAATAAATAAATAAAATCTTTAAAAAAAAAAATTAAAAGACTATCAGACTGGAAAAAAAACAACACAAAACAGAAAGACGCAACTATATGCTGCTTACGGCAGATGGACACATAAATGTTGAAAGTCAATATGCCACGGAAACACTAACCAAAAGAAAGCTGGCTTATCTATACTGTTATCAGACAAAGCAAGACTTTAAGGCAAGAAGTATTCCCAGAGATAAAGCGGAGCATTTCACAATAACAAAAATTTGATTCAGCAGAAGGATTTAATAATCTGAAATGTGCATGCATCTAAAAACAAAACTTAAAACATGCAGAGCCCAAACAGACAGAACTCAAAAGAAAAACAAGTAAATCCAACAGCAGAGTTGAAGATTTCAAATCCATTTTCAGCAACTTATAGACTAATCAGACAACGAATCAGTAAAGATAAAGGGGACTTCAACAACATGAGAAACAAACTTCACCTTCATGGCATAGGTAGAACGCTGAAACCAACCAACAAGAGCAGGATGACATTATTTTCAAGTGTGTATGGGATATTTAACAAAATAAACCATATTCTGAATCATAATGTAGATTTCAATAAATTGTAAAGGGTTGAAGTTTCAACAGAGTATGTCCTCTTAGTTGAGTGGGAAAAAAATCCTACAGATCAATATGAAACACTTTAAAAATCCTCAAATGTTTGGAAATTACTAAATAACACTTCTAAATAACCCATGATTCAAAAATCAAATCAGAAATTAGAAATCTCCATGGAAATTAGGAAATACTCTGAACTGGATAATAATGATGAAGCAACATGCCAAAAATTTTTAGCACAGCACTTCAATTAGGCTTAAGGGAACAATTTATACCCTAAAATGTATATTTTAGGAAAAAATAGCAGAAAGCTAGTGATTGAATGACTACTTCAAGGAGTTAGAAAAGAACACCAAATTTAAGGCAAATAAACTAGAAGGAAAGAAATGATAAAGATATAAGCAAAAGACGAAATAGAAAAAATATAGAAGAGAGAAAAACCAACTAAGCCCAAAATTGGTTCTTTTAAAAGACTAATAAAATTTACAAATACCTAGAAAGATTGATAGAGGAAAAAAAAGGAACACATTATTAATATCACTAATGAAAAAAGGTGTCATCACTAGAAATTCATAGGATTATCGAAGAGGCAATGAGAAGATATTATGAATAACTTTGTGCCAATAAATTTTATAATTTAGATGACATGGACAAATTCTGTTTTAAAAAAAAATCACAACCTGAAAGTATTGACTCTAGAAGAATTAGAAAGTCTTAATTATCCTATCTACTAAAACTAAGCATTGCATTCCCAGGACCTAGCAATTCTATTCTAATAGATATGCCTACCTAGGTGCCTGAAAAGATGTGTAAAAAATGTTCATAGGGACACTATCCCTACTAGGTAAAAACTAGAAACTACCCAAATGTCTCTCAGTACTAGAAAGGCTAACTATATCATGATGTAGTCATACAATGGAATATTATATACAACAGTGTAAAAACTGAACTCCTGCAACAGGCAATGGATGAATTTCATAGACACTAGTGTTAAGTGGGAAAGTCAGATACAGAAAGATACATATAGTAGTCCCCCTTTATCTGCAGGGGATATGTTCCAAGACCCCCAGTGGATGCCTGAAACCATGGATAGTACCAAACCTACATATAGTATGGTTTTTTTCCTATACGTACGTAATAAAAAGTTATGTGAATGTGATCTCTCACACACACATACACACACACAATACAAAATAGCTTATTGTATTGTACTCAACCTTCTTCTTGTGATGATTGATATGAAATGATAAAATGACGACGTGATAAGATGAAGTGAGGCAGGATGTAGGCATTATGATGTAGCATTCAGCTATTATTGACCATTTTTTTTTAAGATTTTTTAATTTATTTGACAGAGAGAAAGAGATGACAAGTCGGCAGAGAGGCAGGCAGGGGGGAGGGGGGTGAAGCTGAGCAGAGATCCCAATGTGGGGCTCGATCCTAGGACCCTGAGATCATGACCTGAGCTGAAGGCAGAGGCTTAACCCACTGAGCCACCCAGGCACCCCTATTATTGATCTTGTAACACAATGTCAGAAGGATTATCTGCTTCCAGACCCCAGTTGACCGTAGGTAACTGAAACCACAGAGAGCAAAGCCTCAGAAAGCAAAACCATGGATAAGAGGGTGGGGGGCGTCTACTGAACTGTGTGATTCCATTTATATGGCAACACAAATCTATTTTTGATAGAACACAGATGTTGACTACTCTGTGGAGATAATGCTGAACAGGGCATTCAGGAGATTTTGGAGTGTGTGTAATGTTCTCTATCTTGATCAGAGTATGTTCACTAGGTAAAAATGTATCAGGAGGCATCCTTGACAGTGTGCACTTCTCTGAATTTATAATGACTTCACGTCTAAACTTACAAATAAATACTAAGTAAGTGATGAAATTATGTTTCTGGGCATTTGTCTCTTTCTAACAAAAAGCGGACAGCAATATAACATGTAATCCCCAATATACTCTCACAAATAGAACTTGAGAGCATTTTAAGAGCTTCCAACCTAAGATCATGCTTTTCCTATACCTTTATTGGAAGAATGATTTCTCTTCTGCTTGAGAATAAACAATTCTCTATATTTGATGGATCTATGGCATAAGGAGGACAGAATGTAAGATTAGAAGAAAAGGGGGCTACCCCATCCTATAAGCTCTATCAGAGGGATCAGCCCATGAAAGGAAAGGCATACCTAATGGAGGGGCCAGCAACCAATTCTGAACTTTCTAACTATTGGGCTTGCAAAAATGGGTACTTACAATGCAACCATCCGAGCATTCAGTACTCAGTGTACTCTTCGCCCCTAAAGAATTGGATGACTGAATGGTGCCTTGCACGCCAGAGGGGTAGACACTTCTACAAAGCGATGGGATTCACCACACAAGTCCCTCCACGAAACAAGGATTTCTGGAGAGGAAAGAAAAATCTCACTGGAAACAAATTAAAAAGGTAAAAAGGTAAAGCTGTTTTTGCCATGGTAACTAAGGTTTGCCCATACCTAGACTTATTTCGTTGACTGAAGTGGTATTGTGGGTGTAAGTGATTTTTGAAGAGCAAATTAAAAAGACTTTTTATAAGTCCCAGTAGACAACAACATAATATTAGCTAATGGCACTTGCTATTTCTAAAATAATTACTTTTGTAATAATCTGTTTATTAATGAAGTGATCTACAAAGTGGATAATGGTTTCTTAAGATTTCAGGCACAGGGATTCTTCCTTCCAGTTCATTTTGCTTTTTTTGCAAAAGTACACCCTGAAGTAAGTCAAAATTTGCTGACAGATTTAGAGTACAATAATTTGAGAAATGCATGTTCAAGCAGGTTGAATAAACCCATATTTCTTGTATTGTGCCCTTAAATTACTCCCTCTGGTGATGGAAATGTTCTAAAATTGCTTGTGGTGATAGTTGCACATCTTTGTAAATTTACTAAAATTGATTGAATTGCACACTTAAAATGGGTAAATGTTATGGTCTATAAATTATAACTCAATAAAGCTGTTGGGGGGAAAAAGCAAAAAAATAAAAGAAAATCAATTGAACATTTAAAAAATTATTTCCTGTTTCCACTCTTTTGTCAGAGGAATGTTGAGCGTTGAGAAGGGAACATTCCGAGGAAAGATGGCAACTATACAAAAGGTAGATGCAAGATGGAGAAAAGAAGATCCAAGAGTCCTAGTGGACCACAAGTTAAACAAAGAACACAAATGAGCAGTAGAATGTTACTCTTAAGAAATCAAGCCTCCTACTGGGAAATGTTCTAAAAGCATCACTCTCTTGTCCTAAGGCCAGCATTCTGTCAGAAAAATAGATCCTGGGTACTCCCAAACTTAGCACTTCCTCACTTGCTACTCCTGCTAATTCCTTTTATCTTTGTTAATTACCACTCTGTTTAGTCTTCGGTTACTATTCCTGCTACTTCTTTTTATCTTCATTAATTACCATCTTGTTTATTTCTTAAGTTGTCTGGTAAAGGCTATCACCCACAGGCATGTGGACTGGACCTCTATGAGGGCAGAAACTGTGTTGTATTCCTCCTTGGATCCAGGGTCAGTGAAAACCCCAGCCAGTGCCAGGCACAAAATAGGTATTTAGTAAGAGCAGTTTCTGCCTTTCCAGCCCAGTGTATAAACAAGTCAGTCGTCCAAAGCCTTTTTTTCTAGACTCTAAGGTACCCAATCAATACTACCCTCATAGCTTAAGCTTGATGAAAGTTGCCATGGCACTGCCATGTGAACAGTCTAGAAACAACCTGTCCAGAAGGCCAGCTGGGTCCCAGCAGTTGAATAGAAGCTAAACTCCACTGCCTGGAGGCCCTTCCTTTCTCTGCAGCCATCCAGCCACTGCTCAGCATCCCAGTAGTTCATGGCCTCCACCCTCAGCGAAGCCCTTCCCGCACCCTGTGGACTCTCTGGCTGGAAAACAGTTCCTGGTGTCATCGGGGACCCCCTCCCCAACAGGCGCCTCAGGCCTCTCTCCAGTGAGGCTGGGCTCAGTTCACACCCGAATCAGTTCCTACCGAGGTCCCAGGCCGGCCCAGCTGAGCACAGTGAGAACTGGGCTACACGTGGAGTTCCTACTCATCAACAGGGAGCATACTGGAAGAATGACCAGAGAAAGACATGACATGCTCATGGCCACACTCATTGTCCCAGAGCAGCAGCTGGTGGCAGAGCCGGGATGAGAACTCAGGGCTCTCACCTTCAGGCGCAGTCTCTGCCATGGGTTGGTCCCAGGGGCTCATCTGTAAATAGGGCCCTGGCTTGTCTGAGCTTCGCTGTGGGGAAGATAAGGCTATGGATGTGGATGGGCCTGAGTGCCGATTTCAGGGGGGAGCAGGTTTCAACCAGAATCAGCCACACTTCCGCCTGCCCTGGGACTTAAATGCCACCGTTGTGATGCTGCTCCTGCTGCCTTGCTGAATCATGAGGATTTTAACCTGAGTTTCTGGGAATCTCTTTACACTCTCCCTGACAACACTGTGACTTTGGGTTAAAAACAAACTTTTGCAGCTGTGTAACCTTTAGTCGACAGAGATTGTCAGATCTGAATTCAGAAAATAGCACTGTTCCAAACTCCTGTAGCTGAGAAAGCCCAAGGTGACAAATCCAGGAGGGGGAATTGCTGCGAGCTGGGGATGCTGAGGGGGAAAGCAAGGGAGGCTAGTTACATTTCGTACTAGCTGGAAATGTCTGACTTCTGTGACATTTTGGAAAAACAAGCTGCAATAATGTCACCACTAAATTAACACCATTAAAGAAAAGTGATTATTAGTGCTGAGAATTATGGGCTCTAAGAATAATAATACTATGTGCAGTACAGCATCAGAGTGGTTAACAACCCAGTCAGCACCCAGTTCGAATCCCTGGTGCGGTGTATCGCTCAACCTTCGCGTGGCTCTGATCCTCCATCTGTTAGGTGGAAATAATGCCCAAATCATCAAGATAGTGAGGGAACAAATTAAATGAGTCAATATATAAAGGGCTTGTAGTCGACAGAATAATAAACCCCCCCAAGATGTCATTGTCCCAGTACCCCAAACCCATGAATATGGTAGCTTATATGGCAAAAGGAACTTTACAGATGTGATTAAGCTAAGGACCCAGAGATGGGGAGTTGAATTTAGATTATCTGGGTGAGCCCAATATAATGTAACCACAAGTGTTCTTCAGAGAGCAAGGTAAGAGGATCAAGATCGGAAGAGGTAAGATATCAGAAGCAGAGAGAAAGATAGACAGAAGGGTGGGCAGAGATTTGCAAATGCTACATGACTTTGAAGATGCAGGAAGGGGCCAAAAACCAAGGCAGGCAGACAGGCTCCTGAAGCCAACAAATGCAAGAGAAAGGATCCTCCCTCAGAGCTTCCAGAAGGAACAGAGCCCTAAAGACACACTGATTTTGGACTTCTGACCTCCAGAACTGAGAGAATACATTTGTATTGTTTTAAGCCACAAATTTTGTAGTAATTTGTTACAGCAGCAAAAGTAAACTAATACAGGGTTCTTGAGCCCACTTAGCACTGGGCCTGGCACATTTTAAGTTCTCAAAAAATGACAGCCGGTCATAGTAGCTATTAAAATATGGAGGGACTTTCATGATTTTTCTGTGGCCAAACACCCTTCATCCCTTCCATGAAGTCCCACTGAGGGACTTTCTCCCTCCACTTGGTCATGTCCATTGATAGGCTCTCCTACCTCCCAAGCAGCCCATCCCTTGGGACCACTGTGAGATGGCTGTAGGGAGTTCATTCTCGCACAGACCTGAATCCGCCCATCAGACCTCTATGAAATCTGTCTGGACCTCTCTGCTCCTGACACCCTTCAGATAACCACACACAGGTTTCAGCTAAGCCCGGAGGCCTCACAGCTAAACTCTGATTCCATTCTGGGCTGTGCGCAGCTGAACCACATGGCTGCTTGGTGCCACATTTCTGTGTCTTTCTCTCAAACTGCAGCTATTGCATCTTTTAGCCCCAAACTCGTGCAGGGGACTGTTTCGGCCCACATGCTAATCCTACCTATTTGTCCGGTTTATCTCCTGTCCTGGTACTCGAGCCTATTTGGGGGCCTGGTTATGCAACTAATAATATATTAGTTAATTAATAATGTATGTATTATTAATATAATAATATAACTAATAATATATTCCCTACATGTCATCCAAAGATTGGTTAAGTATTCACTAAGTCATCTATGTCTGCATCACTAGTAAAAATATCAGATGGAACCACCACTGCGGCCTTTCACTAGAAATTTACTTTCTCACTGACATAGATCAGCATCTTCGGGTATGGCCATAATACAATTTTAAATTCACCTACTACGCATATCAGTCTGAAGTTACAATTACTTTGTCTTGTGCACAGATTTCTCATGAGATTCCTTGACAAATACTGAGCTGAAGTATGCTTTGCTTCTACCATAACTAACACAATTCCCTGACATGATAACCTAGCAATCCTATCACAAAACTGGGAATATAGTTACCTTGTTGTGACTTGCTCTTAAAGAAGCCACATGGGCTTCTAGAGAATTCCACATTTTTCATGTGCTCACAAATCAACTTTAAATAATCAACTGAGAGAGGTGGGTAGGATATCCCCACTTTTGTAATTTGCAGAATCATTCCCCTCCCCCTTAAGAAAAGCTACATTTTCCTATCTCAAGTGTTCCATTTTCTCTCCCAGTCTCCATGTTTCTTAAAGATTATCAGCAGAGACGCTACAGCGTCGGTGGTGAGTTTTCTACTCCCTGGAGTGTAATTTGTCCTGGCCAAGAGACTTGAGCTCATTTACAGCAGGTTGGTGCTTGTTATAATCTCTTTACTCATCTTGAACTTCAATTTTCTCTTACCACAGTTTTCTTTTTCTTTTTCATCAGTAGATTGCTCACCTTGCCAAAGAAGAAGGAGGTAAAATTCTGCTTTCTCACTGCCATTCTAAAATGCAAATAGCATCATGTTATTTGGTCTGCCACGCATGAGTGGCGGGTTCCTCTTTGCTCCAGAGCAGTGACTCTCAAACTTCTCTAGGTTACTTGTTAAAAGGGTAGATTCTCCAAAGAATTCCTCTCTCAGAAGCCGAGTCAATTGCTGTATTAGTAAAGGTAACACTAGCTGCAAAAAACAAACAAACCCCCAAATTTACAACTGCTCAGACATGACAGAATTTTGTTTTTTATTCTCTTGAAACTCAAATATTGGTGTTTCAGATCAGTGACCCTCTCTAAACAATAATGAAGAGACCCAGGGCTTCCTCAGAAATGTTATAGCTCTGCCATTGTCAACATGTGGCTTCCAAGATCCCTGTGCTTGCCTGCATCAACATGGAGAAAAGGACAAGGTAATGGAGGACATTCAGGGCACATCTTAATGGGTCAGGTCTGGAAATGGCACATATTACTTCCATTCATATTCCATTGACATGAGTGCACTTAACTGTAAAGACTGAGAAACAGAGTCTAAATGCAAAGGAGGCTGGGAAATGTAGTCCAACTGCAAAGGAGGCTGGGAAATATAGTCTGACTGCATAAGAAGCTGGGAAATGTAGTCTAGCCCAGGAGGAAGAGAAAATGGGTAAGGTCAACAATCTGCTGGTGTGGACATAAGATTGGGCTGCAGGGGGTCTGCATTTTCACAAGCCTCCCAACTGATCCTGATGTAGGACCCCACTTAGAGCAACACTGCCCTGTGCACCCCCAGGGCAGAGCCTCTCTAGCACCGTCTGCACTCTCCACCCTGCTCTAATTTTGTGAAGCACCAGCAGCTTCCCCAGCCTGCCCTGCTCCCACACCTCCGTGCTTGGCAATTCTTTTTCTCCTGCCCCTCCTCCTATTGTTCATTTGGCAAAATCCTGCTCATCCTTCAGGACTCAGCTCAAGTGTAATCTCTTCTGTACAGCCTTCCCTGACCCGCCTGCCCCCAAGTAGCACTGGCGGTGTCTCACCTAATGTCCCCACTCTACCTGCACTGAATCTCATTACGGTACTGATCCTGCGGAATGGCATTTGTTTATATGTGTGTCTTCCTATTAGACTGGGAGATCCTCGAAGATAGCGACCTTTTCTTAATTATCTTTGTATCCTCAGCACCTGGCACTTTGCCTGGTACACAGTGAGACTCAGTAAGAGTTTGCTTTACAGAAATGGTTAGTATTAGAGAATTTCCCACCGTCAACAGTCAGGTCCTTTCTTGATTTTCTGCTCATGTCAAATAAGAAAAGCTTTCTTTGTTATCCTTACAATTGTGCTGCCCTCAGTAATTAGGCTTAACTAGGTCTGTGTGACTCTACTACACTGATGCTCCCTCTCTCCTGTGCCAGCTGTACTCGAAGGTGAGCTTTCCAATAGCCACTCTGCTTTCATCAACACCTGCTCCCACCTTACCATTTTTCTTCAAGAACACTGGCAATTATACGTTAAGAGTTTTATCAGTAAGAGTTATTGAGCCATCTTCCCTTTTGGAGTCTCGTGTCATGTCCACTGACTTTGTGGGACCTTCAGAAGCCTGAATTCTTGAAACCCAGTAAAATACGTCCTACCACGCCCACTCATGCCCTCTCTGGAAATCACAGAAGCTAAGATGATTGCCGTGGTAGTCAGCCTGCAAGATGGCTCCCAGTGATCCTACCTCCTGGTATTCACAGCCTTGGTCCCTTCTCACATTAAACTTCCATTGGTCTAGATTGTTCATCTAAGATTAAGTTTTAAAAGACATTGCAGTTTCTGCCTGGTGCTCTCTCATGTGCTCTCTTGCTCTCTCTCTCTCTCATCCCTTGTTATTCAAGGAGAAACTGGCTGCCCTGTCTTGAAGCAGCCCCATAAAGAGATCTGCACGGCCAGTAGCTGAGGCTCCCAGCCAACAGCCATCCAAGAGAGCTTAGAAGCAAATCCTCCAGCCTTAGCAGAGCCTTGAGATAGCTGTAGCCCCTGATGATGTCTTCCTGGAGCCTCATGAGAAATCCTGAGCCAGAACCACCCAATTATACTGCTCCCAGATTCCTGACCCTCAGACACTGGGCAAGATAATGGATCTTGTTTAAGCTTCTAAATTTGGGAGAAGTTTGTATTTCCATAGCTAACTAATACACTTGGGCTTCTCTCTCTCTTTCTAATTGAGCTTCTAGTCTCCTTTAGGACAGACTTCACTGGCATGAGAGGTATAACCATCAGCTGGGATTGCCCAGAGTTTACCAGGACCAGGGACCTGGTGTATGTTTAGGTAGTGGAAAGGCACCACACAACATCCAACTTTGATTCTGGTTTTGAGATGTGTGTCCAGAATGAGCCAGTGCTATCTCTTACCTAGCCATGGGTTGGGCCAGATTCCACAATGAAGATAGAGCACCTGTCCCTCTATGCGTCTACATTAAAATTTTTACAGTCAAGATTCACCAATTTTCACATCCTTTGTTGTTAGGAATATAAGAAACAACTTGAAAAAGAGAGTTAAAGGCTTAGAACAGCGTCTGGCACACAGTGAGTGCTAAACTAATACCAGATATTGCTGATATGTCATTATTTTATAGACTGTCACCCCAACTAACATCTCCGTTGGTTTTGAATAACACATACACATCTACAACCACATGTCGCTCTTGATTCCCAGGAAAAAGAGTCTTGATTATCAGGGTGAGGTCATATCTGCAACCCTTTTAAAACCCTAAGTTCAGTTTAATAGGATTCATCTGCAGACTGGTATGTAAATATGTCGGGTCCCAAATATTGTTCTGACTCTCTCCAAGCCCTCCTAGGTTTCCCTAACCCGCCTCTTCTAATGTTTAAGTTCTAGCTGTTTTTAGTGAAATTTTACATTAGCCAGAACTCTCTGGCTAATTTTGAAATTGACCTAAAGCTACATTGACATTATCAGGGGTTTAGACATTAGCTGGAAGATACTTGTTGCTTTCTAGGAAAACTCACAGCCACCTAAAGGAAACATGTCTGATTAGCAGCCCTTTTCCTGAATTGGCAATAAGTAAATCTATAAAGGATTGAAATTTTTTTTAATGAAATCGTCAGGTAAATATTATTCAAAGGTTTAGAAGTAGTGAAAAATGTTAACATAACAGGCCTGTAGTGTTATACTTTTCCACGTTTGTCTCCAAAAGTCTAGAGAAACCTTTTATCTCAACAATACTACATTCTTCAATTTATAACAGTCTCTGATTTTTAAGTAGTTTCTATTCAAAACATCTTTTATTACCTGATACAAATGTGTCTTCCTTTATACAATCAGGTAACCTAGCTCATGTGCCCTTTTTTCCCTTAGAGAGCCTAATTGTAGAACCCATTCATCTTGTATGCTTGATGCCTCTAACCCCACCTCCTCCCTTTGGGTTCTGTCTGTTCTATTTCTTTCCTAAATGTCTCCTTTTGCCCCATGTTTTAACCTGTAAGTTGCGCAAGACCTCTTGAAAGTAAGCAGGTTACAGGTCTTAAATAAATAAAAATAAATGAATGGTTTCTGACCAGTTGAATCCGAACAGAATTTCTAATAAATCAGCCACACATTAAATATCAAAGGGGAAAGCTTCACTTAGGGAAGCCCGTGCATCCTTTTTGTAATGCAAACTGGCAAGTCCTTCTGTTATATCATTTTGAATTTTCAAATATCAGATTTTCTTACAGCAAGATGCACCTGGACCAGATGGTGATTTTTATCACAGACTTTGGGCTATATTTAAGGCCCTTAGTAAATATTCAGTAGGTACCCTGAGTTCAGGCCCTATCACCTCTGGTTCCCTGAGGACAGAGCCACTGGGGCCAATGTGTTGACAATCATGTTTCCACTGGGCATGACCTCACAAATTCCTCCTCCCAGACCCACTTCCCAGGAAGCGTATGCAGCCTCACAAATTCTAGCAGAGATAAGCACAAAGATGAAACATGCAGTCACATATTCCAAAGGAGTCGAAACCGTTAGATACTTCAAATATCTCAGACTCCAAGAGCGTGTAGAGCTTCATTCCCAACACCCTGCTCTTTGAGGAGAAGAGTGCATTCATCCCCTGGAGAAGGGGCTGCTTTTTGCTTGCAAACATGACAGACAGCCTCAGCTTTGGGGATATGGAGATAAACGGCAACTCCTCAGACAGCACCCTGGACCTGACCATGTTCATTAATTAGCTGATGAAAATGGGTTTTGCTGCCAAAGGCTCAGCACTGTGGTCCCTCTGCCTCTGGCTGGGCTCCCCGCAACAGCCCATGTGGACCGTGACACCCTCTCGGGCAGCCCGAGTCCCGGCAGGGGGCAGAGAACAGGAGGGTCTCCATCCTGGAGATAGTCAAAGCAGGGCAGTCACCTGTCCTGGATGGTCACTGTCCTGCCTCTGGCCCAATTCGGAGCTTCAAAGTGACCACACTAATGACGTGGTCCTGGTCCTAAGTTCTACTGAAAACTCAGAGGGAAATAAAAGACAGTGGCACCAGCAGATTCTGGAGTCAAACAGGGAGCAGGCAGGCCCTTTACCTCTTTATTCTCAAAAACAGCTCAAAAATATGTGTACGTAAAGAACTATCAGGATTCTACCTTCACTCAAAATTCTCCTGAATTTAAGAACCCTCTAACACTCAAACAAAATAAATGCTCCATACAACCTATCCTACCAATCATTTAGGTTTTCTTTTTTGTACTCTCGCATGGGGAAACACTGGCCCCTTCTTAAATATGGAAAAAATAAAGTGAACAATTCACCACCCAATACATATGGATGGAGCAACTATTAAATCCATTTCTTTGACCACATCGTGTTTGAAGAATCACTTTATCAATGGGAAGAGTAGAATCTGCTCTCTCTAAAACGCCCAAGCAGTGTTTCCTGTCAGTTTGGGAGTCAGAACCACCCAGGAAAATTGTTAGTGGCTCTGCCTAATTAGCACTTCTGCCACCTGCAAAAAAAGTGGTACTAAAAAAAGGTGCTGAATTTCTGCCATTGAGAATGAAAAAAAGAGAGAGAGAGATACCATTGGTTTTATTCTGATTCTTAGACTCTAATAGTCCATTGATTTGGACAGAGGGGAAAAATACACTTTCATTGCCACCCAAAGGAAATGATTGCTAACAACGAGTCATGTTTCAGAGATGATCATACCGTGAGTCCTCCAGTCCCGGGATCCTACCTCCTCTGCCCTCCTGACCCCTGCCTTCTGCTCTGGCTGGTCTGGGCGCCTTAGCCTCCCATGAAAACCTCCTCACTCCTCAGGTCCAATCTGAGACTGGCCTCCTCCAGGAAGCCGCCCTGACCAGCCCAGCTCTTCCAGATCATCCCCTGGACCCTACAACATTTAGAGTCTTTTCCCCCCAACTGGTAACATTTCTTGGTAACAACATTTCTTGGTAACAACCACTGTTACCTTTAACCTCTATCAAGAACCAGAACCAAATATTGTTGTTTGGCTGCCTCTACCCCTTTCCGGAAACAAACTATCTTATACCTTCCCTGTATTCTGGAACACCCAGCACAGAGCTGCACCCCACCTGCAGGAGGTCCGCTGATTGAATGATGAGCATGTGTCTTTGTGATGCATCAAAGAGCAGGGCGGCTACAGTGAAGATTCAGCAGCTGTGACTTCTTGCTTCCTGCTTCAATCAACACCATGGGGTTGAAATGCTGGACATACAGTAGGTGCTAAATATATTTTTATGGATTGATTAACCACTGGGACAATGACTTGCCTAGGATTTTTTAATGCTTTTGATGTTAAATGGGGGTGTTTTTAGTGGAGAATCATGTTAGAAAAACAAAACAGCAAATACAAAACCCCAACCAGCAGAGAGGCTGGCCCCTGCTCTGTTTACACCCACTACACTCCTAGCAACAGATGTCCTCTCAGACCCGAGGGTTTCTGATGAGGCGTCCACTCTTGTAAGTGACCTGCGCAGTCAGTAATCAAAGGGATGTTCTGCCCCCTATGACATCAGTTCCCTGTATCCCAAGACTGATTTCCAGTTCTGGGTCCAGGACCAGCTGCTGATAAAGGCAAAATCAGCATCCACTGTGTCTATTTGAAGGGAAAATCACCAGGCTAATGACAAAAGAAATTGCATTCATGTGTTGAGTGTGGTGAAAAGAACAGAGGCTTTGGAACCAACCAACCAGGCTCCAATTCCAGCTTGGCCATTTCCTGGATATGTGATTTCAGGAGATCACTCACCCTCTCCTGTGACCTGGCTTTTGAGACTAGTCACACTAATTCCACAGGTTGCTGTGATGACTAACAAGATTTCATGGGTAGAATATCTGGTACAATGCTTGCGATGTAGGAGCCATTGAGTAAATGATCGTATTGTTGTGGCTATGATTATAAATGTAAATAAGGAGAGAGGTCCGTCTTGGCCACAGTGGGCACTGCAGGCAATCCTGGTGTGGCTTCCTCTGGTGCCTCTCTAAAGCACAGTAGTAGCCTTTCAAGCACAAAGCCTGAGTCTGATTGCACCAATAATAGGGGAATGAATGCTCTAGAACATTCCAGTCTACTTCCTGTGCACCGCAAGTCCACACCTTCACATTCATCCTGACCCCAGAACTTAGCTTGGGTCAGCTCGGTCAGGACAGAAAGGGCTGCCTTTTGAAGCACATTCCACGGCGCAGATCCTGTGCTTCATGGAGAAACTTGGGACCAGGGAACAAGTTCCCATGTGCAACACCCAACAAATCCCACTTACCATTCGAGAGATCCTTGCCAACCATGGAACATACTCCATACGCCACAGAGCAGGGCAGGGCATAACCCAGAACAGATCACAGACAGCAGCGAGATCTGTGAAGAAAGAGAGGAGTTCCCTTACACAATGAAAAGCAGATCCAGCCTAAGTCGCCAAGACCCTGGGGCAACCGGGGCAGGCTCGAATAACAGTGCTCCAGATGAAATGGAGCTCATGTCTAGGCCAGAGCAGATCCTTCATAGGCAGCGATGTCCAAATCCCAACAGCTCCCAGCAGGGCAGAGCCCCACTGCAGAGGAAGATCTGGGCTTCAGACTGTGGAAATCATTATTTGCATTTAGGCTCTGGGGATGAAAGAAGGGTGAGTTGGAGGGAGGGTAGACAAGCCCTCTGTGATTGTAATTTGCACAGCTTTTTCCATTGTACTGACAAGCCAAGCCCCACCTCTCCCCCAGTGAGCTGCTCTCTAGTTTGAACCCTGGAGGCATCTCAACACTCTGGGACCAGCACCCTTGGCATCACAGAGGCCAAAGGAGGTCTTCTTCTGTGTAGATGGGGATACAGCAAGGCTTCTCCCCTCTGCTAAGGCTGGCAGGGAACCCCGGAGAATCCTCTTACCTTTACCTAGAGATGTAGCGGAGGAAGGATTCGTGGAGTGTGTTTTTCCTTCTTTCATTTGACGATCATTCAAAATGGTCTGTAAGACAATATGAGTGCGTCAATTGCCAGAACTTAACCGATCCCAGACCGTGCAAACCTTAGCTATACTTCCATGATGCGTCCAGCTGTCCTGTGCGGCGCTGCCCCAGAATGTAGCCCAGTGGGTTCCTACATGTTCATACATGGGGAGGGGGGTCCATGCAGATCATTTCAGAGGATGGCTTCCTACAACGTGAATGAACATGGACTCACCTTGTGCCTTTATTCTCCTTCTCTTGGCCTCGAGTTGCTTGACATGTTACTTGTTACCGGTTATCCACCTTTTAAAAATCCCAAGTAATCCCTTTTCTCCATTTTCTATCCACAGTACTCTTCAATCACTGTTTATACACCATTTTAACAACTTAGCATTCAAGCCACATCTTCCCCTTCAGGTGTTGTTGAGGACCCTTGGGGAGTTCTCCTTTCCGTACTCCCCCACTACACCTCTCTGCCACTCTCTGGAAAAGACATACCACTTTTCCCAGCTGACCCCCTCATCGAGGGTGGATTCCTCTCCGCAGTGCCTTGCCCTGTCCCCTCCCCTGTCCCCAGGCTTCACACACCAAAACTTTATTCCATTTTTTTTCTTTTTCCAGGAAATGCAGTTACTCTTACACCAATGTGCCATTTCCCTGGTGTCCTCATTCCCTGTCACTGACAGTCCTCTTGCTACCCTTAGTAGATTATTATTATTTATTATTTATCAGCCGCCACACTGTACTCTGCTTCCTACAAGATATTAAAGAAGACACAATCCCTGCACTGAGTTTACAGCCAAGAAGAGCAGAGGCCTGGATTCAGACATCACAGGAGGGAGCCGAGCGCAGGGGATTTGCGAACCCGAGGGCTCCCGCTGCCCCAGCGGCCCCAGAGGATGAGGGCCGGCCCGGCAGAGCCCGCCCCAGGCCTGCTCCTCCAAGTTCCAGCCAAATAGCCAGCAGCTCCCTACTCTACCATATCCCCGCCCCAGTTGCTACCCAGGCCTCAGGCCTCTGCAGCTCCATCAGGGAGAGCGGAGGGTGAGGGCAGGAGGTTGAAACCCACAAACCCTTACATTCAGGCTGGGGATAGGGGCTATATTTCCTCTGAAATTCAAAACCAGACGGGGGGGGGGGGGGGGAGGTAGGGGAGGAAGGAGAGGTCAGGGAATAAAAACCAGAGCTGGAGAGTTACCAGGGAAGACTGGTGCTGAAATGGAATGTTCTGGCATAATGGAAAATCCCGCACTGGGAGCTGCCACGGGCCTCCGGCCAAACCTTTCCTATTAGAGTTGACGGTAGGGTCTGTGTGGACGGCAAGTGTAGACAGGTGAAGAGGCTAAGAAAGTCAGTGTAGACCGTGGTGGTGGTGTGTGTGTGTGGGGGGGGTCTGTGTAAACATACAAGGCTGGTGTGGCCTGAGTAGCGGCTGACCAAACAAAGAGGTCCGGCGGATTCGAGTGGGTCAGTAAACAGGAAAGTCCGCGTGCAATGGGGAGAGTCGAGTCTGGACAGACGAGAGGGTCGGTGGACAGGATGCGCGGGCTACTCGCGGTTCTTCAGAGATTTGAACTATTCCTGCTCCTTTCCGTGGCTGGAGTGTCCTAGGGAGAGCGGAAGCTGAAAGACGATTGGACTTTTCGTTCTCAAACTTTTCCGCCAGTTTCCTCAGGTGTTGAGAGCAGCCGGGGAGCTCGCCTCAGCCGCGTCCCCCAACTCGGGGCCGGCGGGGCCGGGAGGCCGGGGCCACGCGCCGCGCATCCGCCGGGCGCTGCTGCCGAGCGGGGCGAGCCGGGAGCCGCCGCGGGAGGGAGGGGGCGCGGGGGCGGCGGACAGACGGACTGACGAACGGACACACCCGCCAGCACTCTGGCCCGGGCCGGGCGCGCGGCTGCCCGGGATCCCTCGGGCCCGGGGAGCAGCGCCGGGTGCCCTGCCGGGGGCGCCCCGCCTCCCCCACCCTCCACCCCCGCCCACTCGGGCGCCCGTGATTGGCTCCGCCCGCCCCTGGCTGCGCGCCGAAGCCCGCCTCCCTCGCAGCTAAAGAAGACGGTACCCGGAGCGGAGCGAGCCAGAAGGGAGCATGGTCCCCGCGCCGCGGCCGCGCCAGCCCCCGCGCCGCCGCCGCCGTCCCCGCCGCCGCGGATCTAGCTGCAGCTGCAGCCCCGGCCCCGGCTCCGCAGCGCCCGCCCGCAGCCCCGGCGACCGCCGCGCCTGAGCGCAGCCCCCGCCCGGAGCCCGAGCCCGGAGCAGCCCCAGCCCCGCGGCCGCCGCGGCTGCGGGGAGAGGGCGGGGGCGATGCTGCCGGAGCCGCCGCCGCCTCGGTGAGAGCCGCGCCGCGCCGCGCGTAGCCGCACAGGCTGACTGGCAGAAGGACTGACTTCCCTCTCCCGGGCATCCTCCCTGGGCTGCCGGGAGGCGGCGGCGGCGGAGGAGGAGAAGGAAAAGGGGGAGAAGGCGGAGAGCAGGAACGCGAGGAGGTGGACCTGGATCCATTTCTCCGGGCCAGGACCCGAGCGGCCCCAGCTACCGCTACCCGCCGGCGTCGTCCCCTATCCATCAGCCCTCCTGCGCCCACCCGCGACCCCCGGCTCTCCGGGCGTCGGGCCGGGGCCGGAGCGGCGCGGCCAGAGGTAAGAGCCAGGCTAGGGCGCCAAGGATGGGGGGCCGGGGACCCCGGGTCCTGGCAGCTGCGCGGGGCTGGGCCGGGCTTGGGAGCGGGGCCCGAGAACCCGGAACGCTGGGCTCGGCTCCCGCCGTGGCGGCGGCTGTGGTAGGAGCCTCCCGCGTTTGGACTCGCAAGGCTGCAGGAGCCCTTGCGCCTGCGCTGCTCCAGGGAGGGGTAAGGGGTGAAAAAAAAACTTCCTGCCCCCGGGTGTGTATGCATGGGGGCTGCCCGGAGCCAATGTCGCGATGGTCGGGGGTGCTGGAGGCGAGTGCGACCCCGGCCCCGGCATCCTCTGGCTGGGCCCGGCAGTGCGCGTTCCTCCCCAGGCCACCTCCCCAGAGCGGCCCAGGGCCCGCGCCGGGCTGGGGGCCAGGAGGAGGCACCGAAGGGCTGGACCCCGGGGGCGGCCGCGCGCCCTGCCCGCGCCTCTGTACAGCGGGAAGCTGGGTTGGGGTTTTGCCCCTTCCTGTCCTCAGAACCCGCATTTGGAGACTGGGTCTCTTCACTTAATCTCAAGTAACTTTCGAGGTAGAGGAGCTTGTAAGCCATGAGGAGGGAACCCGCACAGACCTGGTTGTGACCCCCCTTCCCTTAACACCTTTTGGGTGCCAGCGTGTTTGGGGGCGCGGAAAGGAGAGAGCCCATGGGGATGGTCAAGGGACGAGGATGTGGTGTTGGGTGGGGAGGGCTTGTTTATGTGTGGGATAGTGTGGACACCGAGCTGTGCAATGTGGGAGTGTGGACGCGCGCCCCTACCCCGGCGGGGGTGCAGGGTGGCGGAGGGCTCACGTCCTGGTCTCCGTGGCCTGGACCGGGCCGAGAGCGCGAGGTTTTTCTGTGGTCGCGGCGCGGGTGCGGGCGCTGGGCAGCGCCGGCCCCGGGCCCAGAGGGAGGGGCGCGTTCGCTGGGTGCCGGGAGAGCGGAGCCAAGAGCCAGGGCAGGTCCGAGGCAGCTCCCGGGGCAGGTGGGGTCTGCGTTAGCCGGAGAAGGCGGGGACGCGCTGCCTGCCCGCGGCCAGCGGTCACGGAGGAGGGGTGGGGGCAAAGCTCGAGTCTCGGATGCCTGGGTCCGCCAGTTGAGAAGCCAGTTGTTCTTCCTGGGCTCTGGAACCCAGCGGCAAACAGGGTCAGTTGGCGGGTCCTCCTGCGGGTCCCTGGGGATGCTGATGGGTTAGGAGCCGCCGCCTTTGCCATCCCTGCCGCTCTGCAAACGCTCTCCTCGTGCCCTACGCGGCTTGCGCCGCGGCGCGCCCCGGGCGAATCGTGGACGCAGGTATTTGTGTAGCATTAGGCGAGACCTCGGCGCTGGAGGGACCGGACCGTTGAGGACGCCGTGCTTCTGCTGCCCGCGAAACTTCCACCCCGTCAGCTCAGGGACAGTCAGGCTCCACTGATGCAGGCTCCAGCCTCTCATCAGCAGAGCTACGCAGGGCTACGCTGGGATTCAGATTCCTCTTACAGTGACAGACCTGTCCTGGTTACAGCTATATTTACCCTAATTTCCGTCTCTTTAAAGTCATCTGTCTGGTCCTTAGAGTTCCTCCCCTTGCCCTATGGTCTTATGTCCAGCTCAGCCCTGGGAGAGCATATTTAAGGAATTATTTCGGTGTAGGGTGAATGGCAGATTTAATTAGCCCGCTTCATTCCTGATATCTTAAAAAATTATATTGGGGAAGTGTAGAGCTAACTTTTTCACTCTTGGGGGGTGAGGAACAATTTTACAAAGTGTTCATCCTGGCACTTGGTAAAATCGTTGCCCTTTAATGCAGAGGCGAATACTTTAAGGGCTGCTTGGTATGCATGTATTCCAGTAGTCACATCTAGGTGTTTATACAGGTATGGAACTGTGTGCCACTGATGAATATAGTCCTGTCCCATGCATTGTTCTGAGTGCTCTTGATTTATCATCCTGCTATGAATCAAGGAATTACCCACATATGTGTCCTTAAACTCTATATGAATTTAATGACATTTAAATTGGCTTATGGGCTGATGCATTTAACCCATTTTAATAACTTTTCTGTAGAATCATCTTATAAACCATATTTGTCCATGATTAAGAAAAAAATTGTCCATGATTAAAAAAAATTTAAAAAAATTTTCTTTTGCTCAGTCTCCCCATTTCTATACAGTTAACGGGAATTTATAGGTCCCCAACTTTCATTTGCAAGCAATAATCCAAACAAAATACCTAGAGTTGTACCGAAATAATAATAATAAAAAAAAATCCTATGGTAGCTATGGTAACAAATAGATTAAGGGTTATTGGTTTTCATCTGTATGTGCTTGGGGGGGGGTGGATCTAGTGTTGTGTCTTGTTAATTATGTTTCTAATGAGTGGTGGTCATACTTCAAGTACTCAGTGTGGGAGATAAGCCAGACCAAAAATTCAGTTTTGTGAGAGGCTTATTGGAACAAAGACTAGTAGAGCCCAAGAGAATGACTTCTGCTAACTGCAGCTCCTCATATCCAGAAAGCAAATAGATAAAACCTTTTTTGTTTTTCAAGTAGATGAGAATTGAGTTAGTCCCTTTAAGATTAGAAAATGTATTTTTCTTATAAGCTCTTACCAAAGGAACCTTTAAATCAGCTCCTGTTTTCTAGGAATAAACATGTTAGAAGTGTGGATGTTGGTGTGGATTGAGTGTCAGAGTTGTTATCAACACCTGTCAGTCTAAGTGAGGCATATCATTAGTCTATTCAAATCTTGCCTATTTCAATATTCATGCATTTCCATGGTGATCCATTCCATTTTTGTTTACTTAGTCAACCTTATAAATCTTTGGCATCAATTTTAGTTGTGCCATCTTTTTTTCTTTTATTTATCAATTGATTTGGCTGCAAATCATTCCCAGTTTAAAGCGTTTCCTTTTTTTTTCCTGCCAGTTTCCAAAAGTTTACACTATTCCTGGTTACACACAGATATAAAGGGGTTAAATTTTTTTTAATAGATTCAAACAACACCATTGATGCTAATGTAGTTTTTTAGCATCTCTTTTGATAATGTGTGCATGCATGGGTATTTTTTTTTTCTTCCAGCAGGCTTACCGTAAAGCTTTCTTGCTTTATTACCCGGGGATATCAGTGCAATCTAGCAGAATTGACTAAAGATTTCCCCTTCCTCCCTTTCTCCTTTCCTCCTTCCTTTCCTCCCTTCTTTCCTTCTTTCTTTTCTCTCTTCCTTCCTTTTCTCCTTCCTTAGTTTTATTTTTTTTTTCCTACCCTACTATGGTTCAAGGATTCTTTATGTCTTCAGCTATATCTGCTTAAACAGACTTTGGAACTTTGTGTTTTGGAACTGGCCTATCCTTCTAGAATCTTTTCTAATGGTAGCAAAAGACAGAAGGTTCTGGAGTGTCAGAGGATTTTCTAAATACAATATAGGTTTAGTCACAGCATATAGTATCCCTAGGATCATTGTAACATTGTAAGTTCACCGATCAGGCAGCTTTGCTTAAATGTGAGCCATGAGGTTGCTCACCGGCTTTCATTTTGCTTTCTAATGATGCAGTCCCATGCTAATCACACCCTGTATATTTCAGAAATATCAAGGCAAGCATTAGCAGGCTACTGACTTATTAGGATCAAGCAAAGTAATTGGAACACTTAAGTTCAAAGTCAGATGGAGAAATGGAATTATAACCAACCTTGTGATTCTATAATCGGTCAACTAAATGCCTGCTTGAGGGTAGAGGGAGGAAGAAGCACCGTAACTAAGAAATCCAGCCATGGGTTGCAGAAGGTGAAGGTAAACCAAGGCAGGAACCATGTCGGGTGACTAGAGAACAAGAAATCTCTTTGTGAACACATAAATCACATGGAGACCCAAATGTTTAGAAAATGGAAGAATATTTGTCTTTTGTGTAGAAGAGGCTCATTTGTTATTACTCAGGAAGTTGAGGGTCATTTCCCAATATGCTAGTAACAGAGTCACAGGAGAGTACTTTCATCTGAAGTAAATTTTACCATAGAAATGGTCTTAATAATTTTGGCTAAGAAGGAAAAGTGAGTCAGAATCCTTTATCTGCCAGTGTATCAAAAATGAGCAGAGATCAGGACCACTTTGAAAGCCGATTCTGTGGTTCTTCCAGCAACCGCTAAACGCTTACTTTTCCAGCACCCTGGGCCAGGAAGGTAGTCTACACTTTCTTGAAAGAAATCACTTGAAAACAGGGAAATTGGAGCTGCAAATTAAGGTGAGGCAGGTTCATCATTAGCAACGTAGCTATTTGTGAAATGAACTTAATGTCTTGGGGCATTTCCACCTTTAGGGAGGGAAGGAGAAGATTTTTCATTTCCCTTGAGAGAGGATATCTGCGTGAAATTCACATGGTTTGGAGATGCTTAGTGGTGGCAGCAGGTGATGCCTCAGAAGCTAGAACTGAACAATTGAGCACTGTTATGGCAGGGGATCGGGTTTGGGCCAAGAGGTCAGTTCCCCAGGCATTCAGAGGCTGCTATTGGCCCCACAAGTATCAATCTTTATAATTATTTCATAGAGTTTTGAAATTTTTTTTAAAGATTTGTTTATTTTAGAGAGAGCGCATACAAGTGGGGGGCAGGGGCAGAGGGAGGGAATTTCAAGCAGACTCCCTCGTGAGCACCGAGCCCCACATGGGGCTTGATCTCAAGACCCTGAGATTATGACCTGAGCCAAAATCAAGAGGCAGATGCTTAACCGACTGAGCCACCCAGGTGCCCCTAGAGTTTTGAAATTTTTAAACCATTAACTCTTTTAAATACACACACATATACATAAATATATATAAAAACATACACACACATACACAAGCATATAATCTGCTGCTCTCTTTTCTTTTTTTTAAATTGTGGCTTAAAAACATAAAATTTACCATCTTTACCATTTTAAGTGTTTAGTTCTGTAGTACTTATAGCGACATCGTTGTACATGGATATCCAGAACTTTTTTATCATGTGAAACTGAAACCTTGTTCCCATTAAACATCAACTGCCCATCTCCCCCTTCCCCAGCCCCTGGCAACCACCAATCTACTTTCTGTTTCTGTGGATGCGACTACTTTAGAGCCCTCACATACGTGGAATCCTCCAGTTCATGTCTATGAACATGGGTGTACAAATATTTCTGAGATCCTGCTTTTAGTTCTTTTGGATACATACCCAGAGGAGGGATTGCTGTATTCTACCACTTTTTACACTAACAGGTTACACCGATCTTCTGTTTAGGAGACTTGGTGAAAATGCAGTCAATAGAACACAGTCAAAAAACAAAGAATACAGTAGATGTGACTGACATTTGTTCTTCCTTTCCTGTGTGTACATTTCCTGGCAAGTCCCTCGAATCTCTTCTGTTTTGCTCTTAGGGCTTGTCTGAGTTGCAGCAATATTGCAGAGTGGGTAAAGACAAAGGCTTAGTGTCACAGTTGAAGTCCAATCCCTGGTGCCTACTTGCTATGTGACCTTGGAAAGATCCTTAATCCCAGTAAGCTTCAGTTCTCTTTTATGAAGATGGAGGGAATAACCATGGCCGATACTACCCCATTGAAATGTGCATCCCAGTGTCTGGCCTAGAGAAGAGTTCTAGAAGGGAGAGGTTAGGTGAAGGAGTAATGACAGCCTTGACAGCAGCAACACTTGGAGATCTCAGAAACTATAGACACCTATCCTGCTAAATTTGATCATAAATATTTCCGCTGTACACCACGGTGTGTATATATATTCTCTGAGTCTCATTATCAGTACTTACTCTGAAAAGCGTAAGAGATTTGCATCACAATTACAATAGTTAAAAATATCTTTAAGTGGATTTCATCTATGAACTTTTAATTCCATTTTTTAATATCATAATTTTAGAGTTGATAGGGATTTTAGAGGTCAGCTAATTTACCCGTTATTCAATCATCAAACCTGTAACAAATGCCAATAATATGATAATAACAGCTTTCAGTTTTGATTGCCCACTATATTTTAGTACTTTACATATATTATTTCTAATCCCCATATCAGCACTGCAAGGTAGGGATTATCCACATTTTACAAATGAAGATGGGGCTCAGAGAGGTAATCAGCTGGCCCAAGACCACAAATCTAGCCACACCGTACAGCTGTGTGAATACAGATCCATTAGCGACCAGTGGGTCTGTCTTGTCTTCTCCGTGTGTGTGGAGGTGTTTCCAGGAAGACTGGAGTCTTCCTGCATGTGCACTTCTTCACAATGCCTTTTATTTGCCAGGGACTGCGTTGTCTGTGCTAATTAACATTTTAAATAAAATAATTCTATTAGAGGGAATATGAGCTTAAATAAGAATTATTAACCAGGGCTGACCAGCATTCACTATACTTTTAGATTTGCCCACCTGCTTCCGTTTCCTCTGGTCCTGGAAGGCTAATGAGAAAAACTTTTAGATGCTTTAATGGCTTCTGTTCCTGTGTTAGACAGTGTAATAAATAAAGAGCAAATTGAAGAGTAAAAATGATATATGAAGAATTAAGGATCCACCCAGCAGCACTACAGACTGATCTAGGTTCAATTCACTTTTGAATGCCAGCGCCTAGCACAGTGCTGGGCACAACACCCCACAGTGAAAATGTTTGCCTGCATCAATTTATGCCCAGAGAAGGTGTCAGGTAATAGACCTCAAAAACTGCTTTTTGGATTTTCTTTTTGTTCAGTGGCTATGTCGTTATATCTTCATGGTTTTTCATTGTGTGGAATTTTAGATGCTATATTTGGGCACATATCTATAAAATATGCTTGTTGATGAATTCTAACTAATCTAAATGGAATCTTCTAGGATTTATGATTTGAGACTTTGAAGACTAATTTTCTTGGAGCTTCTTCACTCCCGTGATAACTTGAATCTATTTGGCACTTTTGCGAGTCGACACCGAGTCCATCCTTCGTATCACACTTACTTGCAAGGTGTGTCCCCACCAGATTTTTTAATTTATGGCATTTTACAAAAGCATTTTTCTAAAGGAAAATACAACACCTAGGAATTCCTATTTTTATTCTTCAGATGAGTTTTTTTATGGGGGGGCAGATGGGCAGAGGGAGTGAATAGAGCTTGCAGCAGACATCACAAAGACATGTTTGCTCCCTGTTTTAACTCTTCCAGTACTCACTCAGCGGAGGAGGAATTCTCCAGTTTGAGGTTCACCAAGAGAAAAGCATGGTCACCAGTGCCTGTAATCAGACCTGTAACTAAGTGACCACACAGAAAGTGCCAGGCAAGGGCTGGGCTGCAGAGGGCATGAGGTTGGCACAGGCCCCGCCTGCGTGCCTGCCTATCCAGCCTCGCCACCTCCCCCTTCCTTACTCCCGGGCTGGTTTTGACCCTAAAGGTAAAATCAGGCATGAGGCTTTCTTTTTCTTCAAGCATGCCCGTAAAGCTCTCAGAAGCAGGGTCAGGGGTGAGGCAGAGAGGCAAGAACAGACAAGAGGACTCTGTCTTGTAAAAAGCAAAAACTAGTCAAAAGCTTAGGCCAAATTAGAGACCTAGCGGTTTTTCACATCGTCCCTGTTTTTCTTTTGGACATTTCGTGACACTGAGAGGTGGTGGGGAATGGTGAAACTGGGATTTAAATAAACTTTCTCTTTTACCGTCTCTTTTCACATTGTCAGCTTTGAGCATTTGCTTTTGGATCAACACTGCAACTGAGCCTCTCAAGGAACTTTAATGGTATCTATTCAGCTCCTGGAGCTTCTGCATGAGTGTAGACTCAGTAACTATTCACTGAGCAGGCACGGCTCCTCTCGTGTGGCGTCTCATTTGCTGCTCACCCAGTGGCATGGGTCGCATTAGTCCCATTTTGCGGATGAGTTCTAGAGAGACCAAGCATTTGCCAGAGCTCAGATTGACAAACGGGATGCTGGGTGGGTTCCAGGGGCGAACAAGCCTAGCCTCCAGACAGCTGCCAACCTACGAAAAAGGGAGAGAGACAATATCCCCTTTTATACAGAATATAAATTGCTTATTAAAATAACACAATAATTACACATTTAGCCACATTGCTCGCAATCACAGTTGCTATAATAAGCTGAGGGTCGCTAATTACATTTTAAGGCCTGAAATAAACTCCAAGAAACAGTGACCTATCCGTGTGATTTCAGATACCTTCACGCTTCAGCGTGCTCTCATCACCATTTGTAAACTGAGCAGAAGCTTGATTCTAAGTTATCTTGAAGGCTTAGGTCTAACCATTTTTCTTCATGGTCAGAGGCTCCTTAAGGGCCACTGACTTAAATGTGCGAGGAGGAGTGAATATCTGAGACTGACATGAGTTCCTGTTTACAAAGTGCCAAGAACAGGGCCAGGCACGTCCCAAATGCTGTCTGTGTAGGTGCGTGGGTTGGGTTCGGCTCCAAATCATGTGAACAAGTGGTTATTTCTGACTTCATCTCGGGAATCATGGTCTCCCTGAGGACAAGGACCATCTTTTTCTTTTAGCCTTGGACTTGGCCCATGTTGGGTTCTCCCTGTTGGACACCCTGAGACAAAGTCCCAACCAGGAGAGCCCCCAGTCTAACCCAGAAGCCCATGGCTCCTCACGAAGCATATGGAAAGCAGGTGGAGTGAGATCAATGAGTGATCCGGTCCGGGGATTTCCTGGGACATTCTGAGAGCAAAGGGGGAGTAACCTGATCATGAATGCTGCTGTGGTTGTCCATTCAATCCTGCCTAACCACATAAGTTGGATTCCGCCGCCATTGACCAGGCTCTCCAGGCCTTGTCCTCAGGCTGGTGCCAGGCCATGAACTGTCATTAGTCTGTGACAAGATAAATTGGAAGTTAGCATTTAGAAAGTTCTATTGCATTTGACATTGCCTTGACAGCCAAGAGCATGATGCTTAGGCTTTTCCAACAAGGTGTAGACCAGTTTGGGCCATGTTAAACTCTCATGTGAGTTGCCCAGAGAGTGCCATATTGTGTGAGCTGTGGCTAGCTTTGCATGGTAGGACCACAGTTTGGTTTAAATGGATTGGAGATACCAGCAAAACCCCGAAACCTGGTCCTTCATCAAAGATGGGTGTGAAGTACAGCGTGGAAGCTCAGATATGGTTGTCTTGCCAAAGCCTGTGCAGTGATTTTCTAAAGCTCCCATCCAGAATCTCTCATCAGCGAGGACAACTTTGTCACCTTTAGGATAACAAGCAGACTGAATTCTGGCCAACCCGGCAGTGCTCACCTTAACGGGGACAGTTGCCGGGTCTGTCCTGTCCAGAACATGATTGCCATTTTGGGTGGGCTGTGATGTCAGGTACCTGCTCAGTGTTCATGTGAGTCCCCAGTCCATCTCCTGGATGCCGAGTGAGAGCTCATACCCACGCTTCTCTTGAGATCCTTTTGTTGCATTTTTGCACGATTCTGATCTCTTAAGATACGGGCAGGTTCTTTTGCCATTGAACTAGCTTATCTGGTGGATGTGAAGACGTATAAGACGACCATGCTCTGATTCTGGCTTTCTGAACCCAAAGCAAAGGCCACAGAATTTGGGAAGTGTAAGTACCGCGTTTGGAAGCTGGGCTGCTGAGACCTGGAGGCTGCGTGCCATGCGTGTGTCTGGCTGGCCTTGCTAGCGAAGAGCCTGCCGTAAATAGAGTGCTGTAATCTATTCGGTTCATGCTGTTCCAACCAGCTTTCATCATCAGAACTTGAATAATATTCAAACTGTGAAAGGAACATACTTCTTGCTGAAGCCTAGGTGTGCCAAGCGGAAGAGCCAAAGCATCTCCATCTCCAATCTACAGCAACACGTTGCAAAAAAAAGGAGCACCTGGATTGCTTCATGAGACATGGGGAAACTGCCTTTCTCCACAATCAAGTGGCGTTAAGGTTTAAAATTTCCTCCTTTCCCCTGGGAGGTGAAAAATGATTTTCATGGGAACCATGCTTCTTGAAAGTCACTTTTATCCCCATCTGTAAAGTCACCACCTCCCTCATGGTCTGAAGGGACGTTTCCTCCTTGACCCCAGGTATCTGGCAGGGGGTGCCCTGAGACCCTTGGGGGAGAAAGCTGGCAGTGCAGAGATCCACGGGGCTCACTGGAGGGAGAGGATGTGGATGGTACAACCTGGAAGGCACTCGTGACTGGGACCTGAAGGGAAGGTTGCAGGCAGCCATGGAGAGACCAGTAGGAAAGCAGCTCAGAATACTGCCTTGCTGGGATACGCAACGCAAACCATTATCCTGTGGCAAGGGCTCCAGGCCTGGGTTTCTAGAGGACAGCCCTGCCTCTCCCTATGCTGTCTCCCTTACATCCCGAGTGAGAAGGACATTCCCACCCTGCTCAAGTTCTCACCTACAAATTTAAGCCTTCTCTCCTGGATTCTGCAGAAACCACAAAAAGCCATGTTTGTGGGTGCAGACTCCTAGGGGAGGCTGCAGGACCAGCGAGGGTGGGAACACTCACTGAACTCTCACGTCACAATCAGAAAGCTGGCTGTAACTGTCAGCTGTTTTTGTTCCAGGTATGCCTCCCAGGATGTCTGGTCTTCAGAAACACGTTGTTAGACACCTGGGCCAGTGATATAGTCTCCTCGGTCCTAGCAAAAGGGGAGGCACGTTGCCTGTCCTAACTCTTTGCTCCTGTGAACTCCGTGACCACACTTGGGATGGGACAGGGTCAGGGGATGTGAGATTGATACCTAGGGACTGAGCTTGGGATGGTGGGGAGGGCAAGACTGGGTTCTCAGAGTTAAATAAAATCTTATTTACTTTCAACTCAACAACCAACACCCTGATTAAAAAACAGGCAAAGGGTGGGGTGCCTAGGTGGCTCAGTTGGTTAAGCATCCGACTCTTGATTTCAGCTCATATCATGACCTCAGAATCTTGAGATCAAGCCCCACATCAGGCTCCGTGCTGAGCATGGATCCTGCTTAAGAATCTCCCTCTCCCCACCCTACTCTCTCTCTCTCAAAAAAAAAAAAAAAGGCAAAGGGCTCAAATAAACATTTCTCCAAAGAAGACAGACCAGTAGCCAAATAAGCACATGAAAAAGATGGTCAGCATCACTGATAATTAGGAAAATGCAAATCAAAATCATGATGAGATACCACTTCATACCCATTAGGATGGCTATTAAAACAAATTTTTTTAAAGCAGAAAATAGCAGTTGCTGGTGAGGTTGTGGAGAAATTAGAAACCTTATGCACTGCTGGTGGGAACACAAAATGGTAAAACAGCTCTGGAAATCATATGGCAGTGCCTC
Source organism: Potos flavus (assembly GCA_028534135.1). Lineage (NCBI taxonomy): Eukaryota > Metazoa > Chordata > Mammalia > Carnivora > Procyonidae > Potos > Potos flavus. The sequence goes on from CM052885.1 coordinate 15,298,065, forward strand.
AAAAAATTAAACATCTAATTACCATATGATCCAGCAATTTTTATGGGTATAAACCCAAAAGAGTGACAACAAGGACCCAGATGTTTACACCTGTGTGTCCGTGGCAGCATTATCCACAATAGCCAGAAGATGGAAGCAACCCAGCTGCTCATCCACAGATGAATGGTTACAGAAAATGTGGTTTATACATGCATTGGAATAGTATGCAGCCTTAAAAAGGAAGGAAATTCTGACATACGCTACACCATGGATGAATTTGAAGACATGATGTTAAGTGAAATAAGCCAGTCACAGAAAGACAAATATTGTATGGACCCACATGTATGAAGTACCTAAAACAGTCAGACACCTACAGACAGAAAGTAAGATGGCGGCCGCCAGGGGCTGGGAGGGGAGGGGAATGGGGAATTCCTGTCTAATGGATAGAGACCTTTAGTTTGGAAAGATGAAAATGTTCTGGAGATGAATGGTGGTTGATGGTTGTACAGCAACGTGAATATATTTAATGATGATGGACCATACACTTAATAAAATGGTAAATTGTATGCATTTTTACCACAATAAAAAAAAACCAGACTTCTACAAAAACATACTTCAAACTGGTTCTCTTGGTAAATTCTTTGGACAATTCGCTGGGGGCGGCAGGGGGAACCATTTCCTTTAACAGTTCAACAGCTCTTATTGAGCACTCGCCGTGTCCCCAGCCCATGGTAGGCGTCGTATTTATTTTATTTGAGGTATAATAGTTGAGGCAATAAAATAAAGTCCTCAGATCTTAAATGTTCAGTTCTGTGAGTTTCGATAAATTGTCTATTCCTGTGTAGTTACCATTCAAAACAATATATAAAATGTTTCCTTCATGCAGAAAGTTCCCTGTGCCCCTCTCCAAGCCATCCCCCTTCTGCTCTGCAAATGTCTTCTGATGTCAGTCGCCATAGATTAGCTTTGCCTGCTGTTGACTTTCATAGAAACAGAAATACAGTGTGTACTCCTTTTTGTGCCCAGCTGGTTTCACTCAGCACACCCTGTGTGCCATTTATCCATGTTGACATGTGTCCCTGTGGTCATTCTTTATTGGTAAGTGGTAGTGATGGCAGTACCACAGTTTGTGTGTCCCTTCTCCTGTGGATGGACATTGGGTGGCACTGTGTTTGGAGACATCCACCAGCAAGTGAGGATGTTAGTTGGCCAATTGAGGGTGTCCGCTCATGTTGGGGCTCCCATACAAGTTCTCCATGCTTGGGGTTTTCCCACTTGACTGGCAGCATACGCAGAGTTGAAGAGTCTCCAGGTGACGGCAGTTTGCCGATTTTCACTAGAAATAGGGTATCTTAACGGGCCAGGCCCATGTGTTGCCACTGAACAGATTTCTTCCCGGAAGGCACATCACAGGGGAAGCGAAATACCAAGAGGCTGCTTGGTGACTGCAATGGGGACAGGAGGTTGGTGGGTGGTCTTAAAGGTCAGTGTCCCTGAGCTATGGCTATACCATCCCCAGCTCAGGGGGCCACCTGCAGAAGTGACCAGATGCCTGTGGGGCAGAGTGTGGGGGCGGGAGGGGGCAGAGCCCTCTCCTCGGGCAGGACCGGGGTGACCAGTTGCCAGCTTGGCCCCTTCCTCCCTGGTTTGGAGCCTCCGGCCTGGTTAACATGTTCTTTCGGTAGCTATGTTAACACCTTTCGTCTGAGACTGATGCATGAGCTAGTCTCTCCTTACGATAATTTTGCCCTCTCTGTTGGGCCCCATTCTCCAGTGACTCTCTAGTCTGACTCTGAGGTCAGTGTCCCCTTTTTACAGAGTTCTGGGCAGTGTCTCCTGTCACGAAGTAGTGAGGCCTCCTGCCGAGGAGCCTTGGACTTCACTGCCAGGTCGATCTGGGCTCAGCAGCCTGGCAGGGCCTCCTCCAAATGGTGGGCTCTTACTTCAGCTCTTGGAACCTAGCTACCTCCTCTAATGACACTAATAATAGCTTTGCTGCCCTCTGTTCTGCCTGTCACAGGCTTATAGGAAAATAGGGGTGGAAGGGAAATTCCTGCCTTCCAGGAACTCAGACAGAATTCATCTGTATGAAAACTCCGTTTCCTTGTTTCCCTCATTCCCACATTTCTGGGCAGTGCTTCATTGCAAGACACAGACGATGCAAGTGGGGGGTGTGGGGGTACATTCTGACCCGTTGCTCTTTGGTAGAGAGCTGTGGACACACGGGGAGGGGACAGTCACTGGGAAGCCCCACAGAGCAAAGAGAATTTGGAAGACCTACAAGGGCAAGTGTATTTACTATGGTCTCCCTCCCTCCATTCTGGAGCCTCAGTCCAAGTCCAGAAGCTCACAAGCCCCACACAGCTGACAGATCTGCTCCCCCTGTGAAAGGTCAGCTTAGAAGACCTGGCTTGGCATTGCATAGGATAGAGAGGACGCGTTGCCTGGAGTTCACCTCTGAGAGGTGTTGGCGGCACAGCAGCTGGGTGTGGGCAAGCCCCGTGATGCTCATAGGGATGGTGGCAGTGGAGTTGGAGCCCATCCCAGCAAGTCCAGGCATAGCGAGTCCTGCCTGCCCAAGGGTTGGCACAGGGGACCTGGGGCGGAGGGAAGGATCTGCTCTTGGAGAGAGCGGAGCCCCAGAAGTGGCTGCGGGAGTAGCAAGTATGCAGTGTCAACAGACTGACTGTGAGCTGGTTCCAAGGAGCCACTGTCTGGCCTGGCCGAGGCCGCCCTCCGTTCCTTCCCCCTCTTCCTAATCTAGAAGATTAGGAAGTCTCTCTGCCCAGTTCAGAGCCTGGCCATCCTGTATGGCTTCCTTGGGGAAAGCCGCCTGCCCATGGGGATGACCTGACCCAGGTTCTCCGTGTGACTGCTTCATAGCAGCCCCAGCTGACCATGTGCCCCTGGGGAGATCGATGGCCTCACCTTCGTTGATTTTCCCCCAAGGGCCTAGATCAGTGCTGAGCACATTGCACAGTTGGAACAAGCAAAGTGCAGAGAAGGGAAATGCCAGTCAGGAGCAGAGCAGGAACCGGAATCCCAGATCCTGGAATGTGGGAGGAGCATCGCACACGGTGCAGGGAGGGGCAGGATCGATAGGTTGGGGTGGGGGCTCCTTTCCTGTAAATCTAGTGCTGCTTCATGCTCTCCTGGGGGCAAAAGTGAAAATCCTGTGGAATATTCTCTCTGGTTTGGTTATTGTCACATGGAATTAGGGATTGTTTCCTAAAATGTGCAGCTCAATAAGCGATCCCTTCACCAGGATGTGAAAAAACCAGGCATCCATATCTGAGCCACAAAAGATGATCTTGGCTCCATTTTCTCCTACACACCAGACACAAATTTTTTCCAGGGGCTAACCTGTGTGTTCTTCTTCAGTCCTTGGTCCTTGGGGTTTCCCGTGAAAGCCCAACCTGTATTTGGTTCCCAAGTGTTTTCTATGTTCCCCCCTCCAATTCTCTTCCCTGTCTCTTCCCCAACCTAGGTTTATGTCTCCCCTTTGCCCAGCTATGAACCTCTTGGGGAAAATCTATCCTTGGAGTATGTGTTTGGGTCCTGGGGTGGGGTTGACAAAATGGTGGCATGAAAATTGTTCCTTGTTTTCTTCTGAAACAAGAAGAAAAGAAAAACCAAAAAGAAAAACATAAAATACTTCTTTGGGGATTGAGAACAGAGTTTCTAAAGTGACTTTATCATGAGTTTGGGTGTTTCAGGGAATTGTTTTTAATTAAGAGGGAAATTTTGTTAATTAAAGGAAATCAAGCACCTATTATGTATGTACTATGATGTCAAGGATGTAAAAGCAAAAGACCATAGGAAAAAAAAAGGCAAAATAGACCCTAATGTTAACAGTGATCATCTTTCTGCTTTAAAATTCTCCAGATTGTTTAAATAATCAGCATATTTTTCATAATGGGGAAAAATGAAATTTTATTTAACAAGGGAAAGACATTTAACTGTACTAATAAGGTTAATTTTGCCTCCCACCACCCCTATAGTGAGCAATATGTGTTTGTGTACATGCCCACACTAACACTGATGAAAATGTGAAAAAGACAAGCCGTCACGTGGAGGAAATTTTTAAACCACCGGTTTTACAGAGAGGAAGGAATAGAATCATTTCATATGATTCCATGTAAAATCTCCCTCCTAGTGAATCTCAGATTCACCTTAAATGAACAATTCTGTTGGGGTTATGTTCTCTCTAAGGGCTCCTGCAGGATCCAGGATTGGGGGGGCTTTCTCAAAGGCAGCTAAAATAGGCTTCACATCATGAAAGGCTGCCTCTTTCAACGCGGCGCCAGCCTTCTCCACTAACTGTGCCCCCAAGTGGTCACTTGTACCTGTAAATTACAGCTGGCAAAAAAGATTTGCAATTACCAGGTCTTGGACCACAGGCTTTGCAGTTTGACGATGATGATGATGGTGATGGCGGTAGTGGTACATGACAAAAGGCAGTGAGAAAGGGAAAAAGAAACCCAAACTGTGTGTGTGTGTGTGTGTGTGTGTTTGGAAAGCAAAAGCTAAGAAAAAGATAGGAAAGCATTTTCTGAATGTTTGCTTCCTCCACACCCCTCCAGAAAGCGTGTGTGTGCATGTGTGTGTGTGTGTGTGTGTGTGTGTGTGTGTGAGCAGAGCCCTCCCAAGAATTCCAGAGACTTTGCTCTTCTTCCTTAGGAGTGCACCTCCATGTCTTGCACGGCCTGCTTCTTTGCAGCAGCAGCTCGGTGATAGTCTCCTTGGCAGTCTGCCAGAGACTGTAAGTGTACAGAGAATTGTGTTTTAATAGAAGGCTTTACCTCTGATACAGATTTAAAATGAGAAAGAAACTTTCTGTTCCTCAGCCAGAGCGAAATGCATTTTGCTTCTCGTGAAATGCTGGTGATTACAAGCTCATCTTACATAATTTTATTATTTTCAATTGCTGCCTGTCAATCTCAGGTGATGGTTTCCTGGGAGCAGAAAAGGAGGCAGATTCTGGGCGATGATAAAAAAAAAAAAGTCACCCAGTCATTAGCAAATCGTACAGAACTTTAGAAAGGAGAATAATTTTCTTTGTGACGATGGTGTTTAAGACATTCAGAACTTGCCTACCTAAGTTAGACATGCAGAAGTGAATTGAGTACTCTTTAAGGACCTTCTAGAAAATGTGTCTTCACTTTAACAAAGGTTGATGTTTGAGATTAAAAAAAAATCTTTAAATCTAATGAAGGAATTCTCTTGAATAACCACATTTTCAGAAATCTTTGACACTGTCTAGGTGGTCCACTGTCACGCCCACAAGAGGGCATTTTCTCATCAACTTCTGGAGAAAGGATTTGTTTCCCAAAGAGAAGCTGAGAGGCCTGGGGGGAGGAGAGTGTTAATGAGAAGCAGAGGATGGAGAGGAACTTGCAATTGAGTTGTATGGATGTTTCCACTTACTCTGTCCTGCCAGCCTTTGAGTCAGTGCTACCGGCCAGTAATTCTGCTCGCTGTGTTTACTTGCTGTATTATTAATGTCTTATTCCCAGGATGACTGGGAACCAAAGGAAACCTTCACAAGAGTTTCCTCCAGATACCAGATGCCATGTGTAAGCACAGAGCTAGGATTCATTCCTAGAGCTGGTGTCACCCATCAGTGACTTAAGTACTAAATTTCATTTTCTATTATTTTAAGACTCTGGCCAAAGTCCCACAGTATCATGACCCTGCACCTTCCCTAGTTCCAAGTTCCTTCCTTAACTTATTGAACAAACATTTATTGGGCACCTACTGTGTGTCAGCATTGAGCCTGGCTAAGATCCTACATACATTCTTGATAGGAGACTTAGTATAAAAAACAGAGACAAATAAATATTGGAGTATTATCTAGATAATTATAAATGCTATGAGGAAGGGTCGTTGGGAGAAGGGGAGAGGTAGCTGTTCCAGATTGGGTGGTTAGGAATACCTCTCTGAAGAGTAACTGTTATTAGTTTGCTAAACAACACTTTAAAATTACCGTCTACTCTTTTTTTTATTCTTTATTGAAATTCAATTTAATTAACATATCCTGTATTATTAGTTTTAGAGGTAGAATTTAGTGATACATCAGTTGCATACAACACCCAGTGCTCATTACCTCAAGTGCCCTCCTTAATGCCCATCCCCCAGTTACCCCAGCCCTACCCATCTCCGCTCCAGCAACCCTCAGTCTGTTTTGTCGAGTTCAGTGTCTCTTATGCTTTGCCTCCCTCTCTTTTCATCCTATTTTGTTTTTCCTTCTCTTCCCCTATGTTCATCTGTTCTGTTTCTTAAATTCCACATAGGAGTGAAATCATATGGTATTTGTCTTTCTCTGACTGATTTATTTCACTTAGCACAATAGTCTCTAGTGTCATCCACGTCGTTGCAAATGGCAAGATTTCATTCTTATTGATGGCTGAGTAATATTCCAGTGTGTGTGTGTGTGTGTGTGTGTGTGTGTGTGTGTGTGTATCACATCTTCTTTATCCATTCATCTGTTGATGGACATCTGGACTCTTTCAATATGTTGGCTATTGTGGACATTGCCGCTATAACACTGAGGTGCTATCTACCCTTCACCTCATCGCTGCAATCAACAGTGAATGTTTTAACGCCAAAGAATAGGAAGGACATAATCCCAGAACAAGGAGAGTTGAATAAACTTGGTGTTTTGGAAAATTTGCTACATACTCTTGAGTTTTCTCACTTTCCATGAACTATGGGAACTTCGTCTTGGACTGGTCCCACTCATAATAATCATCTACCCTTTCCCCAAACATGAGGTCCAAACAACAGAAGGCATGGTAATGGCAGCTCTTTTGGCACAAATTCTCGTAGCCTGCTCAACTCACAGCCATATACATAAGACATGAGTAGAAGGTTGCCTGCTCCCCACCCTTGTGGTTGTGGGACAGTGGATGAGGAGTCTAGCCCAAGAGCTGTGATGCCCTTAGACACACATGTGAGCATTTCTGAAGCCAGGAGTCAAAGTTCTACTTTGAAAACATGTTTTGGAAGGTCAGAGCTGTATGAGCTGGGCAAATCAAGGAGAGCTGCATAGAAGAGGTGAGTCTTCAACTTGACCCTAAAGGGTAGATAGGTGTAAGAAAGAAGGTAATGGGATTATAATGGATGGTTCATTTTTTTTGAGTGAATCTGGAACATTTTTTTGGTAATAAAAGCAATATCCATTGTGTAATATTTTCAAGCATATCGAAGTAAGAAATAATCTCTAAAGACATATTGCCTAGAGGAGTACCTGGGTGGCTTAGTCAGTTAAGCATCTGACTCTTGATTTCAGCTCAGTCATGATCTTAGAGTGGTGAGGTTGAGGCCTGCGTCAGGCTCCCTGCTCAGCAGGGAGTCTGCTCGAGATTCTCTCCCCCTGACCCTCCCCCTGCTCTCTCTCTCTCTCTCTCTCATTCTCTCAAATCAATCAATCAATCAATCAATCAATAAATAAATAAATAAATATCTTTTTTAAAGAAAGACCTATTGCCTAGAGATGGCCATTGTTAATATTTTATTATATTTTCTTCTAATCTTGTTTTTGCATTTGCACAATAGCTGGGGCTATGTTGCATATGAAATTTTGCATCTTGCCTTTTTTTTTTTTTTTACATTAGAGCATTTTCCCCATGTCATTAAAAATGATTCTTGGGCATCTGGGTGGCTCAGTCGGTTGAGCATCCCAACTCTTGATTACAGCTCAGGTCATGATATTGGAGTTGTAAGATGGAGCCCTGCGTCCTGCTCCACCCTCCTGCTTAAGATTCTCTCCTTCTCCCTCTGTCCCTCCCCCCCTCTAAAAAAATGATTCTTAAACATCACTTCTTAATGCCTACATGGTATGCCATCATGCCTGCCATCTTATTTACTCAGCCAGGGCCATCAGCTGTATTTTTTTTTCCTACTCTAACACTCGGGTGGGTGTTCTTGGGTATCATTTTGGTTCATAATTTTGGTGTCAGACAGAGCCAGGACCCAGTGACAGGACCCAGCTCTGAGGGCAACATGAGGCTCATCATGTCATCGACCCAGGCCTCTGTCACATGGAGATGATACTACCAGCTTCATTGGGTGGTTCGGAGAGACATGAGAGAATGTTTTGGATAGAGTTCTAGAAATAGAATTACCAACGTTTGAGGTTTTAAAAATTATATAACTTTCCAATTATAAGAGTAATGTTCTTTATGGAAATTTTTAACAGAAAGAAAAGCCATGGCTAATCTCATCACTAAGACATAAAACAATTAACATTTTAGAATCTCTTATTTGTCGCTTATAGCAGAATTGGTATTCTACTATATATGTAAACATATATATAAACATATATGTATATATAATTTTATCTTTTACTTCTTTCCCTCTTAACCGTGTGCTCATTTTTTCTTGTCATTACATATTCAGAAACATGACCTTAAAAGGCTGCATTTCATTATGTGCCTTTAGAGTAATGTGCCATATTTTATTTAACTGACTTCCCATTGTGGGATATTTAGATAATTCAGTTACTATTTGCTATTATAAATATCGTTGCAATCAGATATTGTTGAACATATATATATGCCGACATTTGGGATTATTGCTTTAGGATTAATTCCTGGAACTGATATTATCAAATCAGAGGTGGGAAATACTGAACACATTGACCTGTATTGCCATATTGCCCCCAGAGAGCCTGTGCTATTTGCTTTCCCATCAATACCACATGAGCACCCATTTTACCCCACTCTTACCTATTATAATTTTTAAAAATATCTTCGTCTGTTGGATAGGTGAGTCATGGTATCCCGTGGTCTCAATCTGTACTCCCTTAATTACCAGTGGGCTGGAGCATTTGTTTCTATGTTTATTGACATTCCTGTCCTTTGCCTGTTTTTCTATTTATATTCATCTTTCTCTTATTGATTTGTAGGAGCTCTTTATGCATAAGAGGATATTAACCTTTTAGTGTAATGTTAGAAATATTTTTTCCCAGTGTGTCATTTGTCTTTTAAATTCATTTATGGTTTCTTGGTTGTAGAGAAGCCTTTAATTTGCTTGTCATCCTCCTTATAAGCCTTTTTCGCTTTGATGTTTATTCTCGTTTTTATGCTTAGAAAATCCTTCCCTATCCTGGCCTTCCCTATCTGTTCATTTACATTTTCTCCTGTTTGTTTCATGATCTCATTTTACAGATTCAACTTTTTGTCTAGTTCTAAGTTATCCTGTTTGAAGATAGAAGATAGGGATTTAACTTTTTTCTTAGTGGTTACGTAATTTTTGCAGTTCTTTTTATTGAATGAAATGTTACCTCTCTCATACACTGAGTTCTTGTATAGGCTAGGATGTTTCCAGGCTATCTATTCCCTTCTGTATTTTTTTGTCTGACCAAATGCTATAACACATTGTTTTAACTATTGAAGCTTTTATATTATGTTTAAAAACTGGTAGTAAGGATTATCTTCATGCACATTATTTTCCAAAATATTTTTAGATACTTCTCTGACGCATCTCATAGCCCAGGTGAACTTCAGAATCATTTTTACCAGCCCCCGCCCCCACCAAAAAATCTACTCTTGACTTTTTTTACATGCTATCCATATGAATTAGATGATGTCCATAAATTGATTTATAAAGAATTGACATCTGACTGCAATACTGAGTCTTCTCATTCAGGAATGTGCCATCCCATTTACTCTGTGTGTGTTTATTTAAGTTTACTTTCATATCTCTCTGTAAACATCGCTTCATATGAGCTCTGCACTATTCTAGAAACTTCATTCCTAGATGCTACTTATAGTTAGACTAAGATCTTTCTGCCTGGTTGTGTTTTCTAATGAGTTACTACTAACAAATAAGAAAGCTCTTGGTTCTTATGTATTTTGTATCTTGCAAGCTTATTGGATTTTTTTATGAATGGAACTTCTTTAAGGCCTTCAAAACATGCTAATCATTTTACCAAATGTATGTACAACCAGTAGTGTCTGGGAGAGCTTATATTATCATCATTTAGAATCTTTATTTTTGGAGGAAAATGGCATCTCATTGTGTTTTATATGCCATTTCAGTGAAATTTCTTTCTGGCTCCAAGTCGGAATCCCGGTCCTATCATTTGTTTGGGCGTGGAATCAGCACGCCGGCCTCCCCTGCGGCGAGAGGCACCCTCCTCAGATGGGACTGGCGGGTCACAGCCCTGCCTTGTGGGGAGGGGGGCAGGGTAGCCATAAAGAAGGATGGAAGAGCCAGCTCTGGACACTTGTCGCAGACTGGGTAGAGTTTGCCGTTACCGATGTTAGGTTTAAATTCACTCTGATGTACACTCCCCGCTAGACAAACTTGAGCGTGAAGAAACAGTCAGACACCACTTGGCCCATTGTGGAGCCATGAAAGACGCTCACGACTTCCGTTCACCGCACAAAGACAACCTCTCAAAGTGAGCAAAAAAGGAAGAGAGAGACTGGCTGACCAGATACATAACTGTGGTGTCCAGGCGTTTTGTTCTCAGCAGCTGCACTGAGTTCACATTACATTGCCATCTTCCCAAATTAAAGCCTTCTATCAGTTATGGGGAAGGAAGGATTCCTCCTACCCTGATTCTCCCTAGCATATGGCTGTGGTGGGGGTGGAATCTCCCCACGTCCCCACACAGACGGCTTGTGAATGTACCGACGGTGTGCGTTTCCTCCGTTGGACGAAAGACTCATCTTTTACTCTTTGATTCGTATGCCAGTGTAGGAAGGTTGTTTTTCACTTGAAAATCTTCCTCAGAAGGAATATGTTGCCATCAGCAAGTCCTCTATGTTGTAACTTGTCTCCTATGAAACCAGACTGTAAGGCAATGCGGCTTCCCTCAATAAAACCCAAACCCGTTATTCGTGGTTCAACAAAGATCTGAGTGCCTTCTGTGTGCCGGGCATTGTGCTGGGGGTTGGAGCTTGATGGTGAGCAGAAACATGCCTGCTGCTTTCCCTCAAGGAATTTATAGTCTAGTGGGGTCACACGGTCATCGGAGAGTTCAGATAGAATCCGGTGCTGTTCTAGGGAGCCTTGCCTCACCTTGGATTCAGGGTTTCAAGGAACAGTTGACATGCGTATTTGAAGGGAGGCCGAGCTGGGGTGGGGAGGGGATGACGCAGGGGAGACAGAGGACACAGGTATACCATAGCCCTATGTAGGAGAGAGCGTGGCACAGTCAAGGAACAAGAGAAGGCCAGGGAAGCTGGGCCTGAGAAAGCAACGGTGAGTGTGGTCCCAGAGGAGACCAGAAAATTGGGCAGGGAAAGACCATGCAGGGACCTGTAGGCCACATGTAGCATCTTTATCTTCATTGTGAGAGGACTGATTGACTTGGACAGTTTTAAAGCAAGGAAATGGCTTTTTTTTTTTTAAAGTTCTTGTTTATTTGAGAGAGAGAAAGAACACGTGCTGGGCACAGGGGGTGCCAGACAGAGAGGTAGAAGGAGACTTCTCACTAAGCAGGGAGCCTGACATGGGGCTTGATCCCAAGACCCTGAGATCATGACCTGAGCTGAAGGCAGACACCCAATGGACTGAGCCACCCAGGCACCCCCAGGAATGGCATTTCGAAATGACAGCACAGGCCGCCATGTGGGAACCTACTGAAGGGTGCCAAGGGAGAACACAGGGCACAGTACAAGATTGCCAGAGTCCAGGTGAGAGCTGGCGGCGGCTGGGACTGCCATCATGTTGCAAGTGAAGGGAAGTAAGTGGGCTTGAGACATTTAAAAGGTGGAGTTGTCAGGCCCTGGTGGTGGGTTGGATATGGGGAAGTAAAGGAGAGGGTTGGCCCGAGATTTCTGACCTGAGGCGTGGATCCATGGGTGAGCTAGGAGTGGTATTGGTGAGCTAGGACCCCTGGGATGCTCGGGGGTGCTGGGGAAGATTGAGTTTTGTTCAGACCCAGCTGTGAGGGTTCCTGAGACATGACAGTGGTGAAGGTAGGCCATTAAATGTCTGCGCCTGGCTCTTGCTCAGAGGGGACAGACATTTGGAGGAATCACCCAGGCTGGGTTGAAGAAGGACGTTAGAGGTAAGGGACAAGCTGTTGGGCCAGCCAGCTGGACCCAGTCTTCCTGGGACCTCCTCCTCTGGCTTCCAGAGGTGGCACCTTCCCAGGCAAGGAGGAGATTTCCTGTTTGCCCTCTGCCATGTGCTGGCTGAGTCAGCCGTGGAGGCAATTAAAGGCGCACAAACGCTGAGGAACCACACATGTCAACAGTCCAGTCTATAAACTCTTGCCCACCTTGCGGGCTGGTAAGTCCCATGAGTCAGGGTGAGTCTCAGGGTAGCTCGATGGAGCCAGGGTCTCTCCTGTCCCTTCCCTCCTCTGCCCTGAGCCTTTCCTTCCTCCCCCACGGACCCTCATTTCTGAATGATGAGCCTTAAAATACATTGCCTGATCATTTTGTTGCATGAGGCAAGAACATGAAGTTTGCATCAATTCAAGATCATTTGTATAGTTATATATCCAATGACTATTTCTCGAATACCTACTACATGCCAGGCTCAGTAACATGGATAAAAATAGTGAAAAAAACATGGTAGGTCATAGCCCTCCCAAGGAACTTTCAGTGGAGAAGAGGACACAAAACCAGAAGAGATGGGATTATCCTGTTGATGGGACCCTGCTAAGATAGGGCATCCCAAATCCCATGAGGCCAGGCAAGGAGGAGCCTTGACAGCAGAGTTAGGGGAGGACGAGGGAGAGTGAAATTGTGGCATGTAGCAAGGGCAGGGGCGGGGCAAGGAGGGCATTTGGGGCAGAAGAAACAGGTAAGAGAAGGTATTTGGGGACTGTGGAGTGGTTCCCATGACCGGAGTATACTGTATGTGTGTTGGAAAGATGTGTGGGTGTGTGCATGTATGTGATCGGGATGGACAGGCCCGGGTAACGGGTAGATACAGGGAGCCGGGGTGCGATGTCTAAGCTGTCTAGGTGGGCACATCCAGACAGGGCAGGGCCTCAGGGACAGAGTTGTGAGGTCGGCCAGACTTCCTTCTCCTGCATGTGCCAGAAGACTTTTCTCAGCCTCATCCATTCCTGCTGTTGGGAGATGAGATGAGACAAAAATATCCTGTTTCTTCTTCTTGCCTTGAGAAATGAAAGCCTGGACTGGAATCCTAACAGGTACTGCTGGGTCTACTCCCCATCTACTCCCCAGATGTGCACACGGCAGCTCCCAACATCGGCAGCCTTGAGCGACTTGTTCTGAGGGGCTCCTTGGGCTCTTCTGGCAAAACTAAGGAAATGAAATTTCTCTCTGAGTCACTTAGGCCCTGCGCATGGGCCCAGTCTAAGCACTAATAACCTTCTGGAAGAGCCAGAAAGTCATGGATGTTTTCATGGAAGTCATGGATGTTTTCCGACTCACATTCTCATTAGAATGACCTTTAGTTCCCTTTAGAGCTTACTCCCAGGCTTCTTAGGAAATGTCAGAGGGCTTTGACTTAAGGCGGCGGGGGCTCCCCTCCTCCAGCACCTCTGAACAGATTCAAGGACTAGGGTACTTCAGGGTCACGGAGTAACCAGCTCACCCCTGAATCTGCTTGGAGTTTGCCAATGCTTGAGGAATTTCAGAGAAGGAATAGAAACAAATCCATGCATTGTTCTGAATTTGGGTCCCAAGCAGCATTGATGATTCCTGAGCCAGCTCTTTATTGAATACCCAGCCCTGTTGGTTGTAGGCGCCAGGGGGCAGAAGAAGAGGAGAGGAGTCAAGAAGCTTGTTGGCGATAAGGCAGTGAGGTCAATATCACGGGCCTGTGGACTGTAGCACTTAAAGCTTGTCCTGCATGTATGAGTGGTGCCACACCAGCCGAATCTGAATTGCCCTTCAAGGCTGGGGAGAGGCTGCAGGGCTGCCCATCACTGTCTTCAGGGAGAGAGGCCAGAACTGGGATGAGAGTCAGAGGGAGTGAAGATTGTTGTGGACCAGAAGCATCTGGGAAAGCCTTCGGAGCCCCTGGGCCTGGATGGAAGAGGCTCACAGGTTCTTTCAGAAGATACTCATCCTGCCTTTGGCAACAGGAGAAGGTGGTGGGCACCGGGCCCGGGCCACCGCATGACCACACGCCCAGGTCTCTTTGGCGCAAGGGTCAAAGGTGATGTTGAAGATCTCTTCTGCCAGGCCTGATGAGGCTGATGGGGTCCACGCGCTGCTCCGAGGATGACTTCTCTGCATCTCCGGAGGCTCACCGCTGGAGTGCCCTTTCCCAAATGGAGAAATGGCAGGTGGTGGGCCCGTCAAGGGAGAAGGCTGGTTCGGGCTGGCTCAGACTTCTTCCCCTTCCGTCTCTGACTGTTCGACTGTTTCTAAGTCACCTTTAATGTTGTAAACCACTGCTTGTCACTTTGCCAAATTCCTGTGCTCTTACTTAAGCATGATTCACGCACTGGATGTCTTTGACATTTGAAGATTACTTGGTTCTTTGGGCAATTTTCTTGTTTGCCTTCAAGAAAATGCCTGCAGTTCTCCATTTCATTTGGGGAAAGGTGAGGCCCAGGATGCATATAATGAACTGGTTGAACTACAGGGTGCGGGGCCTAGTGAACTTGTGGTGGGCGGCAGCACTGCGAGGCTTTCCCTACTAAACAGATCAAGCAACTCCTTGGCCTCGTGTTAGGGATCACTCGTGAGTAAAGACCATCCATCTGCAGAATCACACTGGCACCAAGTTGGTCAGATGAAGCTATTTCCACGCAGAAGCCAGCCCTGGGACCAGCAGGGGAACTTGGCACTCAGGGCCCTCAGTGTGTCCCTAGCCGCCCTCCTTCCCTTCCTCAGAGGTTCGAGGTGAGGGTTGGGGGCCCTGCTGTGGGGTAAGCTGGCACCATGAGCCAGAGGTATTTTGAACTGGAGGCAGTCTCGGTAACTAGCCAGGTAATTTCACTTCACAAATGATCAGAGAAGAGGCTGCTGCTCTCACAGACGTCTGCGAACCCCATGCCTGAGCTCCTCAGCCCTCCCAGCTGTGGTGTTCCTCGGATGGAGTCCACTCCATTAAAGCACCGGAAAACAGGACTCTCGAAGACGGGAGAAAGGATTAGGGATAATTTCATTTCAGAAGAAAGAGGCTGAGGAGGGACTTAATTGTCTTTGAAGGACGCTCCTGAGGAGCACAGAGATGAGTCGTCCTCCATCTCACCGAGAGAGAGAAGACAGAGTGGGTCTCAGAGGAGCGAGCAAAGTTTCCAGTTAGCCCCCTGCCTGCAGGGTGCGGGGAGACTGGGCGGGCAGAGCGGGCGGCTCTGGGGGGTCTTGCCTGCAGACGTGGGTGTTCAGGGGATGCTGTGGGGCAAGGCGGTATCTCGGGCCTCCCTTTGAAAGAAAATTTTAAAAAGCAAAGAATTAACAGACACAGGAAGACGGCGAGACCTCAGGAGTCGGAGAGCTCTCCGAGGGCTGAGGAAGCTGGGCTGCGGGAGGGCTGGAGAGATGAGCCGAACTTTTAAATGCAGAAAACAAGAGGCGAGGAGTGGATAGCAATATGAATAAAGATGAGAAGTGGGGATATGCTGTCTGCATCCTGCAGATGGGGGGAAATTATCTCAGCTAAAGCCCGGAGTTCCTGGAGGGAGAGCAGGAGCAGAGATGGGGCCGGAGAGGTCGGGTTTAAACTTTACCAGTGGGCATCGGGGACCCGCTGGTGATCCTTCTGCAAAGGGCATGACCCACGGTGGGGCTCCTGGTTCTGGTTTCTAACCCTGTGAGGGTAGGGAAGCAGTATAGTGCTGTCCCTTGCTCCAGTCTCCAGGTCCCTCCCTGCCCGACACAGACTGGTCTGCAACAAAAGGAGAAAAGGAGGGATGCTGCGTGGTGAGGTTTTCATAGAACTAAATGCATTCTATGTAAAGCGCCGTCCTTTATTCTAAGATTATGTTCTATCCGTCACCATTCTAAGTAGCAAGCAACAGAAACCAATTTTAGCTAATTGAAGCAGAAGAGGATTTTATTAAAGGATATAAGGCAGCCCAGAGGCTGCAGGAAAATAGAGAACCAGGTTCAGAGGCCACGCAGCCAGGAAGGATAACCAGTCATGCCCAGACGTGACCCAGCAAGGACCCCACTGCTGTCCTGCTGGGCTGGACCCCAGCTTGTGCCACCAACACCACCGGCTGCAGACAATGGATGCTGATCCTGTTGTGATTCTGCACCAACCCCACTTCTTGGCATCACTGGCTTCTGATTAAAAGTGCGCATCGAGGGGCACCTGGGTGGCTCAGTCTGTTGAGTGTCTGCCTTCAGCTCAGGTCATGATCCCCGCGTCCTGGGATCGAGCCCTGCCTCAGTCTCTCTGCTTGGCAGGGGGTCTGCTTCTCCCTCTCCCTGCCCCCCCCCCGCCCGCTTGTGCACATGTGCGCTCTCTGTCAAATAAATAAATAAAATCTTTAAAAAAAAAAAAGTGTGTGTCTACGGGTCTGATGGGTGGAGTGAGGGAGGTTAAGTGTGTTTGCCATTTCCCAGACCTGGGACAGGGGTTCAGGTATAGCTGTGTGGCTGTGTGAGCATGTGTGTCTCACAGACGTGTTTCATTTTGTGAAGTGAAGGTTTGTTTGGTTTTTAAAACACGATTGTTAATTGGAGAAATGTGAAATTGGCAACCTATTATTTGTCCCCAAATGTTTTGGAAGTTTAGTAGTCCATGAAGCCCACAAAACTGGGAACCGCGGGTTTTGACAATGCACTGAGGCTCCAGACAGCTGGGTCCAAATCCCAGACCTGCCACTTACTAGCCGAGTAGGTTTGCATGAGTGACATCAAGATTTCTAGGCTCTGTTTTCTTATATGGACAATAGAGATAATAATCTTCCCTTCTCCTGGTGGTGGCGAGCAGTGAATAAGAAAGCATGGATAAAGTGCATAATCAATGGCCAATAAGGAATTGGTGATATTGCTAGGTTGAAGGATCAAAATTGACCTGAACAGCTTTCTAGATGCAGATCCGAAATAATCCAGGACACCTGAGAATCTGCTCTTGTGCCTGCTGGAGGTACACCATCACAGTAATAGGTATCTGGGGACATCCTTAACCCCCAGGTAGCCTCATTTATTTCTTCTCCGCTCACACCTGGAGGCTGGAAAGAAGATTTTTATGTTGCAGACATTGATGGAGCCCAGGTTCAGCGGTCCTGAGCACACAGAGCTGCACTACAGCCCACACACCCGGAAAAGCCAGACCCCACCCTGTGCGGGGATCTCATGTCTGCCCCTTCTTCTCCAGCCCTCATCAGAATGGACAGGACAGGCTGTGTTACCCTCTCCAGCTGCATGCCTCAGTTTCCTCATTTGGCAAAAGGCCTGTGAGTGTGTGGCAGACCCCAGACCCAAGTCCAGGCTCTGTTCATGCAAAAGTAGGAGATGCTTTGTGCACTCACAGCCGTGGGTTGGAAGGACTGAAGTCCTCTTCTGCCCGTGAGGTTCATGTCACCAGGTCCTTTGAGATGTTCCCGACTCTCCCTCAGTGACACCTCATAGATCGGTTGTCTGTGCATTCACTGAAACTTGTCCCATGTTTGCTTTTTTTAGTCTACTGTGATCTGTTGGGAGTCACAAGTATCTCAGCACATCGCCAGCAATACACATAGTGACGGTCCTGGCCAGGTTCACTTTGCTTCCCCTCCCGAGGCTCCATCTTTGTTCTTCTCACTGTACATATTCTCCTTCAGTAATGTTCTGTACTCCCCAAAAACAACGGTTCCTAAATCCGTATCTTCAGCACAGCTCCCACCGTGGACCGTGAGGTCCATAAAGCCCTCCGAGGACTGTCTGTCCTGGATGTCTCTCTCTTTCAACCCTCAGCCCCCAGCCCCTCTTCCCACCTCCGCCTCCAGACCTCGTCCTCCTTGGTCTTTGCAGCCAGGCACCCGGCACAGAATGGGGTGGGCACAGGCTCTGTAAGGACCCCCTTGGGAGGACCTGTCCCGAGTCTGGCGCTCCCCAGTTGGGCCTAGGGGCAGATCCCTCCCACGAGCCACCTGTGGCCTGCAGAGGGACCCGGGAGGCTCCAAGGGGTCCCTGTGGATCTGGTGCTTCAGTTTGGAAATGTTAGGCTTCAGCATGATTTAGTGGCCTGGTATTTCTGAGCTAGTTTACAGTAATCAAGTATTTGTTACTGCTCACTTTCTCCTCCACGGACTGTTGCTGACACAGGAACTTTCTTTGTTGATTAGATTTCAGCCTGTGCTTAACAGTAACCAGTGTGGGGTACCGGGGCTGCCTGAGCTCCAGGACTTACTTTCACACCTTCAGCGGACACCTGCTCTGTCACTTGCTAACTTTGTTAGCAGCGGCTGCTCTGAGTCACAGCCGTTTCAGCTGTGAAATAGGGCTAACCATACCTTCCTCCCCACTGTTCTTGTAGGGATTACAAGAAAAAGAATGCAAAACACTGGGCTAGATTCATAGTATGTGCTTAAGAAACTTACCCCCTTCCACTTGTCCCTTAGGACCCATGTTAATCTGGCTCCTTGGAACCTGTGTTCCCCAACGTGCCCGATGATTCTTTCCAGATAGGAGTGGGCTTCCTTTTCTAAGGTTGAAAGCCTACTGCCTTGCCTCCCGCCCTGCCACGTCACACATCAGTACTTTTAGAGCCTGGAGCCATAGACCTACCAATACGAGTAAGTTGTCCTCCTACCTAAATTAAGTCAGAAACTAGGCTTCTAGATCCCCAGGCCACTATGATTCACCCTAAAAGAAGAGATTCCATGAGGTGTAATGTGTGACTTGCAATTATGAACCCTGCCTATCTGGGCCCCATCCTTGGGCCACCTCAGAACAAGCTAGCTCTCTTCCTGTCTTCTGGCTTTCTCTCATTTTTGCCATGTCTGGAGTGAGGGAAGGCCGAGGCCAGACGAAAACCCCTGACCTTCCAGGTGCTCCCCTTGGTACAACCTACTGGGGGTGTCTGCTTGCCCACACTACCTGGGGGAGCCTGGCCTGGGCCCATAGCTGGACCTTTCCCACCAGTGTGACCGTGCGGCTCTGTGGACCCCCCTCCCTTCAGCATCACCCCCCAACCCGCCATCCCTGTTGTGCTGCACTTGGCGGGAGCCCAGAAGCCGGCTCTGGGTATGAGACTGAGGAGGCTGGCCATGTCTCAGGCCAGCCCCCAGAGGCCATTCTTCCTGTGGCTCCAGGGAATGGCCCATCACTGGGACTCCTTAGAGCACACCGCTGATTTATGTCTTTTTAATCACTTTGGACTCGGACGTTTTATGTTACTTTCAGGGTGTCTTCTCAATCTCATTCTAAAAATATGTCTTCGTTCTCTCCAGGGTAGATTTTTAATTGCCCTTCCCCTGAAAAATGTCGAACAAAATTAGTCTTCAGGATACCAGGGCCCTGAACGAGGCGTCCAGTCGTGTGTTCAGCGCCCGAGGCAGCGCATTTGAGCGGAGTGGAAGTGGCCCCGGTGGGGCTGCCCTCTGGGGGACAGCCAGCTTCTGCGTGTGGACGTCTTCTTATTCAGGGCGTTCTTGTACCAGCTCACAGGTCTTCTGCGGGGAGGAAGGGGTTTACGGCCTGTCCACTATTCCAGCTTTGGGCTGGCTCCTCATGTCAGCGGGCTCTGGACTGGCTGGGTGACTTTCCACGACTCCCTTCTCCGCGAGCCTCGAGGGCCTCATATATAACATGTCACAGAGGCCAGATCAGCACTTTCCCCTTTTGTTCACCTCATGGAATACGGGCAGAACAAAGTATTTTTTTCACACACAGAGATCCAGTCTCCTCCTAGTGACCAGCCTGGGGCTGCAGCCATTGCCTTGCCCACCACTGGGGTGCTCTGGGCCAGACGACTGTGTGTGTGTCCTGCTCTCCACTCCAGCCCACTGACCCTCGTGGGCGCCCCCATGCTCTCTGAAATGAAAGCCAACTCAGCCATTCGAAGCTGTTCAGAGTTGGAACTCACCCAGCATTTTGGTTGCCCCTCAGTACCCAGCGTCCGGCCTCCCTTGCTGTCCCCAAACTGATTGTGTTAAGGATCAGAGGCTCACCTAGGGGAGGCCGAATCCCATGGGAAGTCAGGGCTGGCCAGCTCCAAGGACCAGATCATTTGGTTGGTGTCCTCCCCCACCGCGAGGCGTCATTCCTGCGCCTTCATCTCAGGCTCTGCCCCCTTAGTCCTGGCCTTGCCTTTCCGAGCTTCGTTTTCTTCCTGAGGTCTGCTGGTGCATAACGCGTGCTCTCTGGTGAGAATTCCACAGAAGGGGGTGCGGTGGGCCTCGCTAGCTGGGCAGAGCTCTTCGTGCCCGGGCATCTCCACAGAGAGCCTGTTCCACTGTGTGCTCACTGCCTTTTGGTCGCTGGCACCTGGAGTCCTGTCTGTGTCCAGCGTTCCTCCAGGAACGGCCCCTGGAACCACACTCCCCAGCAGGGAGGAGCAGGCCCCGCGGGTGGCGTGAGCATCTGCTCCAGGCGGCCACCCCCAAAATCCTAGCGAGCCTTCACGTCCCAGCCTAGAGCCCAGGCCTTACCAAGACTGTCAGCTTCTCATTCTCTTTCAGTCCTTGACCGAGACCGTGCAGAGGCGGGACCAGGCCCTGATAGGGATGCTTTTCATCATTAACGTTCCCTCACTTAATTCAGTCCTCACAGTAACCCTCTGGGAAGTCGGTGGGCCTGTTTACCTCCCATCGAACCCGGAAAGGTTCGATGCCTCTCTCGGTGGGACAGCCGAGGTGTGAGTCCAGTGATGTCTGTCTTTCCATCCTGTCCCAGGGCCTCTGAACCCCTAGAGCCCTTGATGTCTGTTGTACACTAGACAACCGTTGGCCCCCGTTCTGTGCCATCTCCTGGGGTGGCCTGCATTGTGCTGATCTCTCCTTGGTCCCCTGCTGAAGGCGTGTTTGCTTCTCCCCCCGTTAGACAGGTCGCCACGGGGAGGGCACCTGTTAGACAGGTCGCCACGGGGAGGGCAGGTACAGGGGGGTCAGCTGCTCAGCATTCGCCGCCTCTGCTCTTGACCTCTGCCTAAGCTGCTTCTCCTTGGGGAAGAAGTGAAGGATTCCTGGGCCAAAATACATTCTGCTTGTCCTGAATGTTAGGAAGAAAGTTCTAGAAGAGTGTGAGTGTGTGTCTCTGTATGTTTGTCTCTGTGTGTCTGCAAGTATGTGTCAGCATGTGTGTTTGTGTGTCTGTGTGTATCCCTGTGTATGTGTGTGTATGTTTCTCTATGTCTATGTGTCTGTAAGTATGTGTCAGGTGTCTGTGTGTCTGTGTGTCTCTTAATGTGTCTGTGTGTGTGTCTCTGTATGCATGTGCGTGGTATGTGTCTGTGGCTGTGTGTGTGTCTCTGTGTCCATGTGTTATGTGTGTGTTGTATCTTTGTGTCTGTGTTTTGTGTGTGTTATATATGCCTCTGTGTGTGTTATGTGTGTATTGTGTCTCTCCGTGTCTCCATGTGTGTCTGTGTGTATGTGTGTCTGTGTATGTGTGTGTTTCTATATGTGTGTTGTGTGTGTCTGTATTTCTGTGTGTGCTGTATGTGGGGGGATCTATGTATATCTGTGTGTGGTGTGTGTGTTGTATGTCTCTCCATGTCTCTGCATTTCTATGGGTATTGTGTATATTTGTGTGCATGTCTGTGTGTGTGTGCCTCTTTGTGTATGTCTGTGTGTGTGTGTTGTGTGTTTTGTGTGTCTCTCCATAGCTCTCTGTGTTTCTGTATATTTTTGTGTCTGTGTATACCTGTGTGTTGTGTGTGTATGTGTGTCTCTTTGTCTGTGTCTCTGTGTCTGTGTGTGCCTCTGTGTCTGTTTGTGCCTCTGTGTCTGCCTGTGTCACTGTCTGTCTCTGTGTGTTTGTGTGTGTATGTGCCTGTGTGTGTGTCTGTGTCCATCTGTGTGTTTGTGTGTTTCTGTGTGTGTGTGCACTTGTGTCTGTGTGTGTGTGTGTGTGCCTGTGTCTGTGTGTGCATCTGTGTCTGTCTCTGTGTATGCATGTTATCTCTGTGTGTGTGTGTGCCTGTGTCTGTGTGTGCTGTATGTGGGGGAGTCTGTGCACATCTCTCTGTGTTGTGTGTGCATGTTGTGTGTGTGAGTGTCTGTCTCTGTGTTTGTGTGTGTGTTGTATGTGGGGGGGTCTGTGCATGTCTCTGTGTTGTTTGTGCATGTTGTGTGTGTGTGCATCTGTGTCTGTCTCTGTTTCTGTGTTGTATGTGTGGGGGGGGTCTGTGCATGTCTCTCTGTGTTGTGTGTATGCATCTGTGTCTATCTCTGTGTTTCTCTGTGTGTTATATGTGTGTGGGAGGGGTCTGTCCACGTCTCTCTGTGTTGTGTGTGCATGTTGTGTGTGTGTGCATCTGTGTCTGTCTCTGTGTTTCCGTGTGTGTTGTATGCGTGGGGGGGGTCTGTCCACGTCTCTCTATGTTGTGTGTGCATGTTGTGTGTGTGTGCGTCTGTGTCTGTCTCTGTGTTTCTGTGTGTGTTGTGGGGGGGGTCTGTGCACGTCTCTCTGTGTTGTGTGTGCATGTTGTGTGTGTGTGTGTGCATTGTATGCACATGCCCGCAGGTAGGCAGTTAGCCGGCAGGGGCCCCCTCGAGGCCCTGACAGATGACGCCGTGCTCCCTCTAGCAGGCCCCTAATTCCCGTTCAGCGCCAAGCCTGCGAGGGATCCAGTCGCTCGCCCACACCTCCATCGGTAAAATGCCAACAAGCCATTTATGTCCCTGTTTCTTAGAAAAGGAAAAACTCAAGTCATTCAACAAAAGCAGCCCATGAATGAGTGTGGAGATTTTTCTTTCAGGACCATGGGGGCTGGCCTGTGCGAGCTGGAGGTTCTGCCAGGAGCAAGGCCGGCTCCCGGCGGGGAGCAGAGCCGCGGCTGAGAGGAGCCCGCTGCGGCCTGGTGGTCGTGTGGCTCCCATGGCTCCCGGGGCTTGCTTGGCAGTGAGAGGGGTGTCACTCTTGCCAGCGCTGGCTGCGCCTGGCTGAGCGGGGGCGGGTGAGGACTGCGGAGGATTAGGGAGGCCTCCATCCCGGGATGGGGTCGTTCTCCCACTGAATCCCACCACGCGTGGGAGCAGGACCCCACGCCGAAGCCTTGGGGGGCTGAGATGTGCTCTTGGAGGTGTGTTTGGGTGGGTGCCGGGAGGGGCTCCTCTGGGTTGGTGCTGATGCTCTTCTACATTGTCCAAGGTAGGCGGCCTCCGGGTGTGGGGGCCGTGTGCGGGGGCTGGGCACGGCTGGGCTGCATCCCCACCCGGCCGGGAGCCGCAGGCCCCTCTGACGTGGAGCTTTTGGCTGGCTTCCACAGGTGGTCCCCAGAGAAGCTTGCATCATGGGAAGTGGTTTTCGCCCACCTGCTCATTGTTTCTCTTTTCTGCGGGAATGTATAAGCCCGTGTAATTCCCCTAAACCACTGTGCCAGGCCTGGGGGTGGGCAGTCCTCTTCTGGGGCCTGCTGTCACAGGCGGTGTGTGCTGAGCAAGGAGAGGCGCCTGCGGGGTCACCTCCCCCACGGACCCCTGGGGGCCGGCTCCTCATGCCAGCATCCCTTCCCTTCGCACAGGGCCTCCTTCCGCCCCGCTGGCTGTGCTCCAGGGCTCCGTCGGCCCTTGCATTCAGATCCTCTTTGAGAATTTCTTAAGCAGTTGCAGAGTCATTGCTTCTTCCTCTCCCAATTCCCAAGCAGCTTCAGGAAGGAGACTGGACTCCTGTTCCCCCAAAGGGAAATGGGCTCAGGGATTTCTGGAGTGTTTGATTCCCCCACAGCTTGGTGGGTCTGTGAGAAGAGGCCTCACCTGGGATAAGGTCAGTGAGGAGAGTTGAGGTGAGGTCAGTCAGGTGGCAAGGTCAGTCAGGAGAGGCCTCGCCTGGGACGGGGAGGGCAAACTTATGGGAACCTTATCCAGCTCTTCACTCATTGGGGTGCGGGTGGGAGGGGAATGCCGGGTTGGAGCTTCTCACCCTCCTGGCCCATGGCTTGTGCTCAGGGACACCCCCTGAGCTCCTTCTCCAGCAGGGGGTGTCCTAGGCAGGCTCCCCCTGCCCTCCTCTGCCCCACGCCATGGCCCAGTCTCCCACAATAATGCACAAAAAGCAACAGAATCATAGGAGCTTGGTCACAGGCTTCCTCAAAAGGGTTGCCAGAGATTCCACATATCACATCCCCAAGATGCATTCCCCAAATCTCTCTGGAACCTCTTATCTCCTGGAAGTTTCCCAATCCAGACCACTGCTCAGACCTCTCCCCTCCCACTTACCAAGCATAGAGCCTTTGCTGATGTGGCCCTCATGCCACACTCACCTCCTTCCCAGCCCTCCGCCCTTCCCACTCCCATAGGCCCGACTTGCCGGCCCCTCCACACAGCTTCCTGCAGAACAGGCTGTGTCTTCTTGTAATGAAAGCACCGCCCACCGCTCTTTTTCCAGCCCAAGATGGGTAGAACCAAGAGACTTCTAGAATGAATGCTTGCGGCTTATCTTTGATAAAAGTGGTAAATGCATTTGTTTCAGATTATGTATTTTAAAAGCCAGTAGATGATTATTTACACACTTTTCCCTAAAATGGATCTTTGGGACCTCTGAGTGTGTGTGTGCATGTGCGTGAGTGTGCACGCTTACGTGTGTGTGCGTATCGTGTAAGAATGGGTGCCTGATGGAGATCAGGCACCCATGCTCATGACTCTGTCACCAATTGGTTTACTTTGGTTCACTTTGACTGCTATATACTTTTAAATTGTTCTTATTATTTGTCATATATGGTTTCATTTATAGCCAAAGTGGGTCTCTTTGGCTGTAAAATGTGACAAAGACAGGAAACATAAAGAACATTTATGTTGAACCTCCCCACGCTAATGAGGAGTCGAAGAATGATAATTCTACAAATTTGCCTCAAAGACGTTTTTTCTAGATCCATAAGTTGTGCTCATCTGATCCGAGTTCTTATTTAGGTCATCTAAATGTCTTCAGTACATTAAATGAGAGGAAGAGAGACGGAAATTGGTGGGGGTGAGGGGTGGCTAAGAAAATAGAGATAATTTCACCAGCTTGTCTTTTCATTGATTGGAAAAAATTATTGCCAGCAATGTGTTATTTTGAAGAACTTACAGCTCTGTCTGAATCCTGCTTTACCTTATCATTTAGATAATGGGAACATTACAAAAATAACACAGTTGATTTTCCTTAAGCTCAACATGCAAGAATTCTAAAGATCAGGTCACAGAAACAGTTTCTATCTATTTTTGAAGCTGATGCACATAATTAAGTTTCAATTATGTTTTAAATATATGTTGGTCCCTGAACCAAAATGTCCTTTTTTATTTGTCAACAAATCAGTCTTGCCTTGCACAACTAATTTAAAGGAAATGAAATGTTGTGTGTAACTTGTTAAACGGAAAAATGTTGAAATGTGTCCTTATATATAATGAACGTTATTAAAAATTGTCTTTTAATGTTCATTTAATATAATCTTTGAATAATATACTCATATAAAATATTTAACTAAAAATCTTTTTTACTGTAAGCCATGCAAAAATGATAAAATGATTTTTTTTAATTGTAGGGAGTTTGTGAAATTATAGATTGCTGTGAATGGAGTTCATTAGTCAAAAACAGGATTGGAAATGCCGATTGAGAGGCACAAAACCCAGGAGCTCACAGCAGAGAGCGCGAGCCAGGGAGGAGAGGCCAGCTGTGGGGGGCCGTGAGGCTGGGGAGGGACCAGCCCCCGTGGGGTACGGAGCATTGCAGCTTCTTCTGGTCTCTGGCAAAATTCCTGCTCACTTTGCAGAGCCCAGAGCCCGGCCCCCACTACAAATGCCAAACGCTAGCCAGAGAGGCCAGGGCGCTTTTCAGTGTTGCCTTCACCTCTTCTTTCCTGAAACTAAGTCCCGATGAAAAGTACATTCTTCAGAGATGGACTGAGCCCCATTTCTGTAGCCACCGATGCAGTGTGTCTCCCCAAGAGCAGCCCCAAAAGGTGCATCCCAAGGCTAATCCCCAACTAAGCTGCTTTGCCAGCTTGCCTTAGATTAGACCAGGTGGACAGGATGCAGGCGACGTCATTTCTAAGAACTGGCTGTCACATGACTTAGCAGGATGCTAGAAGCCCCGCAAGATTCTGTCCCTGAACCATTTGTAGGAACTGGCAGGACCCCGGGGCACAGATCATCCAAGCCAGCTCTCTTTCTGTGTAGGGGACAGATAGGAGCCCAGAGGTGGGAAGAGCTTGCCCGGGGCTTTGTGGTGGTCCAAGACGGTCTCCGGTGTGCAGGGAATCTTCAAGAGCACTCGAGTTCAAGAGTATGCTCCATGTAGAAGGTACTAATCACAAGCTGATTGTGCCTTTCCTGTTCCCTGAGAGATGGCCTCAGGCTCCGCTCTCGGGGAGAGGCTCTGGAGGGAGGGGCAGCACGGACTGGGGAGAAGGGGTGTGTTCAGGACGGAGGATTAACTTCAAGAACAGCAGAGACCATTTCACCGTGGTCTGGCTCTGTAGGTATTTTGTGACCCGTCCTGCAGGGACATTTATTTGTATCTATTCCAGTTGGTTGACCTGCCACAGCCCATCCTCAAATGTATCAATCCAAGGTACTATTATTTATAGAATCATTGACTCTCAAGCTCCCCAAGGGCTCCCTTGCCAAGTGACTTCCCAGCCGCTGCAGTCTTCTCCAGGGGCAGGAGCATGCTCCCCACGCCGCTGTCCATTCCTTCAGACGCAGCCTTCTCCCCTAGCTTGTCCCCTGTGGTTCCAGTTCTCTCTGCCCCTTGGGGCGACCCAGAGCACACCTGCCCACCTGCCCCAGGACAGCCTTTCAGATGCATGCCAACAGTGATGAGCCCCTCCCTGTTGCTGCAAATGAACCCCGAGGCAGGAACAACATCTCCAGCCCTGCTCCTCACTCAGACTTATCACGACCTCTTAGCATCCCAAGCACCTGTCACTCTGTGGGTGGCAGTCTGTCCACATCCCAAGGAAAGCGTGGCACGAGAACCACGTGCAGTGCTTGGAGTGATAACCAGGACAGCAAAGGGCAGGGCTGCCAGCTCTTTGTGCCAGGATCTCGACGAACAGCTGGGCCTAGTCACAGCTGACAGCTCTTCTCGAAGCTTCTGTGTTCCAGGGGGGCGATGCAGTTTGGCATGGGGATGAGGTGCACGTGAGGGGCTGTGGAATCTGACCTCCGGAAGGACTGCATGTGTTGTTCAGAAAGAACGTTTCTTTCCAAGGCCTGTTTCTGTTCTAACCAGAAAAGTGATGTCACCCTTTTATAGGGTGACACGGACTCGAAATGTTAAATGATATCTCTAATGATACCCGGGCCTCTTGATAGGCACCCCACAGGCCAGGTGACAGCCAGAGGGACCTCTGAAGGCCCCTACTCTTTCCCAAACCCGAGGACCTAACCGGAGCTCAGGGTCCCCCGAAATTTCACCCAAAGGCGCCAGCTAGTTACAGAGTAGGGTGATCGTGTGAGAGCCTCTTCTAAGCAGGGCCGCGCGTCCAATTGATCATTCTGGGTCCAGTACTTCCACAGTGTTCTACATTTGCACCAGAATGGAGGCGAACGTCACAATATGGCGTGCTCATAGGAAAGGAATGAAATCTGTCAAAAAGCACTCTTGACTGGGGAACTTCTTTAACCTGAGTTGCCAGGAAGTCTGTGACAGTGAGCAGCCGTGCTCTGGTTGACATATCCCGATGAAAAATCGGTATGAGTGGAAATACCATTTTTTAAACTTGCAGGTATTAATAGTAACTCGGTGTTCTGCGTGAGGGGCAGGGGGAGGCATGTCCCGTGTGCCCACATGAATGTTTATGAGCTTGTAACCTTCTGTGGCGGCATTCCATCATCGCAGCGAAATTGCCACCTGTCAGCCCCTGTGGACAGTCACGTTAAAAATGGCTTTGAGGGAGGGATGGCTCATGCGGTCAGGCATTTTGGTGTCACACTCAATTGGCTAAACATAGTCATTTTGGGTTCTATTATTGACTAATTTGGTAATTCACCTACTGGGAAATATTTAAAGATAGAAATGTAAAAATCCTGTTGGTTCACGAGCAAGGTCTTTGATGTCAGTTTTGTGACATATTTTTAAACACTGGGAGCTGTTCTGCCGGAATGGTCTGGCATGTCGTAGTTAAGTAAAGCAGTGTTGGAAGCCCATCAGCTGTCTGCCCATCTTCCCGTGCCCATGCAGGCTCCTATCAGGGCCGCTCTTTTATACCTGGGCGGTTCTGGCTTAATAGAGAATGCCATTAACAAGCGTGCCAGAGTGTGTCCCTGTCTGGAGCCTTGATTAGCCATCGGCATGCTCACAAGCTCGTTTCTTGATTGGTGTTGAAATATGTCACACCCCGATGGAGCATTGCAGGTCGTCGCTGCTGATGGATTAATGACAAAGCGCCTGCCGCCCGGCCTCCCTCACGACAGCAGCCATCCCGAGGAAGGAGTGTCCGGCTGTGTCTGTAGGAGACTTCGGCATGGCGAGGTGTGCAAGCTTCTGGGGGTCTGCGTGGGCAGCAGTGGAGAGGAAGGGGTGCTCTGGGACAGGCTGGTGTGTCTCTCTCTGTCCCCTGCATGTGAGCTTTGGGAGCTTGAGGCCCCTGTTGTCCTAGAAACGTTTTTGAGGTGTTGAGGGTCTGAAGATTTTTCTAGTGTTCCCCAAGGCCCACCCGATCTTCCTTGCATTCCAGAATCCCTTTAACCTGTCTCGTGTTATGAGGGGTGTGCGTGTCTCAGCTCCTCTTACATACCCACACCAGCAACGACCACAGCTGCCGTGCATAGCCACCATTGCCAGAGTACATCTGGCTTAGAATCCTCTTGGGCTCAAGAAGGGCAGCTTTGTCTGCCGCCCACACCCCTCACACATTTCCTGTTATGTTACCCGGGCTGAGATCCCTACTCAATGCAAACAGGAATGTATAGCCGAGTTGGGAGGAGGGTCCCCTCTTGCACTCAAACCCAGGAGCTCAGCATACCCAGAAGATTTCACAAGGTGCATGGCATGGCATGAGGACTTTGGCTCCCCTGACAGAACCAGCAGAGCCTCCAAATACTTCTTGAGTATTCACATCCCAAATGCCCCGCTTTCCCTATAAGGCACCTCTCCAGACAATCCATGGAAAGTTCTTGAGCTAGGCTTGAGCTAGGCTGGGCTCTGGGTTCTCTCCCTGATTCTGGTGCTAACTTAAGGGGTAACCTTGCTCGGGCAAGTGTCTTCTCCTCTTTGGGCCTCAGCTTCCCCATGTGCACAACAAGGGGGCTTGGAACACATGACCGACACTTCAGTTAACAGCTGTGGACATTCACCTCTCACCAACGTAAGCCTGCACTTGGGCACATATATACATGCGCACACGCGCGCACACACACACACACACGTGCCCAGCTGGGTCCTGATCCCTCACTGATGAGCTCAAGGTCTCTCCTCTCCATGTGAGCCCCTGCTGTGCAGCCCAGGGAGTGGTGGCTGCTGGCATTGGCCTGGGGCCCCCACCAGTCCCGGGAGACGCTGCAGCCGGCAGCTGAGGTGTGTTTCTCACCGTGCAAGCCGCGTTTCTCACCGTGCAAGCTGCCCTCCAGCCCTGAAGGATAGAGCAGGCTCCAAGTGTGGGCCCTCACTGCACTACTTGATGGGGTTTTTTGCTTTATGAGTATCGTGCCTGCCCTATCAACAGTTTAGGAAATAGAGATGAGGAGAAGGAAATCAGCAGCTACCCACCACCATCACTTGCTAAGTTTCCTTCTCGTGATGTTTCACAAGTGTACTTTATTTTTTCATGTTTGGCACTATCCTAGGCACTGCATGTGTATTAACGATGTGAATCTTTGCAACAGTCCTTCTGGAAGGAACTAACAGAAGACCCTGTTTTACAGACGAGAAAACTGACTGGAGGTTGAGTGAGCTGCTGAGGAGACTCAGCTGCTAGAGCTGGGATTTGAACCCTGGCCTTGGGACCCCAGAACTTCCGCTCCTTCCGCTGGTGTGATTCTCACGTGTGTGAAAATCACCTGGAAGGTTGGTTAGAGCACAAATCAGTAGGCCCACCTCGAGAGTTTGGGATTTGGTAGGTCCGAGCCTGAGATTCTGCTTCTAACGAACCCCCAGGTGATGCCGCTGCAGCTGCTGGCTTGGGGTCCACATTTTGAGAACCCCCGGACTGCTCTACATTTCTTCCTTGCCTAGACCTAGCTCCTGACTTCCTGACTGATTAAGAAGGCATCGCCCGATGTGGCTGTTAAGCTTCACAAACATCACTTTCTATGGCTGCATGTATGGTGCGTGTTCTTTAAAACAAACCTGTTGAGCCTTGGACACCACCCCTCCCTCCCCCACAGTTATGGCTCTCCCTGAGAAGGGCTCATGGGGCCCTCGGGCTGCTCCCAAAGTGACAGTACCTTGGGTTAATCCGTGCCCAAGGCCGTTTCCAGTTACCCGAATCTGACCCATTCTTCAAAGCCCAATTCAGCTTTCACCTCCACCAGGAAGCCCACCCTGCCTATACCAGCCCCTATGGCTAGAGATCCCCTGCTGAGAACAGTCACATGGGTGCTGCTGTGGTTGATGGCCTCATTTAGAGCCTGGGAATGAATTTTGTCTCTTCCAAAGAGTGACCCTCAAATCCCAGAGCCATAGACCATCAGCCCCTGTAGGGCCGCTGGAGGACGTTTGATCTGCCCCTCCCCCCATTGTATAGATGATGACACCAAGGCCCAGAGGCAAAGAGGATTGTCCCTGGTCACACACAGTACTGTCCCTATAAAACTCCATTTTGAATTAATTCATGACAACTAAATATATATATTTTGACCTTACAACTGATTTACAATTACTGCTTAAAATGCCTTCCCAGGTGTGGCTACATAGAAAGCAATCAGACTTGAGAAAGACTGGGTACAGCATCTATCACTCCCTCCCCGCATGCAGCCTGGGGATGCTTACGGCCCGCTGCCACAGTATTGTCTGAAGGCTTTCTAGCACCTGTGCGGGTAGCCGCTGGAGAAGGCACCGGATTTTGGATCCCATTCCCAACATTTCTAAGAGGTCCACCAGAGCCAGGGCCCCCTTGGCTCTTCTGACTCCCCAGGGGCTAGAGCTGAGTTTACAGGTGCCCAGAGTTTGCAGATGGGTCCTTTATGCAAACGTGTGTGTGATCTTGTGCAGAGCCCAGGGTGGAGAGCAGCAATGGGGTGAATAATGTGGTAGAAAGCCACAGCTGGTCTTTCTCTGTGGGAGGGAAATATGCCTGGAGGCTTCTGTTTTTATTATCTAACAAGTGTATTTTCTCTGAAGCGGGCTCAAAATGGGGCGAGAATAATTATTCCCTGCAGCCCTACCTCCGCCGCCTCCTCTCGGGGGACCGCTGTGACACGCTCCTGGCTGGCCTTGCTCCCTCAGCCCCTCCACCGCAGCTGTCTCTCGGTGGCCGCCGTGAATACGGATGAGGTTCGTCATTTCCAACCAACCCTTATCTTTTTCTTATTACAAAAGCAATATACGTTCATTATTTAAAAACCAGAAAATGTGAACAAAAAAGAAGTGTACGGAAATACCTCATTATACCACCTACCCCAAAGATAACCATTGTATAAAACTATAGGTATTGATTCCAGATTATCTTTTCTCTCTTTCCTCATTCTCGCTTTCATTTAAGGCTTTAATGTACATATAAACATGATATTTAGTGTTACAGGGTTGTTGTTTTTTTTTACCCGTAAATGAAATCATGCTTACGCATATCACAACCTGCTTTTATCACTTAGAGTATCTCGGGCACCTTTCCATGTCAATGCTGGAATATCTAACTCATCCTGGTTAAATAGCCTTCAATAATTCATAATGCTCAAGCACTGATTTATGCAATCCTCTTTTGTTGGCTGTTGAAATTATTTTCAAACTTTCCTTGTGAACTACGCACCCATCTTGGTGCACTGCCCAGTGACCTGGTGAGTTCATCGGCTCTTGTTTCGGCGGTGAAGCTGACCAATTCCCCCGTTCGAGCAGATATTTACCGAACTCTTGCCAGGGTCCTGCCGTGGTGCCACATACTGGGGCTACTGTAAGGCCCAGGCTGACCAGGTCCCTGTCATTGCACCTCCAGAAAGCGGACGTGGCTCGTAAACAAGAAACAAGGAAATTTTAAAAATCACTGCAGGCTGTGGGAACTGCTGTACAAGACCAACAGGATGAGGTACTAGAGGGATCGAGGGAGGAGGCAAGACAGCCCCCAGGGACGGGAGGTCGGAGGAAGCCTCTCTGAGGAGGTGCGTTTGAACGGGACCTGCAAGAGAAGAAGCCGGGGCTAAGCAAGATGAACGGGGGGCTGGTGTGGCTGAGGAATGGGAGGGAGGCACAGAGCGCAGGCGGCCAGGGGCCAGCTGGCCTAAGAAGAGACTGGAGAAGTAGCGGCGACGGGAGCACTGGAGGCCCCATGGGCTGCGGTGACTATGTGGGTTTCATGCCGGGAACAAGGTGACATGGCAGTGGTAGGGGGATGAAGGGACAGGAAAGGCACTGAGATTTATTTGGAACTGGAACCTACAGGACATTGAGGTGGGCCTGGGAGGATGGGGCCCCCAGGAGAAGAATCAAAGAGAGACTTTGATTCAAAGAGAAGAATCAAAGGAGAATTCTGGGTTCATCCGGAGGAGCCTGCTTCTGCCTCCTCACTGGTTGCCAGAGTGAGTGCCCTGAGTTGTCCCCATGAGGGCAAGGGAAAGCCTCCCACCCTCTGGCCTGCCTCCTCGGCAGGGAGAATGCCTGCAGGGATGCCCACATTTGCCTCTTCAGCGGGGTCTCTGTAGCCTCTTGGAGGGTGGACATCTGTCCTAGTCCAGAGTCTCCAACAGCAGAAGGGTTAGCTCTGTGACAAGGAAATCCTACAAAGCGTGTACTGAAATCTCTTTACGAAGTTACCAGGGCGCCTGAGTTACAGGGACTGGAGACCCATTAGGATATTGCCGGGATCCTTTTGTTCCAAGACTTTGCTGCACAGCTGGCCCCAGGAGGGAGTGTAGGGTTGGGAAGGGGCAGAGCAGTGGCCAGAGGCTGCTGGCAGTGCCATCCAGGTGCAGGATACCCCACATCCCCTGCCGTAGCTGGAAGGAGAAGCATGCCGATAGGAGGCACATACAGAGGCAAACAGATTCCCAGTCTGATTTCACAAAGCAATAACGGTGTGTCTTTTTAAAAGATGAAAAATGCAACTGTTAGTGTGCAGTTAAGTGTGCTCCCTCTTTGGGGGTGTGTGTGGTGGGGTGTATGTGAGTGCACAGTCCTTAAAAACAAAAGCTGGGCTCTGGGTCATGGTCCAAAGCCAGGAACTCCGTGCCTTGACAAGGCAAAGAGGATGGTTTTGTTCTGTGGGAGAAAAAGACCTTGTCCAAACGCTCCGCTGGGGCAAGGGCACCAATCAAGTGTACAACCCTAATTGAAACTTCAGGCCATTGTAATGTACAGTTCCAGAGTGGGCTGAAGTTCTCTGGATTTCATGCTTGGGCCTTTTAGACAGGAAGGGAGAAAGAAAGAAATGGAGAGATTGAGATGCCTCCCCCCTCCGCCCCAGGCCATTTCTGGTAAACCAGTTACTGAGGTTTTATACACATTTTTACAAAGGGACAAATCTATGGGTCAGATGAAGGAGCTTCGCAGAGGGCTGGGTTTTGACATGCTGTAAATAGTTGTCCGTAATGGGAGAGACCGGTTACACTGAGCCATTACTGTGATTAAATCCTCAGCCTCCGCAGGTCCCCTTGGCTCTCGGGCCAGCTGTGAGACGCACACAAACGCTCTGTCATCACGTGGTCTGGGCAGCCCGTGCCCGCCAAAGGCCTGAGGCGGGGGTAGTGAGCATCCCTGGACGTGGGCTGAGGAAGGATCTGGGAAGCAGAGAGGAGGTGAGGGCTGGTGCCGGCCAAGGGAACCAGTGGTCTTGTCATAAGCAAGCCTCACCCCCTGCCTTCACATCGTCCCGTG
This sequence comes from Potos flavus, assembly GCA_028534135.1. NCBI lineage: Eukaryota > Metazoa > Chordata > Mammalia > Carnivora > Procyonidae > Potos > Potos flavus. Next base: position 15,331,970 of record CM052885.1, read on the forward strand.
GCTGTATGCGCCAGAGGCCAGTGTGAGGCAGAAGCTGGGTGTGACTTGACAGGTGAGGAGGCCGTAATTAAGTCGTTGAGGAAAGTTCCCTAGAAGTGGCATAATTTCAGTGTGGCCTTTGGAATGGGGCATGTCAGCAGCTGGGGTGGAATGCTGAGGGGCATTCTGGTAGCATAGAGGTGTGAAAATGCGTGGAGACCACTGGAAGGCACCAGATGTGGTGTTGGTAGATGAGGGGTATTGGGAGACCATGGGAGGTAGACTGGGTCACATTTTGAATGATCTTGAAGGCCATCCTGAGGTGTCCCTTCTGAGGCTACGGGAGCTGCGGGCGGGTTTTGTGCCCCGAGTGAAGGCGTCACGTGGCAAAGATGGCACGGTCGAGCAAAGGGCACGGCTGGGCTGGGTGGGAGAGAAGTTACAGGCCATTGAGAGCTGTGGTGTCGAGACAGACATGACGATCCTGAACGGGACAATCCTAGTGGCCACGGCAAAAAATCGACAGGGCTTGGGAATCCTTTTGGAAGACATGGTGAAGGAGAAGTCAAGTTCACCTCCCGAGTTTGGGAAATAAGCTGCTGTTGCACGTACATCAATTTTCTACTCTGCTAAGTTTATTCATTTAAGTGCCCAAAGTTAAATTAACTCTTTTTGGTAGACAGCTTTCTAACTAGTGACCACTGAACTCCAGCCTCTGCGTTTTTAAGCAAAGGAGGTAGAACGTAACGTAAATACAGCTTGAGGAGACTGTTGCTATGAATAGTTGGAACTGCCCTCCTCGTCCCACACCTCAAGGCCTGTTGAGGTGTTCCGGACCCTTTGCCCCAGCCCTGAATGGCCCCAGGCTATTGTACTTAGCAAGTTCTGGGTCTTCTCTTTAAAAAGAAAAAAAAAGCTATTTCTTCCTCCCAGTTCTTCCCTTCTTTGCTTCCAGCTGTCATTTCTCAGTTGTCAAGCTTTTAGGACACTCATTCTCCTGCTATTTCTAATCTTCTGCCCCAAGCTTTTCCAATCTACAATTCTTCTTAAAATGAAGTGCATGGCCATTGTGAGGGTTGTTTCCCTCGTTAACTGGCGGGGTCCTTCCATTACTTCCACTTCCGTAGCTTTACTGCAGATGACTGAGCTCTGAGTACACGAGGCTGTTTTCCTATCCCTTCGGTATTACCCCCAGTGCCTAGCACGGAGCTGAGCACGTTGTCGGTACTCGGTAAACATCTATAGATTTAAGACTTGTAAATAGCCTTCTGTGTATTTTTCTTTTCCTGCATCATCAAAGGAGTCTACCTTTAGTCCCTTGAAAGCTGATCTTACAAAGCCATTTGGAGAGCCGGGTTTTCTTCCCTTTAGATGTGGTGTTAATTGTTTGGCTGTTGCCTGCAGCAGTGTGGAAGTCTGTGCCTGGGGAGAATAGCACTGCCTGTCCTCATTGTCTGTGGATTTAGGCGCCAAGTGCAGCCCCGAGAAAAGCAGATGAGTCACAGGTGTGGATCCGCTGGGTGGCTCTTGTTGTGAGCGGTACAAAGCCACAGGTGTGCCTTGAGTGTGCGAAGCAGGAAAAGGAGGCTTGATGATTTGGAGGGTCCCAGGTCAAGTTAGCTACACGTGGACTCGAAAATGCTTTGGAGATGCAGCCAGCCAGCCTTCCACAGCCATGGAGGAAATGAGAATGATTTCTGGTCTTTGCTGTTGGGGCACCACTGAAGCCCAGGTCTTGCTAGGTCAATGTCTGCGTGCCCAGAGCTATACATTAAAAATATACCTCAGTCTTGGGTGCTATTTCTCTGACTAGGAGCTGGGTCTGTTTATTCCCTTGCGGTTGCTAGGAGCGTTGTAGACCAGAAGGAAGGGAATGGAAGATGAATGATTTTAAGCATATTTTCCAAGAGGAATGAAACTGTAAACACAAATTCTCACATACCAGAAAGTAACTGGTTTCCACCCACTGTAGCAAAAGCTCATTTCGAGATCAAGACTCTCTGAAAATCAATCCCCTGTGCTCTGGCTTGGCTGGGCCGATGGCTTGATTGAAAGTCCTAGGTCAGCAGGAATGTGTGGGCAAGGTGTAGTAAGTAGGCCACGTCTATGCAAACCAGCCTCTGAATCGGTTATTTAGAACAACAGACTGGGGTGACATCAGCGATCATCCTAATCTGGTTCATCTGGGAGCAGCCGTGGATCTCCGAATCTCATTTAGTGCCGCAAGATTGAAGTTGGTTTCAGATTGCTATCACCGTCGTGTGCAGTAGTCTCCTTTATTTTAACACGGTCCTTAACACGGATAAGTGGGCATCCCTCTTGCTAGAGAGACTAGGGGAAAAGGCACTGTCTTTTATGTGGGTGACATGGCTTTATTTTCACAGATGCAGAAAGAGCTTAATAGAGTGCGGGCTCTGCTATCTAATTATTACCATCAGGACGGCTGCTGAATTCTAAACCCAGAGTCAACACTTTTGACATATGTTCTCCGGCATTTAACTGGCTTATGGCAAACATCCTGTCTCAATTTCTATATTGCCAGGCAAAAATCCACACCAAAATGTATGGCCCAAAAGAACAACAGTCATTCTTTGCTCAGGATCCTTGCAGGGCAGGCAGGGCCCAGCCAGGATGGTTCATCTCTGCTCTTCATGATGTCGGCTGAATGCCGTGACCCAGGTGGAAAGGTGCATGTCCAAGCAGTTCATTCACAGGGCGGGCAAGTTGTTGCTGGCTGTCAGATCAAAGCTCAGCTTGGGCTGTTGACCAGAGCCTCGCTTCCTTCCCTTGTGGCCTCTCCCGGTAACTAGGTTGGGTTTTTCTCAGCACGGTAGTTGGGTTCTGAGAGTGTCCTAAGAGGAAAAGTTCCCAGAGGACAAGCCCCACTGTGCAAGCCCAGATTAAGCTTCTGCTCATATCCTACTTGCTTTTATCTCATTGGCTAAAACCAGTCACACAATGTGGCAGGGACCATAATGGCCCCCTAAGGATGTCCATATCCTAGTACCCGAAAACTGTGAATTTGGTCTCTTTCCCGTGGCAGGAGAGAGTTTGCAGATGTTAAAGATCTTGAGATGGAGATTAATCTGGATTATATGGGTGGGCCCAATGTCATCACAAGGGGCCTCATGAGCAAAAGCTGTAGATAGAAGATTCAGTGTCCAAGAAAAAGCTGGGAGAACAGAAGCAGAGTTTGGAGTAATGCAGAGGTTGGCTTTGAAGTTGGAAGTAGGGGCCACAAACAAAGGAAGGCAGGCAGCCACTCAAAGGTGGAAAAGGCAAGGACACGGAGTCTCACCTAGAGCCTCCAGAAGGAACACTCTTGCTGACACCTGGATTTTAGCCCAGTGAGACTCATTTTAGACTCCTGACTTCCAGCATCATAAAATAATAAATTTATGTTGTTTTAAGCCACAAGTTTGTGGTGATTTGGGACAGCAGCAATAGGAAATGAATGCACAAGGGCCAAGCACAGAGTCAGTGTGGAGCAGACGTACACAGAGGGAATGTAGGAGCCTGGGCTTATGGGGGATCCCCAAGGTAACAGTCTACCATTCAAAACAGGGTACTTCCTGCAAACCAGAATATCGTTGGTTTCCATCAGGAAGTGATTTTGCTCAGAGTTAAGTATTTTATGGGTGCCTTATCATAACTTCTCCTGGTCAAGGTGAGCATTTAGTTTTCTATGCTGCACTCTATCCCAACCTAAAATTGTTATTTTTACCCTGAATGGGACACCACTTTAGGGCCTTGTGTGGGAACCAAGCCAAGATTCTTTTTCCTTTCCCCAATTTTTATTATGAGAAATTTCAAACATAGAGAAAAGTGGAACGAACAATAAAATGAATTTCTGGATACCACCTAGATTCCATCATTGTTGACATTCTGACATATTTGCTTAATTTATAGTTGTGTGCATATTTATCTAATGTATATCTATATATCTGTATCTATATACATATATATGTGTACTATATATATGTATATATATATCTATATATGTAGATTTAGGTATGTAAATATATGTAGATATAGATATATACTTTTTGTTTGTTTGTTGCTAAGCCTTTTGAAAGCTGCAAATATCCAGACCCTTCATCCCTAAGTACTTTAGTATATGTGTTCTAAATATAGGGACATTCTCCTGTATTACCACATTGCTATCATCACATCTAAGAAAATGAATCATAATTCCCAACTAACATCTGACATCCATTCTCCCTTCACATTTCCCCAATGGCCAAAAAAATTTTTCGTCGTTCATACATTGCATTTAGTTGTTAATGTCTCTCTGTTCTCTCATTCTAAAACAGCCCCACACCTTTTTCCCCTTTTCATGACTTTGAAAAGACCAGGCTAGTTTTCTTGTAGAAGGTCCCATGTCCTAGATTCTCCCAGTTATTTTATTTCCTTGCAATGGTGCCTGACTTGTTCCTGCATCCCCTGTGTTTCCTATAAACTGGAAGTTAGGTTTAAAGACTTGGCTGGATTTGGGTTCCACACTTCTGTCACCGAATACCTCGTAAATGGTGCTGGGTCCTTCTATGGCATCACACACAGGGGTACATAATGTCTAGTGTCCCCTGTTGGTAAAAAATTAAGTTTAATTACAGGGTTAGAAGTGATGATAAGTTTTTCCCTCTGTGATTGCAAGTAACCTGTGGGGAGATACTTCCAGCACAAGGCAAATAGGCTTTCATCCCTGAAAACCCTTACTCAAACCAGTTATTTCAGGTGTAGATGGTGACTTTCTAATTCTGTCTTTCTTTCTACATTTATTAGGTGAAGGTTTTTGTAAAGAAGACCTCATGTCCCTCTTTGAGCCCTTTCTTGCTTTTAGGCACAGTACGTCCCAGATAGACCTTGTATTTTCCCTGTTCTAGACCTAGATTCTGCCATTTTCCTGAGGGATCCTGGTTCTTTTTAGTGGGGAATTTAAAACCAAGATCTGCACATTAGAGATGCTCATTCTAGGACCACTTAGTGGATAGAACCAGAAAGCATTTATTTACTAAAGGTTGTATTCACATTGATATTTCTGATTCAATTTTAATATTCAGGGTATTTTTCTTAACTTCTTAGTTTTTTTCAATATATTTTTGAATTTCTCTTCCCAAACTGAAAATTTGATTGCCATACATTGACAGATGTACCTATCTGTCCATAATAATACATAAACACATAAAACAGTTTCAAACTTAAAACACCAATATTATTACTAAAGTAAAACTACTGACTATAGCTTCTCTTTGCTTTTCTTTTTTTAGAATATATCCCATTAGGAAAGTACAGCATACAGTGTTCAAAAGTCATTCTTTGTGTGATTGTTATTAATTCAGTAAACAGGTTTATTTGTGGACATTTGTTTTATTTTTTTTTTTAAGATTTTTATTTATTTATGTGACAGAGACGGATCACAAGTAGGCAGAGAGGGAGACAGAGAGAGGGAGAAGCAGGCTCCCTGCTGAGCAGAGAGCCCGATGCAGGGCTCGATCCAGGACCCTAGGATCATGATCTGAGCCGAAGGCAGAGGCTTTAACCCACTGAGCCACCCAGGTGCCCCTGGACATTTGTTTTAAATTGTAAGGTTTACCTGTCCTTTTTAATTTAATTTTTGTGGGGGGTTTTGGAAAATAAAAAACATTCGCGTAGTTTAAAAGTGAACCCTGTATAATTACGGCAGCCTCCTCTAAATCTTGACTCCGTAACTGTCTTTTCCACCCCGTGCCCCTTCTGTTAGCTTTTTATTTCTCTTTCCCGTGTATCTCTTTGTAAAAAATAAGCAGATTTTATATTCATTCTGATTTCCATTTGTTTCCTACACAAGAGTAGCCGAGTGCCTATGCTTTCCTTCCTCTTGCCTTTTCCACTTTTCAGCATAGCCCTGATGCCTGTCCACGTGAGCCCACCGAGGCTGTCCTCCTTCTCTCGAGCCAGGGAGGCCTGCCCCTCACCAAGAGGTGATACTGGAGTCGATTCAGCCAGTGGCCTGTTGGATCGTTTCTGATCTTTTCCTTTTCCAATCATATTGCAATGAGTGATCTCTAGCCCGAGTTTTCTCGTACACGTGAAGGTATGTCTTTAAGTGGAATTCAGGGTCACAGATAAAAACAGACATCATTTCATCGGGTCTTGCTAACTTCCCCTCTTTGGGGCCATGCTGCCCTGCATTCCTCCGCTGGTAAGTGGATCTACACAAACTTTTGGATTTTGCCAATATCATGAGGAGGAGGTGTTCTTTCAGCTTAGTCGTGATTGATATTTATGTTAGGTTGAGGAAGACCGAGCATTTTTTCTTAGGTCTCAGGGCCATCATCCTTTCTTTTTTCTGTGAACGGTATACACCTCTTGTTCGTTCTCTGTCGTGCTCTTGGTCTTTTTCTTCTCAATTTTAAGAACTTTTTCTAATACCAGAGAGATTAGACCTTTGTCTCTGATAGAAGTTACAACTGTTTTCCTTTCTTAGTGTTGTCATTTGTCTTTTGACTTGACGTATACGTATTTTGCCGTGCGTTTACTTTTTTAGGTAGACAAATTTACCAAAATTGGATTATCTCTAGATTTTAAGTTAAAATTGGAAAGACTTTTCATCCCCCAGGTTATCAAGGAGTTCACTCATTTTTTCATTCTAGGACACGTGTCATTTCATTGTCCATTTAGATAATCTAATCCATGGGGAGTTTATTCTGGTGAATGCTGTGAGATATGGAGTTATTTTTATTTTTCCAAAGGGCCATGCATCTTTCCCCCAAAGGTTTAAGATGCCACCTTTGTCATATGCCAAATTTCCACATGTCCTTGGGTCTACTTATCAGCTTTCTGTTCTGTTCACTGATCTGTCAGACCTGAGATTCCTGAAGATCACCTTGACCCACCTCTGGGTGGAGGGGATAGTGTGACTCTGTCATTCCCTCCGTAGTCCAGAGTCATCCCAAGCCCAGAAGGCAAAGCTTATGACAAAGCACTTAACCTCAGCAGAGAGCGGCTTTGCTCCACATGATCGGACTGTAATTGACATCACAGCAGACTCTCTGTGACCCACATGGTACCAACAGTTTTGTTAAGGGCAACAGTTTTGACAGAGCCGGTCTGGGGAACAGCCAGCACATCTAGTCCTCGGGGGTAGATGCTCTAAAAGTTCTTCCTTTAGGTCATGCTGGACTGTTAGGTACCATGTACCCATCTCTACTATTTGGCTCCCTGTGGAATTGCTTTTGATGAAGAGCACTTTGGTGACAGGTCACGGTCCTGTATTGAGGGTCATACTAAGAAAAAAACCCAGTGAAACTCTAGAGTGTTTTTGAGCATTCACTATACTATTCTCTCACTCCTCGTCTGATCTTATCTTTCCTATCTGTATCCTGGTTCCCCGACATTATTTTACTAGTTTCTTTTCTTTTTATTTTAATGCATCTTTGGAAGCCGTTTTTGGAGTAGGGGGATATATTTTCGAAGGAGAATGGGGAGGAAGGAAGGGAATTAGACGTGACTGAGGGCTTTGTACCACTGAAATATGTAAACAATGTGCAATCCTTGGTTTCAGGCTAGATTTACTGCACTTTTCAAAGGAACTTCTCTTTGACAGGTTTACCTAATGCAGAAAAACACCTTTGCTTCCAGGTCAAGCAGTTTCATCCTTTAAATCTTACCATTTTAGATCGGGGAGAAATAAATGCAGAAGGATTTTAAAAGCTGATGCAGGGTTCAGACAACTGTTCTTAGAGACCAAAGTCAGCTTGAGACAATCGTGTTTGACTTCATTGAACGCATCTGCACCCTGACTCGCCTTTGCCATTGTGGGCGTGTGCCGGTGTGAACGCGGCATCGCCCTGTGGACTGAATGCAGACCTTTCTGCAGGCACTCATCACCATGCCGTCACTGTCTCCCTTATTTCCCAGCTCTTCTCCTTTGGTCCAGCAGCCCTTTTAACCATGTGCAGAGCACAGCCCCTCTAGGATGCCATGGCTGCCTAATTCTTTTTAAATTCCATTTGCTCCCGTCTCCCCAGGCCCATGCTCTGCTTGCACCCGAGGTGACTGCATTGACCTTACTTTCTTACCTGATAAATTCATTTGCACCTTGCTTGCAGGTGTGCGCACAGAATCCCAGAGCTAGAATGGCATGCTCTGAGTGCTCAGTCCTGTGGTGAGGGAAACAATGGGTAGGACAGGGACCCTGCCCTAGTGGGGCGCTGAGAAAGATGGCCTGGATGCAGGCTCTGCGGGGAGGGGGAAATGCAATGAGCAGGAGTCGTGGTCCCGAGACTGTTCCGTGGGGAGGCCTGGAGCAGTAGGTAAAAGAAACCCCAGAATTAAACTCTCGCCACCAAAGTGGTTGCTGGACACTGGGGACTGCTGGTTCGGAGCGTGCATCTTCCTCCTGGGCTCTGTTATGTTCATCACTGTCCTCCCAAAGGGATGGCACCGTCCTCTACTCTTCTAGATAGGTCTTCTTTTGGTGTCTTGTCCTCGTGGTCTCTTCACTGTTTGAAGAGAGAGAACAGTTTTGCCGAAGTCATTGCTTGGGGGTGCCCGCTTTTGTTGCATTTGGCCAGGTACCCTTGCAAATATAAGAAGTTGCCCATCAGCCCACTGTGTCTTCTGAACACTGCTGACTCCCTTGACTTGGACCCAGCTGGCCCTTCGTGGCTGACCATGCCCCCCCCCCCCCACCACCACCATCAGTCTCAGCACCAAGGTCATTGTCATACCATTAGGCCTTATCCAAAGGCCTGTATCCCTTATTCACAAAACTGAAAGAGAGAAAGCCCTGGAAACAAGAAATCATTTGATGGCAAAACCTGACCTAAAGTGACATGAGGCCTTCAGATTCCTCATTTCTCCCAGTAAATGTAAAAATTCACACCTTTTGCTGTAGAAATACTTGTAAGTCTGATTTGGGGGTGCTGTTGCACACCCTCCTGGGAGTATCTTGAAATACAGCATTTGTATTCTGAATTCCAAAGCAGGTTCAGTCCCAAGGACATGGACTCAGGGATTAGGGACCTAGATAAAACCAGAGACTTGAGATGCCTATAATTTCCCTCCATGTGACTGACAAGACAACGTATGCATAGAAGTGACCCAGGCCACAAAGAGTGAAATGATGTGATGCCCAAGCCTTGGAAAATACCCAAACCCAATCAGTATACCAAGAACCTCCTCATCCCTGGAAAATCTACCAAACATGCAAGAAGCCTAGAAAAAGGTCCCCACATCAGAATGTCACTGGATGTTTTACAGTCCCCATGATTTGTCAACTCTAGATGCCCTGACACCAGCAGTTTTCCAAAACCTAATTTAAATGTTTTCCGTATGCCGGGCACTGCTCTAATTGCCTAACTGGATTATCTAAGCAAATCCTTGTGACAACCCTTTGAGGCATAAAGTATCAGTATCCCTTTACAGACGAGGAAACTGAGGTCCAGAGAGATTAAGTGTATCCATTACAGTTTAGAAGCCAGAAAACAGACTCTTCTCTGGCTATTTAAGGAAAGATTAATAGAGAGGATTAGGAGTTTCCAAAATCATTATATACGCAGGATCTTGGCTCAGCCTCCAGGAATGATTCCCGACACAACACTGCAGAGTTGCATTTCCATGGGTGGAAAGGCTGGGAATTGGGACCCCCACTGTGGGAATTACAGACCTCCAAAACAACCCACCTTTGCTGCCATCCAGAGACCAGGAGGGGTCACTGCAACTGTTGGCTTCAGAGTCGCATTGCTACGTGGGTGCTCTGCTTCCCAACACATCCACAAAGCCGATGACTGGTCTCCTCGCCTCCGCTTGGCAGGAGAATAGCAAAATCTATAGCCATATGGCCCCACCCCATTTCCTTAGCCTCTCATATCATATCCAAGCACATCTTCTTGGTAGAACCTTAAACACATCTAGATCCCTGGAGATGCGAAGGAGTATGCCATTTTAGCTTTCTTGACTTTGAAATACAGGAAGAGACATCAGGAGTAGGGTTGAATGGATGTTGATTAGGCCAGTTTATGGTTCCATACATTACTTAATTACTTAACATTCACAAAGATGACCCAGGACATGGTGGAACCAGGATTTGAAACCAGGCTGTCTGGTTCCAGAGTCTAAGTTCTTTGTATTCTACTGCCTTTCCTACCCCATGAGCTCATCTCTGGCCTGGCCGGCCCCCATGACATGTCTTCTCCAAGCTCTCTTCCTTCAAGAGATCTTCAGTTAGCTGGTCCTTGTATCTGTATGTCCAAATGGGCCTCTAGAACTAGACTCTGAATCCTTTAGGGTCTGGGATTGATGATCTCCATCTACTGTGGATTATCTCCATCTACCATGTATGGCTGGGTATATCACTATATACAGGACTGTGCGACAAAGCCACCCCCCAAATTCGGTGACTTAAGGAGACATCTAGGGGCACCTGGGTGGCTCAGTCAGTTAAGCTCCTGAGTTTTGGTTTTGGCTCAGGTCATGATCTCAGGGTCGTGAGATCGAGCCCCATGTCTGGCTCTGCGCTGGGCATGGGGCCTACTTAAGATTCTCTCTCTCCCCCTCCCTCTCCCTCTGTGCCCGCCCTCTCCCACCCCTGTTCATGTGAGTGTGCTCTCTCCTTCTCTCTAAGAAAGAAAAGAAAAAAGGAAGAAGGAAAGAAAGCGAACATCTAGTATTGCTCATCTAGTCTGCAGGTTGTCTGGTTCTTCTATTTTAGGGGGGTTCATCCGTCCTCTGTGGGCAGCTGTGGGTCACTTAGGTGGCTTTGTTATCTTGGCTGGGCTCTCTCAGACTTGGGCTCAGCTCACAAATCTCTGGCTGGGTAGGCTTGCCTCTCATCCTCCAGCAAATCTGACCAGCAGGTTCTTCTAGCCATTGCCGAGAAGTGAGAGAGGAAGTAGAAATGCACCTGTACTTTTCCAGACCAAGTCATGTGGTTATGCTCAGGGTCACGGTGGAAAGGGTACCACAGTATTACAGGGCTAAGAGTGTGAATTCAAGGAGGCAGTTAGTTGGGACCACCAACCTTAAGGCACAATATTTAACCTCTCAGACAGCCCACACACCTAGTGCCTTGGAAAGCCCTGCTTGGATGGGGGTAGGGGTGTAGAGGGTCGAACTTTCTGGTACCCCGCAGAGCCCAATCTCATGCAGAATTCAGCACCCCCAGGGGCTCTCTAGCAAAGTTCTGCATAAACTAAATCTTCCATTCTTTTGGCTGGTTCTGCTCTGTGCTCAACTCCGGCTCAGGCTCACAAGCTGACTTGGGGACGCAGCCATTCACTTGCAGCCTCCTGCATCACAGAGACGCATCTCAGCAAAGACAGTCTCTTGACATGTCAAGCTGTGTGTCTGCTCGCTCGCCAATTAAAAGGCTCACGTCCTCAATGTGACAAATACCAGGAAAAACAATTCCACGATTTAGAGCACAAGTGGGGAGAGCACAAGCAAGTTCATCCTGAATCAGGTGCCGGCCTTGCTGTCCAGCTTCCGTCAGGCTTCTCAGTGAGACAGAACACGACTCTCCCAAGATTTCCCGGGTCACGCCGGCCGCTCTGCTAGGGCAGGATATGCCACTGGGCGGAGATGGTTCACCCGCTCTGCAGGATCATGTGAAGGGTCGGGCTTGTTTTTCCGTAGCTTGGATTTCGGCAGGCAGATCTTCCGTTTTCTTAATTCATATTTAATAACCTGACAGTGCCGTCCGGTGGCTGTGCTGTGAGGACAGAGCGGAGGCCAAGGTCCCCTGTGCAGGGGATCCGTGGGCTCTTCTTCCCTGAAGAACAGGAAGGGCTGCCCCAGCCCCAGGCCTGAGAGTTCACTTAGCAGCCTCGATATATCGGAAGACTCTAAAGAAAACACACATTCCTCCCATTCCTTCATTTGACTCCCTTTGAAGCCAGGTTGAGTTGTCTCCCTAGGCCCCCAGTGAAAGGAGAGTTGTGTGTTCTATGGTGTGCTTCTCACGAAATTAATCGTAACTGTGTTAAAAAAAAAAAAAAAGGAAAAGTAATAGCTTTATTAAGATATAATATACCTTCCATACAACTTGCCCACTTGAGGCGTACGATTCAATGGTTTTTAATATATTTACACATATGTGCAGCCATCACCACGGTCAATATTTTCATCACCCCAAAAAGAAACCCACACCCACTGGCACTCATCTCCCATACCCTTCTTCCGCCAACCCCTGGCAACCACTAATCTACCTTCTGTCTCTGCGGATTTCCTTGTTATGGACAGATCAAATGAGTGGAATCCTATACTATGTGGTCTTCAGGGACTGGATTCTTTCACTTAGCATAAATTAAGTTTTTTAGTTTTTGAAGGCAGATGAATGGGTTTGAATCCTGACTCCATAGCCACTGTGTGGGCTTCGGCAAATGGCTTACTATCTCTGTGCCTCAGTTTCCCCATCTTAATATGAGGAGAGTTCCCGTGCTCCATCCCAGAAAGTTCACCATGTTAACACACGGAGAGGCTTTGAGCTGAGCCTGGGACACAGAGTTCAGTAAGCCTGAGTTCTTGCCCTCTTTCTTGTCCTGGCCTTCCCTGTAGACCTGTCTAGCTCCCCTTGAGGGGCCCTGCCTCCCTGCGTTCATTCCCTCAGCAAACATTGACTATAGTTTGCACACTTCTTCGCATCAGGGCTGCACCTGTGTCCCAGGGTCTGGGTAAACCTGCATGTGCCTTGCAAGTTCTCAGCCAAGTCTGCAGCCTCCTGCACCCACCTCCTTTTTCCAGGGCAGTCTGATGGCCCCTCTTTGGGCTTTGAGGTTCGAAAGGGTTAAATGGTTCTGTGAATGGCGCCTGGAGGGCGACTGCCTGCTTTATTCCCACTATCACCACCCTTCATGTCCTCAATATTTTTACTCTCAAGTTGGGAGAGAGTAAGTCCTATGACCGCCCTCGTGGAAGGCAGCCGTCCCCTCTGTTCTGATGTGCTGAGGGGTGGTACGTTAATATCATTAACTATAAAAATGATACAAACACATTTACAAAGGTCACAGGATAAAATAAAACATCTCCCTCAAGCCTGAGATACTTACTGACTTTTTCCTCTTGGAAGATTCTTCTTTCCATCTCCAGGTGGGCAGGACTTGAGGAGATCAAGGAGGCTGTGCTCAGGAGACAGTAGGAAGACAGACTCCCCCACCCCAGAGCCCCAACACTGTGCTTCTGTGTGACCACCCCATTTGTCCTGGGACTGTGGTTTCTTTGTACATTTTTATGTCTTTCCATGTCTGGGTTTGTCTCCCCTGAGAGATGGTAAACTTCTAAAGAACAAGAACTGTGTTGTCTCCTTTTGTAACATGTGTGTTTCACACAAAAAAATAAGTAAAATTTTTGAAGTGTTTCTTATCTATGCCTACAATGTTCTCTTACTGACATGAGGATCTAGCGTCCCTGGAAATTGTGTGGCAAACACTGCCTCGCGCCCACCATTATCAGCTGGTTAATATACCCCAACCACAACCTAACCCTCATATACTTCCAGCTGGGTCTTTGGCCCTCAGAACTACTGTGCTGTCTAAGGTGACAGAAAATGCCGCAATGGCCGGCCTAGGGCCAAAAGGTAGGATTTCTCTGAAGCTTCAGAATTTTGTTGGCTTATAGTGCATCTCCCATATTGAGACCTTTTCAGAAATACTGTTGGGAAAAAAAACAAAACCCAAACTGTGAGGTATAGCATTTTCCTCCCTGCCATATAAGGACTCCAGAAATAGGATACCCCCTATGTCTAGGCCTTTGCTTCATTTTAGACACTTGGAGGATGAAGGAGGAAACATTGGTGCAGTAATCAAGACATTGTCATGGCCTGAGATGGAGCCACGATAAATGATAAAAATGACTAGCAGTTATTAAAGGCTTACTTTGTGCCAGGCTCTTCTAAATATTGATGTGTATGTAGTATTATCTCATCTCCTCCTTACAAAACTCTATGAAAAAGAGATGCCCTGGGAATGGGGTCACTGGGTGATGGACATGAAGGAGGGCACTTGATGGGATGAGCACTGGGGTTTTATATGTGACTGATGACTCACTAAACTATGTCTGAACTAAAAGAGAGAGAGAGAGAGAGAGAGAGATGGCCATTTGCCAGTGAGGAAATGGATACAGAGAAGAAACTTGCCTTTAAATTCCCACAGCCAATAATGGCGGAACCAGGATTCCAGCCCACACCAGCCGCCCCTAAAAACACAGAATAGTGGTATTCCCGAGTGGCGGTCCTTCCATTTGGAACAGTGCTTCCGGGGGAGGGAGGGGGCCAAGCACGCCACCCCATTTCCTCCCCAGAGTCTCAGAAGCATCCTTGTAAGGAGCATGTCCCAGGGGCCCCAATGACCACAGGGGTATCTGTCGAGGCCTTAGGTAGACTCACTGGCTCCCAATCTCTTCATTTATTGCCTCTCTCTTAAACATTCAGAAATAAGGCCGGGAACTTCTCATTAAATCTTCACACCAGTGCCACAGCTTTGGAGCAGCCATGTTCCCAGAAACTCTAAGAAAGGAACTCTGTGATGAAATAAGGTTGAGCAGTAACATCCCTGCCTTAGAGCATTACAGGACACATTTATTGGGTTAATTGTTTTCTATACTTGGTCTAGCACAGGAAGACTGTGAATAGGAATGGGAGGGAAATGTGTCTTTTCTTTCGAGTAGAAGTTAGCATTTTCTTCGATTTGTGAATGTAGGCAATGAACCACAGTAGTACGAGCAGGACCCATGACTTTGTCACAAGTAGGATCACAGACATTTTCATCCTTGTTGCACATGCCTCAAAATATCATTTGCACTCACCACTGGTCTGAAATTAGGGTAGTTTTAAACATGACACTAGAGGTTATTATTTAATGCGCTAATAAGGAAGGACATTTACTACTACATTAACATTTCGGTGTTCAGTATTTTGAAAACTCTACTTAAACAGAGTTGATCTTCATCCTCCTATGTGCTTTATTTTATGCATTCAAACGCGTTATTCTGGAAAGGTGTCCACAGGCTTCACCAGGCTGCCAGAGGTGCCCCTGGTCCCTGGTTACCATCCCAGGAAAGCACTTTGGAGGATTCAAAGATGGGAAATGCAGGAGGAGGGTCTTGTACACACACACACACACACACTCACGATCCTTGCTGGGAGTGTGCAGTGGGCCTTTCCCCTAGAAGCAGAGCTCCTGCCAGGTCCCAGTAGCCCTGTGATGCCTCACTGACTCTGCTTCTCCAGCCACCCTGAGAAATGAAAACCAGTGCCCCTGTCTCATGGCAAAGACACTGTTTCAATTAAGCCAGAGAAACACAATTTATTACGAGCATGTTTTCAGTTCCAGGCGATGCCTTGAAAAAAGGTCAGCTTATATGAATATTTAGAAAAAGCAAGATCGTACAATGAGAGGGACTTGGTATTGTAGGGTTTTTTTTTCCCTTTGATGAAGAAAATTCGGGGTTTCCTCTTACGACTGGCAAACCATAGCATTTTTTTACTGGACCTGCATTTACTCTTTAAAAAAGGAAGATGTTTTAGAACAGCGTTTGAAGGGAATTTATGTTGCGGAGAATTTATAGTGTTTGAAATCAGGACAGCAAGCCCTAACCATGAGACCAATGGCTCACACACTATTAACTGGTCGTCGAAGACAGCAAATCAGGAGAACATGCCTGCTTTGAAGACCCTGTGTAATGCCTAATTGTTCTGTATTTGTTTCGGCTGATGGCTACTGTTTTCATTAAGGGCTTTTCATCGGTGAGTCATCTTTTGAAAAATTCGAATTTGACGTAGTCACTTACTCCTTTAAAACCTCTGTTGCCTCCCCCTTGCCAGAGGAGAAAATACAAAATCCTTAACCTCACGCCCAAATCCTTTATGCTTGCACTGCAACATTTCTTATCTTTGTGTTTGGGCCGCTTCCCGCCTCCTCTCTCCTCCCATCCCACTCACAGGGTGATGGAGACTCCCTGAATCACATCGCAGGGTAAGCTCAGGAAAAGAACAAGCTAGTATGTTTATTCTTTATTTCATCGAGTAATTGTTTGAAAAATAACTTTATTTTTATGCATCATAAGCTGGATTTTATTTAAACCCCCACCCCAGGTTTTAAATTGGTCTGTAGGATGTCTCACCTTGATGTCTTCTGTAACTTTGATATACACCCCTTACAAAATCTAGAGTTCATTTTTGAAAAGACGCAGGTTACACATTTTAAAGCAGTTACTTATTCCACTTTATTCCTCTTCCTTTTATAATCATATGAGAAAACTGAGTAATGATTGATTTCGTCTGCACCGTCGCTTGTGATTGGTGGAATGCTCTGCTCCGAGTGTCTCTGTGAGTTTTGCTCTCCCTACATTCCTGCGTTTTCCGGCAGTCTTCTGCTTGCCCAGGTCTCTTCTGCAACGAATGTTTTTTTAATTCCCCACAACTGGTATTTCCAGGGGCCCACTGCCCGCCTGACGGCATGCCGAGGGCCCGGTGTGGAAGGTGGATGATTGGCCAGCCGCCCCCCACTCGGGGCCTGGCACCACACCTCTGGGACAGTTAAGGGTTTTACGCTGAGTCTGACCACTTACAGAAATGGGAGGCGGGGGCACATTTATTTTTTTCCTCACGTCCACACCCTGTGTTCGATCGGTTTGTAGTCTCTGGAGACAAATTCGCCGTGAATGAAAGAAGACCACTGTGCGAGTCTTCCAGACCAGCCTCTTCCCTCTTCTCGGGTCGGGCTCCTTTTGGTAGCGGTGTTGTCTAATTTTCATCTTTTAAATAATTGGTGAAAAAGTTTCGGTTCGTGTGTGAAATTGGACCATTGACAGATAGTCTGTGGTCTCTTGTGACTGACTTACAATGCCCTCTAGAAACATTAACTAATACGTTTTATAGATGCTGGGTATGGTAGTTCGGAGTGACAGTCTTGTCAACTTCAAGCTGTTTTAAGTTAAGTGTGTTTGTGGCTTTGCTTGGTATGGTTGGTGGTTGGTTGGTCTGCTATCATCATCATTAACTTGTCTGTTTTTAGTGAGGTGTTTGTAAAAAACGAATAAATAAATGGAAATCCAGTTAACAGGAGATATTTTGGTCACGAATTTTATTCACCTTTCTGCTCAAAAAGTTCCTCTGAGGGCAGACAAGTGTGCCGTTCGGGAAGTGTCAACAGAAGGAGGTCCTCCTGCTTTCCTTAATTCTGCGAGAACAAGATGACACATACTGTTGGGCGCATTTGTTAGCCACTGTTATACACGGAGTTGTGTACCCCCCAAAACTGGTCTGTTGAAGGCCTAACCTCCAGTACCTCAGAATGTGACACACGGTATTTGGAGATAGACATTAAAGAAGTAATTGAGGTTAAATGAGGTCATGTGGTGTCCTTACAAAAAGAGGAAATTTAGACCCACAGATCCCACCAAGGATGTGGACAAGGAAAGACTGTGTGAGGACACAGTGAGAAGGCAGCCATCTGTAAGCCAAGGCAAGAGGCCCCTAGAGAAACCAGAACTGCCCACACATTGAGTTTGGACTTCCAGCCTCCAGAACTGTGAGAAAGTGAATTCCAGTTGCGTAAGCCCCCCAGTCTGTGGTATTTTGTTATGACAGCCCTAGAAGATTCATACAGCTGCCAAGCCTATTTCGAAGGATTCCTTTTCTGAGCAGATACCTGCATGATAGCCGACAGGAGCCAGCATCCTCTTCATGTTTGTAAATGGAGAAGCCAAGGCAGAGAAGATTTGGGCCCCGAGCAATGGATGCAGTGGGGCAGTGGCAGGGACAGGACCAAGAGGGGGCTGCCTCCACAGAACCCCCGAAGGGGTCCCTTTAGTGCCCAGGTGTTCATAGAGCTGTGCCAGGGACCCCGGAAGATGCAGGTAGAAGAGGATGTTCTAGAATATTTGGAGCAGTGCTTTGAGCTTTGCTCAGGAGTATTCGTTCTCTTTTCTGTGGATCTTAACAAAACATCTGAGAACTAAATGTGAAACTCTCTCTCTAGTAAAGCCACGTGATGCATGCGTCTAGCACCCATGAGTGAAGAGCCGGAAACATTCTCCCGCACCAATTCTGTGGGTTTCTGGCTATTTGCGCTTTGGTGTAAATGCTCACGTTGCATTTTTTGTTCCTGCCACATTTAACGCTTCGGCCTGAATCCAGCTTTATCGCTGTTTGGGGAATTTGCTACAACTTATTTATGAGTATTAAAATTCTAGAGTCTTCCCCCATCAAAAAAAAAAAAAGGTGGCTACTTTTTGGCTTTGAAATTTTATCAGGATGGCAGCTCCAGAAGATCCCTGCCAATCAGTCTACAGGCCTGGAATGTGGGTCCAGCACCCAGGCTGGTTTGAAATGTGCTGACAGGGCCCAGCTGGGACGGCGCTGAGCAGAGGGAGGAGGGAGGCAGGGTCACTCCAGGTCAGGCATGCCACAGAAGAAGCAGGCCCAGGCAGAAGGGAGATGGGTGGCGGTGATCAGCCTCTCAGGTGTCAGAGGCAGTGCGGTTTGGAGCAGTTTGCTTTTCCTAGGTGTTTGCTGAGACCCTCCTGCGTGCCTTACTCTGTGCCTTCCTGATCCAGGGGTTGGAGCTGAAAGGGGTGGTGACAGGCAAGAGAAGCATAAAGCAGGCCCCGCTCTGAGATAGTGCAGGGTATGGAGGCGGGGACCCTGGTGCAAACACCGGGACCACTATAGGATAATGTGTGACCAGAGGCTGGACTCAAAATGGGCTCTGAGTAAAGACTGGCCAGGTCTTCAGCGGCCGGAGTGACCAAGGCAGTCTTCTCCTGTGGACAGTCGGAGCCTTGAACTGCAGGGTCTGGAGGTTTGGTCTAGGAAGAGACAGAGCCAGCAGTTCTTAGTTCTCGCTTTTGGTTCTGTGCTTTGGTTTTGTCCCTTCAGGGGTTTCGGTGTGGTTCTGGGCTCCTTCCCCACCCAGGGTCCCCACAGCGTGGCTGAGACTTCTTTGGATCCATGCAGTCCCCACAGTGTCCCTGAGGTGGGGGTGGCTCTGGAATTCCCTTTTCTTCCTTTAGGGCTGTCATAGGATTGTGGCAGGGTTTGGCTGGTGTAGGATAGCCAATGAGAGTTTCTCAGGCTTTGAAGCACCAAGAGCAAAGGCCTTATAGTCAGATGAAAGGACCCCTCCTTGCCTAGAGTGACCTATTGGCAGGGAATCCAAAGAAAATTTAAGAAATGCTGCTCCTAAAGAAGAGAATGAGAGGCAGCACATTAATACCAGCCCCCCTGGGCTCCAACGCAGGTCTGCAGGTGGCCAGCATTGCCCTAGAGAGGGCTTATTTGAGACACTCGCTCGGCAGACACCAAAGCATGTATCAGAAGCTCATTTTTTCAGCTTGCCCGTTTACTCATTCATTTAACAAATTCGTATTGAATGTCTGCTTTCTGCTAGGTGCTGGTGTTCTGACTAGAGCAGGGGCTGGCAGACGTTTTCTGTAGAGTAAATATTTTAGGCTTTGAGAGCCATATTGTCTTTGTCGCAACTACCCAGCTCTTGTAGGGTGAAAGCAACCATAGACAATACACAAATGCATGGGTGTAGCTTTGTTCCAATAAAACTTTATTGACAGAAACAGGTAAGGGGCTGGATTTGGCCCAAAGACCATTGTTTGCCGAACCCTGGGCTGGAAACACAGAGGTAAACAAAAGTGGACATAGTCTCTACCTGTTAGAACTTACACTCTAGGCTAAGAAGACAGAAATTACTCATATAATCACAAACATAAGTTATGAACACTGGTGCTTGAAGGAAAGATATATTCTCATAGCTCCACAAACAGGGATGTGATATAGTCTTGGGTCAAGGGAGGCTTGAGGCTTGATTTGGGCTTTGAATCAGCATAACCAGGGGAAGAGAGAGAGAGAGAACAGCACATAGAAAGGCCCTATGGCAGGCATATGGAACATTCCAGAAACTTAAAGAAGGCTAGTGTGGTGGTGTGTAGAGGGGAGAGGTAAGATGAGGCAGTATCCAGTCCATGCACAGCCTTGGGACCATACTGGAGCTCCGGTCTATCTGACATTTAATGAAGAAGGCTTAAAGCAGGGGAGAAAAAGAATCAGATTTGCATTTTGAGAAAAATCTCTCTGGCTGCAACATGAGAACAGATCAGAAAAGAACAAGTGAAGATTCAGGGAGACCAAGAAAAGGCCTGTTGCAAGAGAGGAAAGTGGTAATGGAGGTAAAGAGAAGTAGATGGAGATAAAAGATCTTTCCGAAGGAGTGCTGAAGGGTAGTTAGAGAGGGAGGGAGCCTGCTGGATGGCTAGCTGTCAAGTCCGTACAATGAGATGGTTAGAGATGCTGTCTTCTGAGATCTGTGGCACTGGGGAAGTCCCTGGTTTTTCTGTTGTGCTTGGTTTTGTATTTTGTTTTGGTTAGAGGAAGGAGCATGAGAGGTTGAGTTGCCTTTGAGACATCAAATTAGAGGAATCAGGTAAGCAAGGGAGATGTACAGATCTGGAGCCCAGAGGAAAGGTGAGGACTGCAAGTCATATGCTTTCGGGAGTCGTCAGCATGAGAGGGTACCTGGAGCCTTGAGCAGGGCTTAGGTTATCTGGAGGGAGAGAATCAAGTCAAAAGAAGGGAGCCTAGGGAAAATCTTGAAGGAACTCTGATCCTTAATAGCCAGAGGTAACGGGGAAAGGGGAGACTGCTGTGGCTCGGGAGCTAAGGGAGAGAGTGTTTCAAGCAAGGCTTTTCTGTTCAGCCTGTGCACACAGTGTGGTGGGCCCGGCCACTGATAGCCCGTGGCCATTCTGACCAGTCAGCGTATGTGCTGTAATGGGTGGGTGCCCATGCCATGGCAGTTACTAAATATCCAACTATCAGCCCTCCTCCCAGCAGTGGTCATCAGAGTTGAAGGCTTCTGAGAGCACAAACGTGTTGGAAAGTGGACACATTCCACCGGATTTAGCAACAGGGAGATGGGTTGGTGCCCTTAACAAGAGAACTGGAGACGGAGCAATGGGCTCAGGAGGGAATGGCAGGTAAGGAAGCAGACGGAAAGCCGAGGCAACTCCTGCAGAAGTTTCGCTGGGATCCAGAGCAGCTGAATAGGACAGAGAGTGGGGGAACCAGGAGGCGATGGGGGATTGACATTTTTCTTTACGATATTGAAACAATGAGAGGCACTTGTTTGTTCAATACTCATGCTGTGTGTTTAGTGATTTATCAAACGCTGTCTTGTTCATTTATTCATTGTTTGATCCCACATGCCTATCTCATCCTTGGGTGGGGCAGGTATTTACTATGTTATGAGCATAAATTCATTTTATTTCCTTCTTTCTTTTTCAATGGGCATTTATTGAGCGCTTACTATTTGCCAACTACTGGACCAGGCCCCAGTGATACAGAAATGAGTAAGTTATAGCCTAGGGGTCCCAGGAGCTTATAGTCTAGTGCCGTGGTTATCAACCAGGGGTCACTATATCCCCTTTTCTACCTTGGGGATGGTAGGCCATGTCTGGAGTTATTCTTGATCGTCACAACTTGGGGGCAAGGGAGAGAGGGATGCTACTGGCATCTAGTGGGTAGAGGCCAGGAATGCTGCTAACCATCCTACATTGCACAGGATAGCCCCTTCCACAAAGAATTATCTGGTCCAAAATGTGAATAGAGTCCAAGGTGCCTCAGTAAATGTGCGCATATGGTAACTGCAGGAGCTTGGAGGATGGGCACTTAAGCATGCACAGTGGAGCTGGACATGCAGAAGACGAGAAACAGACAGGACAGGTGGAGACAGCACCTGTGGAAAGGCACGGGGATGTGAGAGAACACAGCACACACTCGGGATCTTCCAGGAGCTCAGGGTGGAGACACTGTGGGCAGTAAGGGCAGAAATCACTAGAATAGGGTCGAGGCCATAGAAACCGTGCCAAGTGTTTCGGCTTTTACCTATTCAGTGGGAGGCCACTGAAGGATTCCAAATGAGAGCAAACCATATTTGTGTCGTAGGAAGATCATTCTGGTGGCCGATGGGATCAAACCAAAATCACAAGCATTTACTATGCATTAGGCACGTTTCTGAGTACTTCATGGAATGACCTCGTTTGCTCTCCCAACGACCTTATGGCAGAAGTGCTCTCATTACCCCCATTTTACAGCTGAGGAGACTGAGGCAGAGGAGTCATGAGGCTGGCTCGACATCATATGACTAGTACTTGGGGGAGCCAAGATTGACTGAGACTGGGCTCATAGACAAGCATGAGGTGTGATTCTTCCCGTCTTCCCTTTGAATCTGGGCTCTGGAACCAGACTTGAGCATCCGCAAGGTCTCAATTCATAATTCATATGTCTCAGAGCTTCCTACAGCTGCTCCAGGAATCTCACGCCTGCAGCTCTGTGGAGTGTGGCCTTGAGGTAGCCAGCTTAATCCTTCCTGATTACGAGTTCTCATGGAGCTGTTAATTTTTAGGCACTTTGTGGCTGAAATGCCCCATCGAAAGACAAACACTTGAGAGAAGCGTGCTTCTGGGAACTCAGAATTGTTCTTTGCTGCCTGGGGCTTTCAGCGGACCCCAGGAACCTCTTGTAACTCCTCCATCAGGACACAGGCACCCCCCATCATCACAGGCCCCATCATCACAGGCACCCTTCCTCCTCTAGCTTTGAGGGGGCGAAAGTGGGTCTGCATGACTCATAAAACTTAATGTGGGTCTCAGCACCCAAAGCTGCATCCTAAGCCAGCACAGATCCAGCTTTCTCATCTTCTAGTAACAGCTGCCCCTCCTCCTGTCAGGATGGGAGGTCCAGGGCGCAGCCCCCGCCCAGCACCAACAGGCATGAACAGCGGGAGCCCGAGGATTGCAGGTGCAAGGGACTGCTCCAGGCCCGAGGGGAGAAGAGATTTTGCCGCTCAGGGAAGCCAAGGATGACAGACAGTGGTAGGACCAGAAGACCACTCCTGCCTGGCCCCTTTCAGCAGATTCCTCCTGCTTGAAAAGAAGACCGGACATACATTTTCATATTTAGATAGGCTTTTCAACAAATGTGTCTTCATTTTTTTTTAGGCAGTGGTAGTATTCTGGCAGGCTTTGGAAATGCAAACTGGTCTGTGATCCAGAGGGAAAACCTCCTGAAGAAAAGGCAAGCAAGCTACCTACTACAGGTAGTGGGCTGGAGTAATCTACAAGCCCAGTAGATTCTTGGAGATTAGCCCCAAATTACCCCCACTTGACAGATGAAGAGCCTTACGCCTAACCACTGCCACATGGGGTATTCATGGGAGAAGCCATGTCCAGATTTTCTAGATTTTCTCTTATGTTTCACTTCTTCATTTAAGGATTCCTTGGTAGGATAGAGAGTTCTCTGGCTTCTGTTTTCACATCTGTACAATGAAGGAGTTGTTGAACTGAAGACTGTCTAGTGTCCCTGATGGCTTTGATTTGCAGATTAAACCAGGCCTTTGCCAGGATGGTGACCATCCCTCTACGGTGCTAATGAAACTAACTTTCCACCCAAATATAAGCTATTCCCCACTTTTCCAAAGAAAAGGTCTCCAAAAAAACCTTTTTAGGCACCCTGAATATATGAGTTTTTTAGAATATAGATGTACACATCTATAGTATGATACACAGACATAGAGTATAGTGTTGTAGTATAGATAACTTACCATTTACTTAAAATACATAATGAATTGCTTTAGTTACACTTTTGTAAAATGACAAAATCTGTAACATGCTAACTTCAAAATAAGACTTTTTCCACTGATTCCACAAGTCATCGTTCAAACCTGTCACGTGCAGTTTCAACTCCAGTGACTGTTTTGTTCCCAGTGTACTTTCTATCGCTAAAGCGGCTTTGTCAAGTAGGCTCCATGCCCAGTGCGGGGCTTGAACTCAGAACCCTGAGATCAAGAGTCACGAGCCTTATGGACTGAGCCAGCCAGGCGCCCCACTCAAGCAGCTTTTTTTGAGTCGTCTGACGGTTTTCCAGAGCTCCTGATTCTTACTTGCATCCCGGTTTTCAGGAGAAGCCACTTTCTGAATCTGGGGATTACACCTTCCTTTACAATTTTGTCCCCCCGGCCACCAGTCCCAATTCCTATGAGTTGTCACATTGTGGGATTGTTTCTGTTGGCCTTACAGGTGAATGCTCACCGTCTCTTGCAGCAATTACCCATTGTCGGGTGTCTTTTTGAAGTGACATTTCAGTCTTGTTTACAACAACATCCAAAAGCTAAAATTAAGAAGTCATAATCCCAAGAATAATTATGAATCTGTTTTTGCTAAATTAGACAAGAGAGAGTGCACTGTGAGATGTCCTCTTCTTGACAAAGAATGTATCTGTCAACATATTGGGTATATTGAAGCTAAGGCAAGCCCCTTTTTCTGAAGGATAATGGGAGGTGAAGGCAAAGAGGGTCATGTATTTGAGCATAAACATTTTTTAATTTACCAAATTCTCCTTTAAAACGTATCAGCTTACTACATTGTACATACGGGCATTCCTTAGGGGCTGTTTAGCAGCCGATGTCTGCGAAAGCAGGCAGAGGTCCCAGAAGTAGCTGGATCACAGAGGATGATGCTGGGGCTGCTGGGCCCACGAAGAACCCTGGCCCCCATCTTTCCCCACTTTCCAAGCACCAGGAACTGCAAGCCCCTTCCGGCCACCTTTCTGCCAACCCGTTGCTGGGCTTTTGTGTCTTTTAATGAGCATAGAGTCGTTTGGAAATATGCACTGTGCTCCACAAAAGGAAATAGTAATACAATCAGAAATGATTATATTCCAGCCCTTCAGCACTATTGCTACTATTAATGCCCATTATCACTATATTACCCGAAATGTGTTTAACAGTTACAGCCACCAATCAAGGTGCCTGTCCTGGAAAATGTGTATTCTTTCCATCTGGATCACACTATGTATTGTGCTGTTACTGTTTTAAAATTTTTTTCAGATAATTGGAACCTGCTACTTCATACTTTGAAAAGTAATGTGGCGGGTGAAGCCCTGAGAGGTGCAAAGCCTATGCTTCCATCAGGGAAATAATGCAATTTCCACGCAAAATGATTATAATATTATTCAGTGATTACACGGGGTGGGGGAGGGGTAGTCTGTTTTTGTTAGACTTCTGAAAGCGGCAAATTGAATTCCATCCAAGGAATCAGAGGTTATGAGTTTCCAACCTAGTGTGTTTGCATGTGCTGGAACTTCACCGTCCCAGGATCCTCCCCATCCCTGTGCCCCCAGAGCCTCTGCTGACCCCTTAGGGCAGACCTGAAATGCCAGGGGAGTTCCCTCTCTGGCAGCAGCTCTAAGCCTAGGAGAAAGGGGAGTTGGTGGAAAATGCTCCAGCTGCCTCCCACCCCAGGATGTGAGGGATCCCTCTCACATGGCCCTCTCTGTCCCCTAGAGGTCCCCAGTGTGATTGGCCTAGGTGCCCACAGAGGTGACCTGTTCCTTTAGGGCAATCTGTGTTGGCTTTCTTCACTTACCTGTGTCACTTCCTATTCCCCTGGCTTTCTGAAATCACTCCCCAAGTAAACCAGTCACCTTAAATCCTTGTCCAGATCCTATTGCAAAGGGAGAGGCACCCCTGGCCTCCCTACTTTCTTCTTCCCATTGTAAGGGCACCCTGGGACTTCTCTGGATCCCTCTGTTCTAGAACCCATTTTGTAGAGGATTCTTGGCAACACCCAGATGTGTCGGCGTGTTAAGGCATCCTCATCCTGAAAAGTGAAAATTCTTAATTTTTTTTGTTTCTTTGGTTGGGAAGGTGATGGGTATAATTGATTTCTCCCCACCCCTTCTCTTAATTATTATTCCTCCATTCAAAGGAGACAAGATGACTTAATCCAGGTTGTATTTAAAATGTCTGTAATCAAGGTCCTCATTCTGAACATGTGTCTGTGTGCTTTTAGATAATTTATGTATGATTTTCATAGATTTGTCAACAGCAGCCCTTCCTCATCTAAACGGGCTGCTCGCAGACAGATCACTTAATTTGCTCCTCAGGTTATTTTTCATACATGGTTGCTGCACGACCGACAGATAGCAGATGATCCCGCTGCAGACACAGTGGACATGGCATGTGCTGTGGGGATGAACAAACTCAAGGTCTCCTACCGTGGCAAGCAGTGTGTGTCTCCCTGTTATTCCACCCCCCCGGGGGGGGGGGGGGCTGTCCCAGAGACCAAGCAACAGAGAGGTGCTGAGGATGCTGTCCCCAGCAGTATTGAGGTGCAGAAGAGAGCCCCCCCCTTACCCGCAGTAACAGAGGCTGTCCGTGCCCTGCCCCTTCCCTAGCCTGGAGGTCACCTGCTGACACTTGCCGTCACCTGCCTCTCTTTGTGCGAGGGCAGGCTGGAGGTGGTGGGGAGGGGGCGTTGATATCCCCAAGGCACCCGTCAACCTTCTGGTCTCCATGCTGACCTTGCAGGTTCTCTCATCCTCCAGGACCTTGAGTTCACCCTGACATAGAGCCTTCCTGCAGCTGAGGGCCCTCCCTCCTCTGACCGCCTTCAGTCCCAGGAGTCTTGGGACTAGCGTCCGCAGCCTTGTGACATCCTGTATTTCCGCGTGTGGGTGTGTGACGGGGTGGGTGCCAACTCTGCCGGCTTAGCTGACCTGAGCTGAGCGTCTGAGAGGCGATGGTGCTCCAGCCACATGCTCACTTTGGAGGGAGGATCAGCAGGGTGGGGGATGGGGTTGCTAGACGAGGCCAGGAGTGCACACTCGGGGGTGGGGGAAGTACAGAAACCCTCCCTTCCAAAGACTAAGTGCGTGCTGATGGATTATTTGCGCCGTTTTTGTCTGCTGGGGTAATGGCAAGCAAGTGCATTGTGTTCCAAAGTAAGAATGTTCTCTAGATGTGGTAATCTTCGCCATGCCAACTTGTGACAGAGAGAACCACATCAACTTCTAAATTTTCTCAATGGAGTGTGATGTGTGTAATGTGTAATAAAATATAAATAAGCCTTTAAGAAGCATCTATGTGTTTCTTTTTATCAACCTTTAGATGCGTTCAAGCCAACTACAATTTTATATGAATTCTAGATGATATGTAGTATTTTTATTTGCTACTTCATTGCTAAATGTTTCATATAAAACTGAAGAGGGGAAAAAATACACAGTCCCACATATAAAAGAAGAAGCAGATGGCTAAATGTGACCGTGGGAGAGAAGCAGTGAATGGAGTGCTCCGAATGGAGGCTCCCCACTCTGGGGTGCAGCCCGAGATGGAGTGGAAGGAGGTTCACGTCTGTGGTTACCTGGGCTCCCTAGCCATTTGCTCCCACTGTGTCTTAAATAGACCATTAGTATGCAGAAGAATCTACAGGTATCTTTGTTACGGCTTTTTTTTAATCTTTTAAATGTACATATAAATGAGTATGTATTATTTATAGATGTCTTTGGATTTAGAAACATCAAGCTTGAAAAGTAATGCAGCAAGGAATATTTGATTTACCTCTCGCTGGAGAGGAGAGAGGAAGACAGGGGGACATTCTGCAGGAAGGAAGACTGGGTTTGATAAGTTGTTTAACCTTTCTAGGGGACTTTCCTGGAATCTTCAGGTCCAGTTCAACTGCAGAGAGATGAGGGGGAGAATGAGGTCAGCGGGAGAGTTCGGAAGCCAGCACTGCCGTCCTCCCTCTCCTGCCAATCAGCTGTGTGACCTTGAGCTTGTCACTCACCCTCGCTTGCCTTTGGTTTCTTGCCTGTGCCTGGACATCAAGCCATGAGAGGCCGCAGCTCAGAGATTCTGTGCACTTGTATCGACTGCTCTGGGCTCTGGCCTGGCTCCTCGGTCGCTGGTTTACATCGCAGCAATGCCGTGATGCTGGTGAGCCATGGCTCTGTGTTTCTTCTTCTTCATCATCATCATCATCATCATCATCATTATTATTATTATTATTTCGGATGGAACATGAGATCATGGTGCGATCGAGCCACTTGCCTGTACACGTTGGTAGAGATCAGGAAAACAGAATTAGCTCCTAATTCTATTTTCAGTTCCTAGGCTGTTTCTATATTGGCCAAGAAAAGCAGAGAACTTAGAGAAATTCCTGGTAATGACTGCTTTCTGCCTGGGTACGGAGAAACATGCCTGTCTGTGGTTTATTTTTAAATGGATAACTCATCATATCTGGGTAAAAAGTACTGTAATCTCCAAAGGCTTTTCTTTCACAATTTTTTTTTTCTCTGAGAGTATAGAAACAGCCTCAAATCGACTCAAATAAAACAGCTTTTCGCTGGGCGAGGAAGCAACAGTTTTCACATGCCGGCCCTGTCGGCTTGGGTTTGGGACCCAGGTGGAGTGAGGGAACGGGAGCCTCAGCGGCATCTTCCCTCAGGCCTGGAGTTTAGTTTACCAGTTGCTGGGAGGAGGCAGGGCAGGGAGAGGCTGAGGACCTTCAGGAGCATACCCAGAGGGGGCGGGAAGTGGCAGCTGACCAGAGTCAGCTGGACCCTGGGCTCCTGTACCCACCCCCGGTCAGCCCACTGCTTCCACCACCTCCCAGCGAAGATCCCCGTCCATGCATCTGCCCCCGCGTGCTCGGTTCTGTGGATAGGAGCCAGGAGAGAAAGCACCATCTCGTGTGAGTCCCAGCCCTGCCCGTGGCACCATGGGTGTCTTGGGGGCACCCCTTGTGAGCTTTGGTTAGCAGGCATGGCTCTGCAATGGTTATAGCCACCCATTATCGGGGCCATGGGCTACGCTGAGTGCCCTTCCTACATGCTCTTGACCACACACACAGGCCAGGCCAGCCCCTGAACCTCTGCGACAAGGACGAGGATGTAAATCCAAAAGGCAGCTCTGACCGGGCCACACAGGCTGTGGGGATTCCGAGTTGGGCGAAGGGCTTGTCAGATCTCTCTGTGTCTCCCTGAGCAGACCAGAAACACACTGAGTCTAAAAGCCCAACGTGTTTTACTCTGTGAAGTCACTTTTGCCCATCGCTTCTCTCTAAAGCTGTGGGCAGGGGGTGTTCAGGGGGCAGGGGATGCTGTGGGACCCCTGGGCCCTAGCAGCCACCAGATCCAGTGAATGGCTGTGGTGGCTGCATCTGCTGTCCCCACAACTGTCTCCTGCCCCCCAACGTGCACGGCTGTGGGCCAGATAGAGGACTCAGGCATTTTCCGTTGTAGTTGGCAACTTGAGGGCTTAGGGTACAGGCCAAAGTCTCCCCCACCTGAAGAACTAAAACAAACAGCCCTAGGGCCAGCCACCAGGAAGGAGGGGGCCTCCCAAGAAACGGGAACAGGGAAGGTGGAAAGAAAGGGGGAAGCCCCACTCTCTCGGGCTCTGCCTGTGGGGTCCAGACTTGAGGTGGGCTCTTGCCTGAGTGTGACTTCCTCTGTGGTTGATGCTAACATGGGGGCTACCCACGGAGCTGGGACGAACCTGCCCGGGGCCGTAGACCCTGCTGGAGGCAGCTGGGGAGCCAACATGTCTGGCCATATACGCCTTCCTCTGTCCACGGCTGCCACGCACCAATTGGCCTACTGTTCTGTTTTACTCCGAGATTCTAGACAGGCCTTATTGAAATGGTACAGTCTCGCAGGCATGTCAGGGAGAACCAAGGGAAGAGACTTGCTCACCTTTGAGCCAGAGTTTGAAGCGGGCGGCATCACGGAGGCCAACATGGCGGGGGGTGAGCCTCTGTGGACGCCCCACCTTGCACAGAGACTTGGGGGGTGCTGGAAAAGAGGGTACTGCTGGTCTCGCAGCAGCAGGAAGGAGAGGGGAACCCATTCACACTGCAGTCCACTTGGCGGTATCGGCAGCTGGCCTCCCTCGTCGGTGAATTAGAGATGTCGGCGCCTGTCCCGCCTCTCCCGGGGTCCGCGAGGCAGTCTAATGAAGGGGAGAAGATGCACAAGCACTCCAGAGAGCCCATAGCACCAGGCAAATGGGAGGCGTCGTCATGAAAAGCTCCAATTTATGGGTCTGAAGGAGAAGCAACATCTGGGAAGGAATTATTGCAATTTAAAGGGAGGATGCAGGCCTGTTCATAAGAGCGAAATCTGGAAGCAATGTCTGCTTTTTTTTTTTTTTTAAGCTGGTTTGTATTCCAGTCATGAAACCATGGTGTGAACTTCCAGATGTGTGAAGCAAAATTGTAGAAAATGAGTTGAGTCTGGTAGGCGTTTTCCTTCCTTCGACAGAGCCTTACTGAGCATCTACTACGTGCCAGGTGCTACACACTCTGCTGACATCTTAAGTGCCGCCCCGGGCGAGTCAGGCTGGGGGGGGTCCCCTGGCACCGCCACCCCCCTCCTCAGCTTGTGGTCTTCAGAAAATGCAAGGGTCGTGCCGGCACTGTTTCCGGTGATAAGCGTGTGTGTACTGACTGCGGGTGGAGGGGGGTACACAGGCTGGCACTAAGTGGTGGGGCCAAGTTAGGCGAGTCCTGGTTAATGCAAAGCTGAGGGGTCTGCTGTGTAACAAGACACTGGGGGATGGGCTTGTGGGGGAGATGGTCGATTCGACTTTTTTTTTTTCCTGAACTTTTTCAGTCCTTGTGTCTGGCAGAGCACAATTTAGTATCTAATCAGTCTGTGTGGGCACTCCATATTCCTTCTCTGCCCGTTCTCCTTGCGCAAACCAGCCAAGAAGGACCTGGAGATCGGCCATCAAGAAACGTCTTGGGGTGACATGCATGCACTTGATATTCTCCAGCAGTTTTCCTTCAGGGTGTCTATACTCTGAAGAGAAGTTTTCAGTAGGAGACGGGGTGAAAGCAGGTGGGAGGAGATCCAGGGAGGAAGGCGAGTGTGTGGCCACAGAAGGAGAGCTGGGGGTGTCCGCAGGGTGGGTAGCCCGGGCAGGGGAGGCTGGACAGCACGGGGCATGGAAAGAGTCTGGGTTTGCCTGGGTTCCCCGGGACCGCTGCCATGGAGGGATTTGGGGCGGGAATGCTGACTATTCTGAGGTTGAGCACAATCCCCGTGGCGACAGCAGGGTCACTTGGGGGCTGTTGCTGTGAGTCCAGTGAGAGGTGGGGAGGCCTGGGCCCAGCTGCAGGAGGGAGATGATAGAGAACAGGTGACTGCACACCATTAAGGACAGCGCGGGGGGGGGGGGGCGGGGAGCAAGAGAGAGAAGGAGGAACTGGGGTTTTTAAGGCAGAGGAAGTGGCAGTGCTGGGCCCTGAGGAAAGGGTCCAGAAGCAGCAGGTCTGGTGAAAGTCAGTGAACGCATGCAAGGGGCCGGGGTGGGGGGCGAGGGTTGTAAATTGAGTCCAGGAGTGAAGGGGGAAGGAGGCACAAAACCTCACGGATGTTATAGTGGCTTATGCCCTCCACAGCTCCACCCACCCCGACAAAATCTTACCCCTTTAGAATTGAATGTCACTTGTTAGAAAGAGTTTAAATGGAATGGAATGGAATTTTTCTCTTGGTGGGGAGAGTGAGAATAAAAAAAAGTGAAGAAACCTCGAGTTAATAGTAATGGAGAACCCGGTGTGCCACCGTAGTGCTAAGAGACGTTTCGTGGTTCGGTCTGTGGCTTCTCTGTTGTGGGAGGGGGTCACTCAGGAAGCTGACCACCACCGGGGCTGTGGAGAAGTGGGCGAGGGGGTTGGGGGGCAGCGGCTAGACGGGTCGTAGGGTTGGTTTGGGCTCACCAGGACCCAACCGGGAAGAGGGTACCCGCGGACACCTGTATTTTTATCCAGGCCAAGGGTGGGGAGTGCAGAGCGAACACAGGACAGCTCTAATCTTATCATCCATTAGGGCCCTGGGGACGAGGCCACTGAAGAATTTGGAACAAAGCATGGGATGGAAGGTGCAAATCTAGAGTTCCAATTCCGATTCCCTCTTATGTATTTGCCGGGGAACTTTGGGCCGTTCTTATTTTCCATCTCTAGAATAGGAATAAGAACAGTGATCCACTCATAAACTTCTGAGCAAAGGTAAATCAGGAAATGGGCATGAGCGAGGCTTTGTAAACTTCAAACATTATGAAAATTTCGTTATTCCATCTCAGTCAGGAGTCATGGCCTCTGACGATCCTCTCTTTCTCTGAAGAACACAAGCCCACATGAAAGCTGGCCAGCCGGCGCCTCCCTAGCTTTGGGAATAAGTAATAGGACTCATCTGGGGCCGGTTCTGGCTACTTAATGGGAAGAGGAAACCTCTGCATTGTGTTGGGCAGGTTCTCGCAAGGCACTGCATCTCTGTGCGTCCATTCTCTTCTTGAAAAACAGTGCCTTCCGGACCCCTCAGCCCGTGAACTGTCACCAACCTGATGGATAAACCTTCTGAGAGTGTTTATTTTGGGGTTGGCAGGATGCCTGCAGGCTTTGGTGAACCCCTGGTTGATGTTATTAATGGATGGGTTGTTTTTTCTCTCTTCTTAAGAGAATGTGAATGAGAGGTTCCCTTTGCAGGATACATTCAGAGCAGGTCTGCAAGCCCCCCGTGCCAGGGGGTGCCACAGGGTCCTGAGCCTGGGCTGGCAGGAAGGTGGGTGTGGGAGATGGTTTTCTTCCACAGTTTGCAGCCTCTAGTTGCTTTGCTTTTTCCTCCCGATGAAGAAAGAATGCTTGCTTCCCGGTTGGCTGAGGGCTGGTGAGCTCCTCAGGCGTCAGGGCAATAATTGGGTAGCCCGGTCAAGACCCAGGCAGGGCTAGACTTTGATCCTGCATCAAATGGGAGCCTCCCTAATTGCTTTATCCTCTCTTACGGGCAGTTTCTCT
Organism: Potos flavus; assembly: GCA_028534135.1. Lineage (NCBI taxonomy): Eukaryota > Metazoa > Chordata > Mammalia > Carnivora > Procyonidae > Potos > Potos flavus. The sequence goes on from CM052885.1 coordinate 15,364,568, forward strand.
CCAAAAATTGGTATCTTTTATAGGGAAGTAAAAAAAAATCCTGGGGCCCTTATTTGTAATTCTCTTGGCTATTAATTTGGTTCATGGCAGGAGCCATCTTTATTCATAGACTTAGAGTGAGAATGGTCTCAAACATTTCTTTAGGTTTAATTTTAAAGATCTCCCATCGTTCGGCAGTTATTTAACCCAGAGACCCCATTGGAGGGAATTTCATATTGGCCTTTTATGCCCTGCCAGACTCATTTAGCATCTCTTAAGTGCCTTCACAAGGTGGGGACGATGTAAGACCCCTTTCACAGGCGTTGACTAACTACCCACTGTATTTTTTAAATGAAAGTAAAACGTCCCTCATCCCTTGGCTTTTTAATTGTATTTTCCTTGACCCTGGAAGCTGCCCTTTGATGATGAAGTGAGTGGAAGAGAAAGGGTCAGTTTGACCACAGATGTCAGAGTCAAGGCCATAGGCAGTACCTTTTCCTCACCTGGAGATGGAAAACCATACCTATCTCCCTGTTGTTTCCTGGGTTCATTCTTTTTGGGTTTTTTTTTTAAGATTTTATTTATTTATTTGAGAGAGAGAGTGAGCAAGCAAGAGAGAAAGAGAGAGGGAAAGCACCAGCCAGGGGAGGGGCAGAGAAGCAGACTCCCCGCTGAGCAAGGAGCCCAATGTGGGACTCAATCCCAGACCTGGGATCGTGACCTGAGCCGAAGGCAGACACTTAACCGACTGAGTCGCCCAGACGTCCCTCCTGGGCCCATTCTTGATGGGTGCTGTGGGCCAGAAATTCAAATATTAAGATAATGTCTGTTCTCCAGATGCCCGGGATTTGACTGCAAGGAGCAGAGGTTGGGTGGGTAGAAGTGCAAGAGGAGATAAGTGAAATCACTGGGACATCAACTAATGCCAAACAGGAGCTGAGAGCAGCTAGAAACCCCTCGAGAGAGAAGTTTTTGGTTAGGGGCTGGGGGGGTGGGGCAAAGATGTCAGCCAGGGGGTGCTCCTTGCCCAGGGCGGCGCAGTCGGGGGTGGAAATACTGGGACAGGGATCCTGCTACTGCTAATTTTGCATCTATTTCTCTAATTCCAAGAGTGAGAAAGGAAGGTTCCTAGACGTTACATACCTTAGCCCGTGTCAAAAAACGAAGGAGCAGTGTTGGGATTCCGCCTGATCCCTGATTCCAAAGCCCTGCTCTCCACTGCCCCCGAGAACGTTCCGTCTGGGGTCTTAACAGGAAATCAGCGCGTTGAAATGTGTGGTTGGAAGAGAGTCGGACAGGGCCGTTCGTAAGATGTGGGCTCGGGGTGCGGAGACCATGCCACGGCTGTCCCCGGCCCAACACAGGGTGGGGCAGTTTTCAGCTAGAAGCCGGGGCGCAGAGAGGACGCTCTGTGGAGTCCACTGCACCCCGGCCTCACCTGTGACCTGCAGGAGAGAGTTACGGCCAGCCTGTGACACCACTGCAAGGAGGGAGGCAAGGAGGGGAGTAAACACCCAATCCCTCGCCAGTCCCCGGTCTCCTGCTGGTGTGTGTACCAGCAGCACCTACCCAGGAGTCTCAGGGTCTCCGAGCTTCAGGGGTGCCCTCCATGCAGAGCAGGTGAGCCCCCTGGGGACACACGGCATGGAAGGCAAACCTGGGCAAGACACCCAGCACAACCGGTCATGTCTAACGCGTCAGCTCATGTCAGGATCTCTCCATAAGCACATTAGGGAAATGTCCCAAAGAACTCAGCCTCACGTGCAATGTATTTTTGTTCGGGACTTTGGTTCAGTTACCTCCTCTGGAAGTGGCTTCTGGGGACCACAGAGGAGGAAAGACAAGGCCACTGTCATCAGAACAAGCTGGGCAGCCCTGGTGGCTCTACTGCCACTCCAAGCCGCAGCCTGGCCTTCGCCCCATTCATCTCACACAGCCTGCAGCGCTGAGCCATCTGGGCGGAAGGGATGGGAAACAGATTAAGCTGACAGACCTGAGAGGTCTGTCTCCAGAGAATGAGAGCTCCTTCTAGAGCTGGGTGGCCAGGATCTTGGGCCTTTACAGTGGCCTGCAAGGCCCTACACGATCTAGATACTCACCTCTCCAGCTGAATGTCCTACTGGACTCTCCCTGTCCAGCGTGGGCTCCTTGCTGGCCCAGGAACATGACAAGTATGCTCCCTCTGCCCCCCAGGACATTTGCACTGGCTCTTCTCACTGCTGAATGCTCAACCCCAGATTCCAACATGGCCCAATCCCTCATCCCTTCATATGAGCTCAGTCCCCCGACACTCATCTTCTGCTCTGTCTTCTCTAATACATAGCACTGCCTACCTTTTAATATACTGTATAATTTGTACTTATTTCTTAAGCTTACTGTTTATTCTATGTTTTCCTCCACTAGAAGATGAGCTCCCTCAAAGCAGGATTTCTTTTTTCTTTCTCTTTTGTTCACTTGTGTATCCCCCGTGCCTAGAACATTGCCTGACACACAGCAGACACTCAACAAATATTTATGGAATGAATGAATGAATAAAATTCTCAAGGATCTAAAAACCATTTGATCGCTGTCTCCCAGACCTCTCTTCACCAACACGTATCTGCCAAGGATCTTTCCCAGAAATACATCGATCATTTATTATCACCAGTACCGTCGATACTTTATGGCCAAAGCGATCGATTTATCTGCATGCTTCACATCAGCTTGGTAGAGGAAATGTACTCACTGACTTTGGCTCTGTGTCAAAATTAAATGGTGACCTTGGCTTCCTTCGCCTCCCCACAGAGGTTATTTCTTAATCATAAAGGGAACGCTCTCTCCTTGGAAAAAATAATATTTTTGCCACCTTCAGCTTGAAAATGGCTATTTGATATGGCTCGCGTGTGTCTCTGTCAGTGGCAGCTGGGAAAGCTCGGGTCGAGAGAGGCTCTGAGAAGGACCCGTTGCATTGTTGGAGAGAAGCTCGTTGCAAGGTGGAATTAGTTTACAATAACTTATTTACCTGTCCAAATCCCTCATATCACATTAAAGCTTTCCCCTGCTATCCGGGACTCTGGAGTGCTAAGAGGAAACAGGAAAATCAATTGATAATGATATATTCAGTTTAGAAAAATATATCGATTCCCGGGTAATGACAGCCGTGCATTTTTGCAGTGGAGGTTGCCATTCCTTGTCGTGAAGACAGCTTTCACATATATTACATTTGAAAGAGGGAACTGGGAATAGCCCTGCCTCACTGTAACAGATAGGCTCTTTCTACTAGGTATTAAATCTATATTTAAAAAAAAAACAACAACTAATTCTCCCCAGGGAACCCATCCTTTGCCTCCTCAAGGTCTTCTTGCCCGTTACCTAAAAGAAGTAATGATTTGCTTTTGTAATTCTAGAGTTTGTGTCCTGTTCTCTTTTCAGCATTAGATTAAAGACCTAAATTTCATGTTTTTCCTCGTCTTTGGAGTCTCTTGGCTTGAATCAGGTGGAAGGCAATGCCATTATTCTCCCTTACCTACTGCTAGTGGCTGTGCTGTGGGGGATTTGGGCTTTGTGCATTTGGGGGACAGAGGAGGGACCTCTAGGTTCTGCCCCTTGGGGTTCTCTGCTGCCCACTTCACCCCCCCCCTTGCCTGGGAGTGCCCGTGATAGTGTTTGAGCATACCAAGTGTGAGAGGGTCCACACTCAGAAATTCAGCACAGGGACAAGTGCCCACTTGGGTGGGGACTGTCTAAGATACCGGAATTCCAAAGAGATTTTCTGCAGAAGATGATACCTTTTCCCACCCCAGCCCCACCCTTTTCCTTCTCTTTCTAGACTGTCTGGCCTCCCGGTGATGCTCACGCTGTGCTAAGTATCAGTGGCCATCGAGGTTTTTGCATCCTGGGGACGAATCCTGAGCTCACCAGAGACGGACAGCAAAAGGTAAGTCTCTACTCAGCTCGCCTGCACATAAGGAAGGGGTCCGACCTGGGCACTGACAGCTATCTTCTCTAACACTGATTTTCCAGGGGCAGTGAGGGGGTATGCAGCTGGTCCTCTCCGCCTTCTGGTCACAGAGATTTTTACATAGATGTGGGATTAGAACCCAGCAAAGCCACCAGGCCCCAGTCCCCCTGGGAATCAATCTTTGAGCATGGTGGAAGCTCTTCCAGCTCCCCAGGAGGGGGGATCTGGGGGCGGCTAGCAGCTAGGTGACCTTTAAGTTCTTCAAAAGGTATACTACTTCCTTGGTAATGTAACTTTTCTTGTTATTAAGGTAGTAGTATTCAATATCAGTAAAAGCCTATTTGTTCATTGTAAAAATAGCTTAAAAGATAGCACCTAAAATTATAGAAATTACTTACAATCATAATGCTGAGAAGCAACCGCTTTGGTTGTTTGGTTCCAGACTTTCTTTCTATGCATGTATGTAAAGTGTACATGCATACACACACACGTGCATGCATGCACACACGCACACATACATGGGATCACACTGTATGAATGGCTCGGCGATGCGTTCTTTTGACTCTAAGATATGTCACGTGTATGCTTTTCATGTCAGTAAATACAAATCTGTAGCATTTTTAAACTCTTCATATCATCTGGATATTATAATCTCCACAATTTACTTACCCAGTGCCCTAATGGTGGGCATTTAGCATATTTTTAAATTTCACTCCTGCAAATAATAATACAACGAACGTTTCTGTATATATATCTTTGCATAGTGATTTGATTATTTCCTTGGATTAAATTTATAGAGGTATGGCCTCAAAGTTTGATTCAGGATTTTCAAACCTAGATTATGAAGACCAGGTAGCCAGGAGTGTTGAGGGGAAGGTGGCCTACTTGTGTGGGCAGAAATATGATGGAAAGAATTGGTGAGACTGCTTGAATACCCACCCAGAAGGCCAGGACTGTGCCTGCAGAAGCAGGGAGGCCTGGAGAAAGATGCTCCTGGATTCTGCAGCTCTAGGATTCCGAATTGCGGGTAGCCATGATTGTCAGCAAGAAGCAGGAAGAGCTCAAGGCTGGGCCTGGGTTAGCTGCCAAAATGGGAGAAACGTCCACTGGGCATCCAGCCTGCTGCCACTGAGCAGCCCAGCAGGGACAGCCAGCGGGGGCAGTTGAGTTTCTGGCCTTGGGAGCTGGTGGGCTGTTGGCGAGCATCTATCGGGACCACTGAGCAGCTGGACCACCGTCGTGGTTAGTCGTCCTGGGCCCTAGGGAATGCTTTGCTTCTGTGACTGTCAGGTGAGAGGAGGGGAGTTGGAAAGCCAGACAGGTCTGGTGGCAGTGGCCTCTTGGATCTGGCGGCGATGGCATTCCCAGCTCCTAGGGGCAGGGAATGAGGGGGCAGACCTGGAGGTGAGTGTCTGAGACTAAGGCATGCTGTTTACAGAAGTCAGCTTTCCAAGGAGAAGCCTTCAAGTCTTAGACGCTGTGAGTGTGAAGGACGTCTGTGAGTGTGGCAGGGGTGAAGGGCGTCTCGAGACCCAGAGGAAGGAGTTTGACAGCCTTTATCTTGGGATCTTCTGTTCCTTCCCACTGATACATGGCTCTTGTCTAACCCAGGCTTCAAGAAGCATGCATTTTAGGATAGGGAGGGACCTCGAGAGGACACCTGATAGATCCACCCCTAGACGGGTGTCCCCACAGCGAGCTCACGTGAGTCTTCCCTACCACCTGGCCAGTTCCTGGAGGATGGGACTCACATCGGATTCATCCCCAGCTCCCCTCCACCATCCCCGCACAGCACCTGCCAGGGCTCTCACTAAACACATCCCCGCACATCAGCCCCAACTGTTCTGGGAACCCCGGAGCACCTGGCCTGCTGCCAGGTCGTGCTTTTCCCTTTTCCCTCACGTGCAGAACTCCACTGATTCCCAAGAAGATAGGAAGTCTCCACATCCCGATCTGTCCCCTGGTGACCGGTGGAAGAAGCTATCACTTTCCTATGGAAACTGGGCCGGATCACTGGGCTGTGTGCACCTGCTGCGAAGTGCGCCGATGCAAAGCCGGGAGGGGGGTGGGCGCTGTGCTGGGCTTGTCAGTGGCCAAGAGTGCGGTGCCAGGACCCGCTAGCAGGAGTGAAACCTGATCCCTGCACCGCAGTGTGGGAGCCTGGCCGGCCGGAGCTCAGGGGAGGTAGGGCTGAGGACCTGCTTTGTGCAGAACCCAAGGCTGAGCCAAGAATGACATTAACAGACACCTACCTAGACTTTGGAGGTGGTGAACGGCAACCATGGGTCCCCATCAGTGCTGACGAGCGCCCCTCTGTGGCCTCCCCTGCCTCCATCCCTGCCCCAGGGCTGCCCACCCAGGCCCCTTGCCCTCTGCATGTCCTACATCCTGAGAGGACAATGCAGATGCCTCCAGAGCTGATGGGACTTGGAACTCTTCCATTAGAGGACGCTGCGTGCCATGCCCTGGACTTCCGCACTCTCGGCGGCTTCACCCGCGAAGCCATTCCGAAGGTGCCCTTGCCAACACATTGCCCCCGCGCTCCCTCCCTCTCAACAGCCCGGCTTCATTCCCTCCTCCTCCTTCTCCTTCTCATCCATCGCCTTTGGCTTCCACGGCTCCCACCCAAAGACAGAGCTGTGGGCAGACATCTCAGCGCTCGCTGCCTTCCCCAACACATCCACTCTGTCGCCTGCTTGTCCTTCGTCCTTGCTTCCTCTCCCGGCCCCGCCCCGGGAACCTCGGCAGCCCCCACCTCCGCTGGGCTCCAGGTGCTCAGCCCTCTGAGGAGGCGGTGGAACCGCGCCAACCCCCCGCGCACTGATCCTTCCACAGAGCCCCACCTTTCCCATCATCGCCAAGACCTCCGCCTGCCCTGTCCACCTAAGGGTCAGCCAGTGACCTCCCTGCTAGCTTCAAGGAGACCATGAGCCTCTCTTTCCCCTGGCTTGGGGGGCCATGCCACTCCATCTTTGTGGCCCCTCTTCCCCCTCCTGCCTGTAAGTGAGGGCACTGGTGCTAGAAGATTTTCCTCCGCTTTCCTTTCTCTCCACGGTCCTTCTACTCCCTCTGCTTCACCTGTCCCACGGGCTTCGTTCTGTCCTAAGGTCCTGACTGCCTCTCCAGAGCCAGGGAATCGGTCATGACCTGTCTGATTTGCATCCCACACTCGGCCTGGCCAACACAAAGCCGCCTCGTGCTCTGTAGCCTTTGGGGACTTTGTCACTCGCCCCTCCCTGGGCTGCACTTCTTACCTTCCTTCCTGGACCGCGAGCTCCTTAAAGACAGGGACTGTCCTCTTGTCTCCACATGGTGAACCATCAGATGGTCTTAGTTTCGAGATCACAGGACAGAGTGGCCACACAGGCAGTGGATGGACAGGACCCTGGACTGGGAAGCAGCCGCTAGGCTCTCGTCCCAACTCTGCACTAACTCTGGGCGAGCCCCATAGAGCTGAGTCTCCCATCTCATCTGCTTTCACTGAGGGCAACCCCTGACCTTCCTAGTTCCCGGGAGAAGACGGGCACGTCTTCCTGGGCCGGCAATGCCAGCTCTTGGTGAACACTGAAGTCACCTGGAGAGGCTTGAAAACCTACAGATGCCCGGTTCTGCCCCCAGACCTTCTCATTTAATTGCTCTTATGAGGACGGGCATCAGTGTACTTTAAACTTAACACTGCTCTCAACTCACGAGTGTTCCCCAATTCCTGGATTCTAAGCCTCGAATTGACACGGACATTATGGAGATCAGTAGAACGACGTTCCTGGATGATAGGTCATTTATTTACTCTTTTCAGATATTCTAAAACCTGCCCCCTGGATCACGCTACCTGAAAGCCTGGGTATGTTGCCATCCCACTGTCAACCCCGGGAGTCTCACCCCACCCCTGGAATGTTTTCCCATGAACCCAACGGGCTGTTAGGTCTTCTTTTCCTGGACACACACCAATGTGCCCACATTCAGGATTTTGTGGCGGTTAGTGTTTATCCTGTCCCCGTGATCCCTTTGCTGGGCCCCTTGGGAGAAGTGCCTCTGATGTCAGCACAAATTCTTCTCCCCAGCCTTGTCATAGGACCTCATATCGAATCGTGTTGTAACATCAGCTTCTTGTTTGCCTTTTCCGAGTCAGAACACTGGCTCTCTCTCCCGCTCTGGCTACATATTCAAATCACCTGGGGACATTTTAAAAATTCCGATATCCAGGGTAGATGCACCAAATCAGTTAGATCAAGATCTCTCAGGATGGGACCCAGGCCTTAGTATTTTTGGGAGACTCTCCAGGCGATTCCAGTGGGAGGCCACGGTTGGAGGCACCGCCAAGCCCAGAGGCAAATCTGTGAGCCACCTGTAACACATACAGAACTTTATAGATCTGGTTTCAGGGAGGCAGCAGCACCTGTGTCATTTCCTGCTCCTACACTTGTCAGTCCCTCTCCTGCTTTGGATTCGCCTCGTCTCCCTACATGCGTCCCTGTAAGTTACCTTCCGTTCTTCCTGGAACTGGGTGAGGTGAGAGCAGAATAGAAAGCCTTGTGCTTTTCTCTGGCGGGGCCCTGGCACGGCTCCCACCCCCAGCTCAGGCCTCCGAGGAGAGAGGGTCAGAGACCCCTTCCCCATCCACAGGTGCCAGCTCAGCACCCCCCGCTGTGGGAATCCCAGATGGGGTCAGCGCCCCAGTTCTGCCAAGAGCTGTCCAAGGCCCTGAAAGAGGCTCAGTGGGTTCGCAGCATCTGAGTGCTGATTGGGACCGGGGCAGAAAGGGGACCGGCGGGAGCAGGGGGGCGGACAGTGGCTGTGCCACCCTGGTCTGCTCCCCTTGGTCTGCGGGACTCGGCCCCTTGATGAACGACATGCTGAGGTCATCGTTCAAAAGCAAGAGATGTCCCCGGAATGGAATCTTTCTCCCTTTCTGGAAGCAAGGTTGTTCGGGAACAGCAAATACACGGTGCACTCCCCGTTAGTTAGCAGGGCTGGGGCGGGGCGCACACAGCGGTTCACTCTAGCTGCAAAGCCTCGTTTGGCACCTGGGCTAGAAATAGCTTATCTGCAAACCTCAGAGTTTATTTTTGTGGCCAAGTTTGATTTTCCAAGTGACCTGTCTTCTTTCTTACCTTGAATGTGCCCCAGTGGCTGGGGCTGCTGGGAACAGTTGTAAGTTTGTGCCCTACAGGAGGGCACCTGGCCCAGAGCGTGTGGGGACTGACCCAGCCTGCACCTTGCAAGTTCTGCTGTGTGCTATGAGTGCTCAGAGGGAGGTACACTAATTTGCACAGAATTTTAATTTGCACAGAAATCTCATTTGCACAGAAATACTAAGTAGGCTAGTAATGGCCCCACCACCAGAGCCCGGCTCGGGGAAAGCACCACACATCCATCTGTCCAGGGACCACGCGAGAATGCTCCTTAACTACTGTGTTTCTATCCCTTCTTGATCATCTCCTGTATTCACAGGACACCAAAAAGAACTTTTAAGTGTTTGTCTTCAATCATAAATTCTCTTTCTCTTGCTTTCTCCCTCTGTCTCCCCCACCCTCGTGTGCACACGCGGCATGACCATGCAGGAGGAATAGCCTGTATGTGGTAACACAAAGGGTGTTCCAGCATTCGTTCCTGAATCCCTTCAAGCGCTTCCTGGCTTCCACACTGCATATTGTTCTAGGGCCAGGGTCCAGAGAGGTCAGACAAAAGCCCAGGGAGCTGGCAGTCCAGTGGGGAGACCATAGAGCAAATACATTCTCATAACGAGATGTGATAAATGCAATGATAGGGGTTTATACAAAGAGCTATGGAAGAACAGTTCATTCACTCAACAAATATTTCTTGAGCACCCACTATATGTCATGCATCATTCTAGGCGGTGGGGATACAACAGTGACCTTATGAGACCAAATCCCAGACCCGGAGTTTGGTCAAAACTACAGGCTTCCAAGAAGAATTGGCTTAAACTGGAAATAAATTTGTATATATGTGTATGTGGGTGTATGCACGTGTGCACACACTCAGGGAATGCTCGGGCCATGGGAACAGCTTGTGCAAAAAGTCTCAAGATGTAAAAAGACAGGAGAGCTCAGAGCCTAAGTACTAAGGGAGACCTATGGGTTGGGAAATGCAGCAAGAAAGGTAACTAAGTCTCGGTCGTGGAGGGCATCGAATGCCATGCTAAGCCTCCGAAAGTCACGCTCCCAGAAAATGGAGACCCAGCTGAAGGCTCACAGAGCCCTCTCACAGCCAAGCTCCCGACGCATTCTCTGACCCCAAACAGAGACTCTGGCAGCCTGTGCTCTGGGCAGCCACTGCCCCAGCCCCAGTTTGTTAGAACGTCCCAGGCTAAGATCACAGGACTTCTTTTACCTCCTCCCGTGACCTAGTGCTTTTCATTTGCAAAGGGTTTTCACACAGTTCCCTCTATGTGGTCACAAGTGAGACCCGAGGAGGTAGGCAGAGAGGAGTTACTGTTGTCATTTATTATACCACGCAGCAAGTTGAGGCCCAGAGAAGGCCAGTGTCTTGCCCAAGCTCACATAGCCAGTCAGAGCAGAAGGGGAGCTAGAGTCCTTGTGTCCTGATTCCTAACCCAGAGGCCCCTCCTGCCCCCACTCCTTAGACTGAAACCTGAAGAGCTCTGAGCAAATGTCAATCGTGTACCAGCCTGTCCTCCACAGACATTAGCTGCACACCTATTATGTGTCAAGCCTCTCAACCCAGAAAGAAAACTGTCCTTCCTCCCACCCACCATGACCCAAGAGGCCTAAAGACGGCGAGTCAGCCAGACCTATGCTGTCCCCCACCAGCACCCACCTAAAGGGGCGGCAGAATCACCCCCAGCAGCCAGAGACCACTCCACTGCCTCACCGGGTCCTGTCATCCAGGCTGCCAGTACATCCCCCCACCCCCCAACCCCCGCCCTGTAAGTGAGCCAGGTGCCGAAGAGTTGGGGGCTTCCGCCTCACTCACGAAGCGACAGTTTGCCTGCATATGGCAGACGCAGCCTAGCAACCTTCACGGGTTGGGTTTTTTCACTTATTTTATTTTATTTTTTTTTAATTAGTAGCAACTCATTTAGATAAAAGCATCTGGTTCACAAGGAAGTAACAACAAAAAAAATCATTAAAAGCATATTTCTGCTTTTACAAAGTAACCTAGGAACAGCATAGGAGGTAACAATTAACCCGGCCCCCTCCTCCAGGTAGCCAGGCAGGTTCTCTAAGTGGGAAATGAAAGTCGGGACACAGAGAGGGTCCTTCCAGGGTCTCTGAGAGAGGCTCCTTCCAGGGTCTCAGGCGCTCACCGACGTGCGCGGCCCAGCCAGCCAGCCAGCCAGAGCCTCTTCCTCCCATTAGCGTGTAGGGGAGGCACCTGCCTCTCCATCCCAGAATAAGCACTATGATGATTTATTTAGCACCAGTTCAGGGCCTTCCGAAACGCACTCAAAGTGCTCTGCTGTCTTGTGCAGGGGTATGCGCTCCTGCCTTTGTGGATCGGATAAGGCAAATCAGACCCCACACCAGCCAGCCTAACTCACCTCCTGTGAACCCCCCCTCGATGCTTTCACATGCACAGCCTCTGTTCCCACTCAGACAGACCCTTGTGCTCCTAACAGAGCCTGCCTGGGTGCATCACACTTCTGGGCGCTTGTTCTACAAGCCCGAATATCCCGGAAAAGCCTCTCCCATCCCCACCCATCTCCTGGCAGAGAGCTCCCAGCCACCCACTCATGGGAATCTTCTCTCCTCGGATTTCCCGATGCAGCTTCTCTCCCGGGCAGCCATTCGCATCTTCTCAGGTCAAGTGTGGTCCTTTCACTGTCCTGAGTGCTTGAGGCTCATCCCCCAACGATTGTGAGCTCTCGGAGTGGGGGGTGGGCAGTAAGCTCTCTGCAGAGCTGAGCACATGATAAGCACTGAAAAGGAACTGATGATAGAAAAAGCCAACTCACATGGCCTGTGGCTGTGCTCATTTGCTCCTGAGTCCTTCAGCCCCTCTGCTCCATTTCTGTCCGGCGACCCTGGCATCTGGCACCTGGCTCTTGTCTCTTCTGCCCTGGGAGACAGTGGGCAATGCCTTGAGGGCAGGGGCTGTGTCTCAGTCGCTGGGTCCCTCCCTAGAGCCTGGCACAAAGAACACTCTCAAATGTTTATAGGATGAGCGAGGGGCATGTGTGAGAGGCAGTCGACCTATCTCTTCTGTGCACTCAAAGGCCAGCCACAGCTCACAGTGCCCACCTTAGGGGGGTGAGGGCGGTGCCCTGACCTTGTCCTTGCAAGGCCACTGTCCACTGGGGATACCACACACCCCAGGCTCGAGCTCTCCTTCCTGCTGTTCCAGACACAGTCCACACTCCACGGTCCAGGAGGAAATAGGCCTCCCTGGATCCTGCTGGAACCCAGGGTCTCAATGTGCTCAATTTCCCATTCAAGCCACATTTAGAAGGGTGTGTCCCATATCCAAAGGGGTCTCACAGCGTTGCATCCATTCATTTGGGAAACATTTCTAGTAAACAATATGGCATGATGGTCAAGAGCACAGAAGGTGGACCCAGACTGCCTGGTCCTAATCCCAGCCCTGCCCCCTACCTGCTGTGCAACCTCTAGCATATTATTGAACCTCTCTTTGCTTCAGTTTCTTCATCTGAGAAATTAGGATTGTAATAACACCCACATCATATGGTGGTCGTAAGGATTAAATGAGTTCACGCAGCATTATGCTTAGCATAGTGCCAGAAACGTGGTCCTCTACAAAGTTTTGCTATTATTATTATCAGGGGCTAGGACTCCAACTGAGTCATGAAGTGAATTCATAGTCTCTTCAGGACCCAATGCGCTTTCAAGGAAGGTATGGGTGTGCTCATCCCCCTCCCTGCTCTCCCCGCCGCCCTCCACCCCATGTCAGTCATCCTGCAGCTCTTCCTTGCTGAATGCAGTAAGTCGGCAGGGGACTTCTGCTCCCAGGGAGGCAGCCCTCCTTAGCCCACGGGGACCCCACGTGGCCACTGAGCTACATCCTGATTCTCTGTGGACAGTGCTCTCTGGAGCATCCTGGGGCCCGTCCTGCTCACTTTGGGCGCAGGGGTGGGAGAGGATCTCTCAGCACCCGTCCCAGACCCATTTCATTCCCCGCCCATGTACCCGTGACCTCCCGAAGAGAGGACCTAACCTCGTGCTCAGCCCACAACTGCCCCAGCAGCCTACACCCAAACAGTGGAGAAATGACCACCAGAGACCCTGGGGCTTGACCCACCCAGGGCTGCCTCTGGGACCTGGAAGCGTGTCCTCGCCCCTCTCTGGATCTCAGTTCCTTTATCTGTATCATGAGGGTTGGGTTTACAATCGATTCCCAAGGGCCAGTCAGGCTCTGTCCCTAGGAGTGACACTCTGGATGTGGCCACGTGGGGGCTTCTGGGACTCCCCACAATTAGCACTGTGGCTTCAAAAGGTATGTCAGCATGTCCTTGGGGCAGCTGTCATTAACAATTAGGAAGTCATTATCTGGTAAATAATTCATAACCCGAGAGATGGGATAAGCCACCAATAAACAATAATCCATTTAGAAGGAGGCTTGGCAAGGGCTTGGGCTGCCGCGGTGGTGTGGTCCCATCCCTGCCTCCGGTGTCAGCACGGCCTGCAGTTACATTCTCCCCGCAGCCCTCCCTGCTCGCCCCTGACCAAAGGCATCCCCCCTCCTCTGGGCTCAAGCAAGACTTGGTGCCTAGAGCAACAACACTGAGTGCTTGTGCCAAGGACTGTGCTGAACAACAGACATGCGCCTTCTCCTTGAATCCTCTCAAGAGCCGTCGGCGGGCGTGGGTGCTGTTGTCGTCCCCCTTTGCGGAGCAGCACGCTGAGGTTCAGAGAAATTAACATTTTACCCAAGGTCTGAGCCGAGATCAGAAAGTGCTGGGCCGGGATTCAGGTCGGTTTGACGTGAGAGCTCTCTCTCTGGTTCAGGATGTCCACTCTCCCTACTTGGAGCTTCGACCTCCCGTCGTGTGTCTCTCCTTTGTCTGCATGTGACTTGTGCCCTCCCAGCTGACCTGGGAGCCCCAGAGCCTCTGTTCCCCTGTCCTGTCTTCCTCAGCAAGGAGGGGGCCTCAGAGGGGTTTCATAGAGGCTTCGGACCACAGCTTCCCTGGGCCGGCTGCCTAGCTAATGGTGTGGTTAGGCTTGGCTGTGGGCACCAAACCAAGGGCATTTCGGAAGGGGAGCAGGAGGGCGTGCCTTCAGGACACTGTACCGGAATTTCCCATCTTCTCATAGGCCTGGTGCGCTTTTCCGTCTCAGGAAGACACGGCAGCCTTCTGGCCACACTCCCACAGAGAACTCTATCCTGTGGAAGGAACTTTTTCCAGAACGGAGTGAACCCAGACCATGTGGGTTGGTCTTTAGGGCGAGGTTAGCTTCTTCTAGAGACCCATCATCAGCACCCATGCAATGAGCTTCCCAAAGGCCTGGAGTCTGAAAGGTCTTAATGACCCTTCTCAGACTGCCAGGGCTCCTCTGAGCCTGGAGCTTCAAGGAGCAGGGTGGAGGTCCTGGATGCTGGGCCTAGTAATCGTCACACGTCTGGAATGTTGCACAAACCTCCAGGGCCAGGCTGTGTGGTAGAGGAAGCCGCAGTGGTTCCCAGGCATGCAAATTTCTCAATAGCTGTGGTCACCAGCCTAAGGACAGGCCCCTTTTAGCCTTCTGACCTCTCCTGTTGTGGTCAGTGGGGGGGTCGAGACTGGCAGATAATGAAGGCCAGGAGAAGGGGTCACCTTGCTGCATCCTAGAATAGCCTGAAACAACCAGAACCCTCCCATCTCCTTTGAACAGAATTTCCTCATGGGCGGTGCTGGTTCTGTCCTACTGGCCAGGCCCTCACCCTGGCAGAAACACATTCCCTGGCCCCTTTCAGAATGGCCCCTTTGCTTCCAGAAATGGGAAAGGATTCCACTCCGGGGACATCTCTTGCTTTTGAACGATGACCTCAGCATGTCGTTCATCAAGGAGCCGAGTCTCGCAGACCAAGGGGAGCAGACCAGGGTGGCACAGCAACTGTCCCCCTACCCCCTGCCGGTCCCCTTTCTGCCCCGGTCCCAATCAGCACCCAGATGCTGCGAACCCACCGAGCCTCTTTCAGGGCCTTGGACAGCTCTTGGCAGAACTGGGGCGCTGACCCCATCTGGGATTCCCACAGCGGGGGGTGCTGAGCTGGCCCCACGTGGGTGGGGAAGGGGCCTCTGACCCTCTCTCCTCAGAGGCCTGAGCTGGGGGTGGGAGCCGTGCCAGGGCCCTGCCAGAGAAAAAGCGCAAGGCTTTCTATTCTGCTCTCACCTCACCCAGTTCCAGGAAGGACGGAAGGTAACTTACAGGGACGCATGTAAGGAAATGAGGTGAATCCAAAGCAGGAGAGGGACCAACGAGTGTAGGAGCAGGAAATGGCGCCTATTCATGACAAAGCACATGTCTTTACAGCAGCCTGGAGCAGTTTCGTTTCAGTTTGGACCACATGGAGATGAGAAAGATGCTCGGGCCTGTGGTGTGCTTGTTCCCAAGGAACCTTCCGTTAGGGTCATGGGAAAGCCTGTCCGTGGAGGAGCTGCTAGTACAGATGTTCCTCAACGTCCTTCCCCTCCTCCTGCACCGCGCCCTGGGCATGGAGCGGCCTGGCACTAAAACCAGCTCCTAGAGTCTCCAGGGAAGGAAATTCCATCAGCTCCCCGAGTCCCTGTTCCGGTGACTCCTGCAGGCTTTTCTTCTATCTGACCTAAATCTCCCTTGCTGCAATTTAAGCCCATTTTCCCCGGTTTTGTTTTGAGTGGAAATGGAGAACAGCTAGTCCCCAGCTGCCTCCGAAAGCTGGTGAGTCACAGTCCCTCATACCTCCTGCCTCCCTGAAGCATTCTCAGAAGCCTGCCCTGTTGAATCCCTCACCGCTGGAGCCGCCGAGAGACCAGCTTTCACAGTCATGCAGGAGAGGAGGCTCCCCCTGTGGGGGGCCGTGGTGGTGGCAGAGCCCCTCCTGCGGGCTCAGCGCTGAGGTGGCCCCCGGAGGGACCCAGGCGGGCGGGGCAGATGCGTGTGAGGGGATCCGTACCCCACAGTGAACCGTGCAAGGATGCAGTCTGGCCAGGGAGCTGGGGGAGCTTCTTACTGTAGGAAGCGGCGTCCGCGTGAAGTCCGGAAACAGCAGGGAGACAGCTGGAAAAAAGGAGCCTTGCAGGCAGGTACCAGGAGCATGGCCATTCCCTCTGGGTCCCACGTTCGGGTTTGAAAAACTAGTTCTCTTAGTTATACCCCAGTATTTAAGTGGAATCGGAAGTTCCACATCCTCACCCCTTCCTTCTCTTTTCGGTGAGCATCTTTCTGGGGGGGAAGCCGCCATGGGCCAGGGAGTGAACATGGCCCACGGGGCCCACAGGGCCCATGTGGCCCATGGACCTTCCTGGGGGCCTGTGGGTCTCCTGAGCCGCTTGCTAGGTTTCTGTCTTCATTTTGTGCCTTTTTACTTCTGGGAACAAAGAACCCCCACTTGTTTCTGCTAAGCCTTAGCTATTTTGTGGGCCATTGAAGCCAATTCCTGGAAGAGCTGGGTTCATGGTTTAAATAAATAAATAAATAGAATTTGATTGGAAAGCCGTAGATTGCAGCCAAGTCTGAGTTTAAAAAGTGGTGACGCTGAGTGTCCCTGACAGCGCTCAGGCAGGGCGCGGTGAGTGCAAGAGAAGAATTTTTATTTTTCCTAGGCCCCTGGAATTAAAGCTTTCCTACTCTGGAGGATAAATGGAGAGAAACCGAAACCTTTTCCCGAAGCAGTTATCTTACCAAAGTATGGAGATGCGAGCAAGGTCGTTTGACTTTGTTTTCCATTGCTTGGTCAAAAGTGCCCTCCAAACTACTTGGCTTCAACACAAAGGAACCAAAAAAAAAAAAAAAAAAAGCATTGATTGGATTTAAATAATGGAATCGCCATTAATATCTTCCATAAAGATGATTGATTCTGACTTGGATTTATGGGAAGTTGGGCCTTGTGAAAGTAAACAGAATGGCAGTCGTTCAATGTTAATGCTGCTTTATGCACCGCGCCCCTCCACCCCCCGCCCCCAGGACTGGTGAAATGGATGGGCTCCCAGCGGCTAGGTCTAGAGAGTTATCCACTGTGCCGGCTTAGGAAGCCAGCCCCTTCTTCCCTCCCATGATATCCTAACATGAAAATCACTGGGGAGACCAGCAGCTTGCACCTCTGCTCTGTGGAAGCCCATAGCCTCTGATAGGACCGAGGACTCCCGAGGACACCGAGGATGGCCTGGACAGTCTCTCCCTCTCCCTGCACCCCGTAAGAGCTCCCCAGTTTCAGTGGGCTTGCTCTGAGCTTCTCTGCTGGTGGCCGGGTGTATGAGCTGCCCCAGCCTCTAGCTCTGCTCTTCTTATGGCCCAGAGCTCAACAGATGGGTCTTTAGTGCAGGGACGTGAGGACTGTGGGTTTTGGAAGCAGTTTCTCCACTGATTCTTTACTTGTGCTCAGGAAAAGACAGAGGTGAGCCCCAGGTCCTCCAGGAAAGTGGTGGCAGGCCCTAAGCAGCTTAGGGCTTTTCTTAGGAAGGACCGGTGATTGAGGGTGTTGGGGGCTGCTGATGTGCCACAGTGCCCGTAGCTCCCCCACCTGCCAGCGTCCCACCTACCTGGTCCATCTGTCCCACTCCTGACCCTCTCCCCCGACCCAGGTAGCTACCTCTTTCATCCCCATCCAGGTCAGCTTGAGACCCTTAGGACGGTCTCCCAGTCCTCTAGGTGCTATTAATCCCTGTCCCCCAGCTGTGAACTAGCAACTCCCAGACCTGTCCCCAGGGTCTGTCCACATGGCCCCTGCCCCTCGCCAGGCTGCCCCTCAGGGGCCACAGGACCTCACAGCATTCCTCAGCTCTCCAGCCCGTTCCTCGACCTGTGCTTCCCACCTCCAGGAATGGCCGCACCATCCACCCAGATCCAAAGTCAGAAATGTGGGAGCCCCCTCCTCCATCACTCTTCACCCCCACATCCTACACTTCTGGCTCTGTTTCCCAGCCTTTCCCCCATTCTTCCCTCCCTTCCCATTGCTCTTGACCTGACTGAGGTCTTCCTCTGTTCTAACCCTGTTTCTCTCCCCACCTCCCTCTTGCCCCCTTCTAATTCCTACATGCTGGCCCACAGGGTCTTCTCTAGGGGACGAGCCACGTCCATCTGCCAGTCCCTATAGGATAAAGTCCCACTCCCGCCCATGCTGAAAGCACCACCCAAGGTCACGTGCTGGTACTTTATACCACAGCGCCTTTCTCATGCTGTTTGCTCCACCAGCAATGCCATTCCCACCCCCACCCAGGCCTCCTCCCAAGACAGAAACAGCCATCACGTTTGTGCTCATCTGACATGCTGTCCATACCTTTAATCCAGGGAAGGGAATGACCCTTTGAAGGCCTTCCATATCAGACATGTTTAGAGCTGCCTGCCTTGCCCACACCACCTTCTGGAAACATCCATACCCACCCACAACCCCTGCTGCTGACAGCAGGTCATGCAGCGTCCCTGCCTTCAGCCTCATTTCCTGGACTATGAGCCAACTCCTGATTGCAAGGGAGCCCTTACACCGGCTGGCCAGCAATGCAGGACTGGTTGCTCCTGGCGTTAAAAAATCAGCTAGATCCATAGGATCTCTGTCTTCTGGTGTGGGAACGAAGGGAACCAGACACAGTTTCATGTGGGGCTGTGCACTTTAGCCAAATGGTAACACAGATGCAAGACAGCAATGATTCTGGGGCTCTATGATTAGGAGGGGAGGAGAAGGGAGGTGAGGGAGAAGGTGAACCGTGGGCAAGAAGGCTCTCCCAAAGCCTCACCATTGCCTCACAGCATCTCCCTTTAACATGAGCTCGTGTGAGCAGACTCTCTGTAGTGAGACCAGAACCCTAACTAGAAGAACTACTGTTGAGCACCTCGTGGTCATGCTACCGAGGAGGAATTGTTCCTGCCATTTTAACAAGTAAGTCCGTTGAGGCTCAAAAAAATGTTAGGTGACATGCTCAAGGCTACAGGACGAGGAGGAAGAGAGCTGAGATGTGGGCCCATCTTGCTCATCTATGGCCAACGCCTCTGGCTCAGCGCTTGCCACCGCCATGTCCCATCCCGTTAGCAGTGATCACTGTCCCCTCCTCTCCCACTCCGGGCTTCTCAAAGACAGGGCCGTGTCTCATTTGCCACGGTGTGCCCATGCCCACCAGGGGCTCTGGCATGACAAAGGCATCGCATGCCTGATGGGTATGGCTGAATTTCCATGAGCCCGTGGAAAAAGCTTTGGACTCTGACCCCAAAAGCCAGAATTTAAGCGCTGCCTGTGTCGTTAAGGTTGTGCAGTTCTCCCTTGCCAGCAACAATGGTAATAGCCCAAGATGTCACTGGCGGTCAGAAGAAATGGTTTCTGAGGTCCTTGCCTGCTCCAAGATCTCACGGCTGTGTCATCTCCGCCCCGCCTGCCTCACAGAAATGACAGAATGTAGAGCCCTGCACATGCTTGGCCTGCTGGCGTTTGCCCCAAGCTGCTCCTAGAATAGGGCTGCCCTTTCGCACAAGTTCCCGGAGGGCCTCCGCCGAGGGTCCTTCCTTTCGCTGCTTGGGGTTTAGGGGGATGTGTGCCACAGCCAGCTGAGCTGCAATTTTTAGGCATCCCTGATAGCAGCTTTGCCTAATGAGGATGCAATGCTTACACATATTTTCATTCTTTAAAAAAAAAAAAATTGGCTATTAATTTGTCAGAATTATTCATATTTTACTGATGATATTTTCCATGTATCTAATCAGGGAGCTCATGAATAGAAATGAAACTATTTAAATACAGAGATGGTGTACATTGTAAGATCTTGTTTTCTCAAGCTGTTTCAGAATGCGGCGCATACATTTATTTCTTCTAAAAACAGGTTTTTGCAACCATCAAAAAAAGTTTTTTTAAATCTTTGATTAAATATGACACTATTCAAATATGCTACATAGGTGAGAGTGGTGTGTGTGTGTGTGTGTGTGTGTTTGCACACACGTGGTCACTTGAAGCCTGTTTTCTGGGCAGGAGACTGTGTTCGGTGAGAAAAGTGGAAAACACATTTGGATAAAAATCTTTTGGATCGATGGATGGCAAAATAAAAGTACTAATTGAAATTGGGCTGAATAATATTCGAGATAATTATTTGTACAATGTAGACTTTTAAACTGCTCAAAATTCCAGCAGCACTTACCTCCATTGAAAGTGGCTTGGAATCATTAAACAAAGCCAGATATTAAATATACTACTGCTATCTCTCGAAACATTAGCAAGTAATGTAAAACACATGGCATCTACTCAATGGAAAATCTGAGAATACAAATTATAATAGTTGTCTTATAAGACCTCTGGGAAGCTTGAACTGAATTGCTTAATTCCATTAATAACAAACTATTACTCTAGCTATTAAAGCAACATAAGGTAATAGAGATCATGTCGAGAGATTGCACTGAGGCTCTTTCTTCACCTAGCACAAATTTATTCAGGGGCATTGATAGATTTTAATTGACTATGGCAACTGAATAGCAACAAAGGAAATTGAATGTCTTTTGAAAAGCTCCACATTTTGTAGAAGCAAATAGCAACACCAAAATGAGGGTTTGGGGGAGCCGGCAGAGGCGGGGAAGGACTTTGAGGAACATCTGTACTAGCAGCTCCTCCATGGACAGGCTTTCCCGTGACCCTAACGGAAGGTTCCTTGGGAACAAGCACACCACAGGCCCGAGCATCTTTCTCATCTCCATGTGGTCCAAACTGAAACGAAACTGCTCCAGGCTGCTGTAAAGACATGTGCTTTGTCATGAATATCCATGGGGCGGGCTTCCAAGATAGAGGACGGGAGGGACCCTTGTGGAGGCTGCTGAGTCTTCTCTGGAGAGTTCTGAGAACAGGGTTTGTTTTGGCCTGAGGGCCTACCAATGGCGTGAGGGACCCCTCACCAGACCGGCGATGGCGTGAGGGACCCCCCCTCATGGCTCTGAACCTGAGGACCACTAAAGACTCCCTCAGCTCCAATCTCGTCCAGTGTGGATTCTGGTGACCCATCACCTACTTTTCTCTTCCACTTTTGGTCCTCTGTCCACTACTCCCAGTCCCTCTGTCTTCTGTTCACACCCTGTGAGCATCTGGTGTCTGTCCTGCGTCTCAGGTGGGCCTTGCTGTCTACGAAGTCCGTTTTATACGCGTCCGCTCAGGCTGCCGTAACAAAATACCACAAACCAGGTGCTTACGCAGCGGAAACTGTTCCCTGCAGTTCTGGAGGCCACAAGTCCAAGACCAGAGTGCCAGCGTCGGCAGGTTCGGGTGAGCCCTCTCTTCCTGGCCTGCGGACGGCCACCTTTCTGCTGTGCCCTCACGTGGCAGAGCATGAGGGAGAGAAGGAGGAGGCGGAGAGAGGAAGAGCTTTCTCTGGTGTCTTTTGGTAGAAAAGGACTCATCCTGTCGGATCAGGGCCCTACCCTTACGACCTCGTTAAACCTGAATACTTCCATAAAGACGACGTCCAAGTATGGTCCCATGGCGGGTTAGGGCTTTAACATGGGGATCTGGGAGGGACACAGTTCAGTCCACAGCAGTTTCGAAGTCCTCTTCTCATCTTGTTGGGCTAATCTCTCCTTCCCCACTCACGCCCAGCCCCAAGGACCCAAGTGCTGCCTCGGCTCCTGTGTTGGAAGGGAAACCCAGATGTGAGGGCCTGCCGGGAGCATCCCTGCGGTGGCAATTCTAGAAGGTGGTAAGGAGCCTGTGGGCAGCAGAGGAAGTGGCAAGGTCACAGGGCACCACCGTCACCTCCACACTATGCTTGTCGGTGGGTCGGGTGTGGATCATGGCACCGCCTGGCCCCTGGCCCACAATAGTGTTGCTGCAGAGGAATCGGAAGGTCGTGTCTTCTGATGTGTGGGCTTGCCACTGGTTTTGGGGGTGGGTCCCGAACATCATCCCATTTCAGTCTGTGAGGTTATCCTCTTTATTTTCTGCCCAGGGTGGCAACAGGTGTAACACCCGACTCTGCTGTGTCCACTGGGATTAGGGACCTTCTCTTTCTCCCTGCCCATGGGTCCCAGTTCCCCTCCGGGACATCGCAGGGGAGCTTTGGGGGGCTTGCCTGCAGCACACAGTAGCCCCTCCGTGTCACGGCCCAGCGAGGGCACTTGGCCCTTCGGGAGTCTTGTCAGAGCTGGGGCTCTGGGTGCGGCGCCTGGGAAGGGGCTCTGGCTCCCGGCGGTGGGCGCCTGCTCACTGGCTATGGGAGAATCGAATACCACAGCCACTGCGGCGCACGCATGTGTTTGAAAACCTCCTTGGCAGGCAGGACCTCCTAATTTTTTCCACTTCTTGTGATTAGCGTTGCAGACTAATCCTAGCACCAGACTCAACACCAGCTGTTCTTCCCCCACTGCTTGTTTTTACTTAGAGACCAAATCCTGGAGCTGCTGCCGCGTCGGCTGGGCCCACTCCTCGCCTGCCGCCTGTCACCTGCAGCATGACCCCTGGTGAGTCATCTTTCTACCTGGCCGCCTGCGTGCTTCATGCTGCCTGGGCGGCCCTCCCCCGTCTCAGGGTGCGAGCCACACTCGGTGCCAAAGAGGCCTCTGGCTTACCTGCCAAGACGGTCTGAGAGCCGCGGCTCCCAGAGCCGGGCTGACCCTAGAAATCTGATTCTGCATCCCTGGGTACCCCCCTGCAATTTTTGATGTCATGTGATCTATTCAAAACAATACATGCAACATTTAGGTAAGTTTTATAACCTGACAATAAAATGAGCGCCCATGACCCCACCTCTGAACGTAAGAACTAGAACAGGGCCAGCCTATTGAAATGACCTGTTTTGCTCAATTCTTCCCAACACCCCTTACATTTAGAAAGAGGTCTGCAGAAAGAGCATTGGCCTTGGCCCCTCTCTCCTCCCCTGCCCCACCTTGTGGCCCTCTGGAGAAGGACTTGCCCCCCCAGGGGCCCCCAGTTTGCAGCAACAGCACCTCCCCCCTTCAGCAGGGGCCCTGGTCAGGAAGCGAGGCATCAGCGGCCTCCAGCCCAGCAGGAGTGGCCAGAGCTCTCCTGTGGAGTCCGGGGAGGGCAACAAGGCAGGAGCTCTCTCAGCTTTGTGAATTTCCCCGGCATCCCGTGCTTCTTCCAATGACTGCTATGGCAGTGCTGGGAGGAAGGTTATTTACAGCATGCACACACAGGAGCTCAGACTTCTGCATCCTTCCATGCCATCAATTTGCATTTCTATGAGAGTTTCTCACATACCTGGAAGGCCCTAAAAACAAATCAGGGAGTGTGGCATATGGGACATTTGCCCTCCAAACACTCCAGCGTCAAGAAGAATTGTGATTGTCAGAAATATCATATTCCTGTCAAAAGCACATGAAATCAGCTCTGTAAATTGGGAAACATAAGTCATGGTTATATTTGTTTTGCTGCCGTATAAGAATCACGAATGTCTTATAGAATAGGAAACAAAACAAAACAAAACTATGAGCCCTTTTAGGATGACTTAATGTCCAACCATAGCCTCCTCTACCCAGCTATGCTGTTTCTCTTGGTACGAAATTCCTGACTCCCTTCCATCGTCACATATTTTGGGCCAGTTGGTTTCTTTCTTGGCAACTGCAGTTTATTGAAAATAGGATTAAAGTAAATCACTCTTTTGTCCTCTTCGGCACCCTCTCCATGGCTCTGCCTCTCCAGCAGCTGCCGGCTGTTTGGTTCTCTCTCCTTCCTCTTCTCTCCCCATTCCTCCCTCCCTCCCTTGGTGCAGAATTCCTGAATCACAGGATCATGGGGAGCCGATGGTTTCCTGGAGGAGAGAGATGCTCAGCGCCTCAGGCAGCACACCTGTGCACGTGCCCCCCACATCACCACCCCCAAAACTGTTTTAGCTAAACAGGCCTGTGGTTGTAGGGGGAGTGGGTGGAGTGGGACAGTGAGTCCACCAGGGTGAGCAGAGGCGGCAGAAATAGAACTCACCTCCACGTGGAGAGAAGGGGCCGGGCGGAAAGTGCTATAAGGGTCTCAGAGAAAGGGAACAAACAGCTGGAGGAGTCCGGGAAGGTTTATCCCTCGAGCATCTTCCACTGGATGCTAAAGCAATGTAGTATCAAGAAGAGCAAAACCACCAGCTGGGGAGAGAGAAAGCTGGCTGACACAGGCGTGTGTGTGTGTGACTCGAGGAGGGCACGAAGCTGGAAGCGTGACTGTGGTCGGGACTGAGGGCCGGGGGCTGGGTCCTGCACTGAAGCCCAGTCTGTGTTAGATTAGCACTGAGTCGAGAATGTCCAGGGGGACAGAAATTGGTCTAAGGACTACAGGAATGGTTGACTCTGGATTTTAAGCCAGAATCCTAGGATCTTATATACTGGCAGGGAAAACCAAATTCTGTGAGCTCTTAAACTCAAATCTTCCATGATCGTTTTGTGTGTGTGTGTGTGTGTGTGTGTGTGTTTGAACACAAAAGTCATCCCTTGGAAAGCAGGCCAGGATTTCCTTCACCATCTGGAGGTCTAGGATTTGGGCAGCAGTCAGTCTCCCTTCTATAAAATCCCCATGGACACTCCCTTCTTGCATTACTGCCTTGGCCCCAATGCCAAATGGGCTGGGGCTGGCGTGCCAACAAGGTGCCTTGACATCCCCATGAATGTGGCAAATCAAAGCCCGCACCCGGCCAGGCAGGGAGCTCCAGACCTCTAGGTGGAGAGAAGCCCCCTGGCTGGAGTCAGCATTGAGAGGAAGGAGAGAGCAGGCCAGCTGGAAGGAGAATTTGGCCTTGTTCCAGCACCCAACTCAACACCCAACCCCACACCACTGCTTTATTGGCACCTCCGTGAGGAAATGCAGAAAGGTCGGGGACTTTCTAGAACAGTACTGCCCATAGTCCAGAATGTTCTACAATCATGGAGCTATTCTACATTATGTTGTCTAGTACTGTTGAGCGCCTTGAATGTGGTTCCTGTGACCAGGGAACGGAATTTTTAGTTCTATTCAAGTTACGTTGATTTCAATTGAAATAGCCCCATGGGCCAGTGACCACAGCATGATTCTAGGAGACCCACAGCAGAGGCTGGCTGAGGCTGCTCGATGCCTCCCCAGACTCCGGAAGATCTTCTCTCTCTCTATGCCTCAAAGTGGCAGAGCATGCCGAGCTCTCAGAAATTATCCTGAAAATCAGAATGGGCTGGATGCTGACAGAGGTCCCTGCCACCAGGCACGTTCCTCTTCGTAGTCAGAAGAATTGTGCTCAGCATAGGAGAAGATCCTCCACGTCCCCCCAAAGCTATTTTCCCTCTTGCTGTACAAAGTTTTCTCCGCTCCAGCTGTCTGAGGAAGTGGTTTTGCAAGGCTTTATTATTTTTTTATTTCTTTGACATAGTCACTGAAACTGTACCTGGGTTCCCACTCTCCGTTTGATTGCTGGCTCTTCAGGATTCATTCCTGGCCAAGGTGCTGGGGTTTTCCCCAAAAAACGGTTTAGAGTTCCCAACCATGTCTTTCTTCCTTGGGGTGTTTGGAGAACAGAAGGGGCTGATTGCCACCGTTCGTAGGAAATGGGCAGATGGAGGCAGTTTTTTGTTTTTTTTTTAAGATTTTATTTATTTGACAGAGAGAGAGATCATAAGTAGGCAGAGAGGCAGGCAGAGAGAGAAGGGGAAGCAGGCTCCCCGCTGAGCAGAGAGCCCGATGTGGGGCTTGATCCCAGGACCCTGAGATCATGACCTGAGCCGAAGGCAGAAGTTTAACCCACTGAGCCACCCAGGCGCCCCTGATGGAGGCAGTTTGATGACCATTCTACTGAAAATGCGTGCCCTCTTTGAGTATAAGTTAGAAATGCCTAGAGAGATATTTATTTTCTTGCTCCAGAACTGCCAGACTCCTGAACTGCCAGTGGCTGGATTTGGGGTACTTTGGTGAAGTGCCTGGCTCTGAGGTAACTGATGGAGAAGTCAGAATCCCTTCCTGCTTTGAATAATCTTAACTTCCAGGAGTGGGCAGGGATACTAGGGAGAAAAGGGAGCCAGTCAGAACCCAAGATGAGGAGAAGCCCTACCTTCAACCTCTGGGAAAGTGGAGGTAGCACCTGGCCTTTGCCTACCCCCACCCAGCCCCTCAGGGAGTAAATCTTATGGGGAGAGGAGGTCAAGGGGGATAGCACTTAGAGATCCAGAATCTCCCAGACCCCTGCATGGACCAGGGAACAATGGAGGGTGAGGGAAATAGCTCAACATTCTCATTGTGTTTATGGCACATCTTTTCTTTAGGAGCTGCTTAGGATTCCAGAACCTTAATCTAGAAATAGAGCCCTGGTCCACTGGCTGAAAAGAGCGGAAACAGATGAGTAGGGGGTGTTTGCTTTTCCTAGGATAGAAGGCTTAATGGTTCATTTAAGAACATTTGCTTTGGGTTTAGCACTGTAAGAATAATCAACTTATATGGGGACTCTCCTTAAACCCACAGATATGTATTGGTGCCAACTGTCCAGCAGGGAACAGTGAATGCAGTCACCTCTGCTTAAAGGACAGACTCTTCCCAGTATGGTCTGGGTGGGAGGAGTAAGCTATTTAGATAGTATTAGCAAGGAAGGACACAGGATGGGGCAATCATGTCAGACAGCAGTGTGCAGAAGGCAGCAAGCAGGAGGGCTTCATGGAAGAGGGAGAAACTGGAGCTGGGCCTCGACATGGGTAGCAGAATTCAGATGTCTGAAAAGAGTGAGGGGGTCTCTTCAATAGTGCAGGTGGGAGAAAGAAACGATAAGGGAAGTCATGGGGAAAGTTTTATTAGTAAAACCTCCAGTTATTTGGGTATCTGCTTTCTGTGTTTAAACCTTGTGAATTGGCAAACCACCTGGTATCATTTGTTAGGTCCTGGTTTGTGGTTCTAGAAACCCCCTGACTATCACCCCCCCCCCACTCCAGGCCAGAAAGGTGGAGAAACAGACAAGACTCTGATAACGGGGACATGATTTTTATGTGATGGCCAATCAACGGTGACTCTGAAGCCACTCTTCACACATTTTCTCTGATTTAAAACACAGTTTAGGAAGTTGATTTCTAGGTTTATAAAAAAACCCTGTCTATTTTGAGTTAGGAAACATAATTAATTATTTCCTAGAAAAGAGTTTTAAAACCTGATTACTTTCCCCAACTGCACATCTTCTTGTGGCTATTCAAAAAAAAAAAATCAGATTTCAAATCATGCACGCAGAATGAGTAGCTTTTTCGAGTTCAGTTGACGAGGTTGCACTTTGACATGCTTTTCAAGATTCGAATATTTTTATAAATCATGATTATGCTACTGTTTAATGAGAACAAAAGTGGAAATAGCATCTGCTCATCTGCCGCCGAGCCTCTCCCGGCCTGTGTGTGCTGTCTGGAAAAGTTGTGGCCCAGTCTGGAGAGCTGATGAGCGTCTTGATTAGCTGAAATTGCTTCCTGCGGTAGTTCGGGGGCGTTGGGGCTGTGATGAACTGGGTCATTTCAGGGATCCGGGATGTAGGAGCTGCTCTGACACTCAGAGCGGCTGACAGTCTAGCTCAACCTAGAAAGCCCCCAGCATGGACGCATGAGTCGGTTTCCCTTCCGGTCGCAGCTGGGATCTTGGGGTCCATTCTTGGCTAGACCGTGAGCTTCTCCAAGGCAGGAATAGGGGCTGATAGAGGTTGAATTGACTCCAACTGAGATGCAGGTGTTGTGGCTGCTGTTTATGGGACGGGAGGTGGTACAGGCACGGACAGACTCACTGGGGGGTGGAGAATGGAGACAGCGCAAGACAGCAGTGGAAATAGCTCTGCAGTGGGCACAGAGGGCAGCTTAATGCCGTTTTCATTCCGCCCAATCATTGGTGTTCAGGTTGAAGAAACTATGTCAGCAAAAGAGTTTAAATATGGTGCTCTTTGTTTTCTGCGTCTTCGAATGTTGCAACATGTTAGTTTTCTTTCAAAAGAGCGAAACTAAAAATGTTTTTGATTTTTAAACTGTTACCATTTTTATCTGGAAAACTCATCCTTCCAGAATTCCTTACCACCCCCCGACCCCCCTCCGGAAGTTCCTCTCTAAATAACAATGTTTAATGTAACTTCTCTGTAAGGAAATGCCTAGCTCTTGGGTGGACAGTCCATCAGTTACACACTGACAAATGCAAACATCAATGTAACCCAGATCCCTATCAAGAAAGCAACCATTTCCATCAGAAAGTTCCTCATGCCCCTTCTCAGTCAACCCTCTACTCTGGAAGCAACCACTGAATGGTTTGGCTTTGATGTGCATTTTAATTCAGTGTTTTAATGTAAAACATCACCTGCATTTTGAACCTGAAAAAGGACTCCTTCCTCCAAGAAAAGTCTGCTCCTGGCTCCCGGAAGCCCCTGTGGCAGCCAGGCCCAGGGGACCTTCTCCAGAGGTCTCCAAGCCCCCCAGCTCAGACTTGGAGGTCATCTGAAGTCTCGTCAACTGCACACCTCCACACCTGGAATCTCAGACATCCGCAATACCTTGAGAACAATGGACAGCAAGAAAATTCATTCTGTGCTTTTTCCAGGATTGCTTGCATGCAATTGTGCCTGCTGAGCAGGAGGGCTCCAGATTAGAGAGAGAGAGGCCTGCTCGTCGGCCTGCATAATCAGCATCAAACATATTTCTGCCCCAACAAAGAGAACAGTGTGTTCCTGAGATGCTGCTATGCGGCTTGGAGGCTCACTGGTAGGCGGTTCCCTGGGAGGGAGTCAGACTTTTCAGCAGCACCCCATGCCCACCCCAACCGCCCTTTTTTCTTTTGCCCCAGACTGGCTCCTGAGGAGGGGGCTGCTCCCATGGGGCCTAGCAGAGGGCAGAGACGGCTATGGCTTCTGTGCCCCTTCATCCCTCTGACCCTCACAAAATGAAATTCCTGAAAACCCACCCATCTGCCCGGTGACTCTCCTTCTCACGCTACTGTGGCCCCTTTCTTGCCTCTTTAGATGTGGCGCGTGTAAAGTATGCCACTCAGAGTATGCCACTGTGCTGAGGGCACCCTACCTTCTCCCAGGACCTGCCGTGGGTTTCCGGCCGCACTCTGATCCGTCAGTCTGGCACTGTGCTAGGCACCATGGACAGTCCCAGACAGAAGCATCCATGCAGCCAGCTACCAGACAAAAGTGAACAAATAGCCAGGCTGAGGTGTGGCCGGGCCCCTTCTAGGTCAGGTCTCTCCCCTGGGATCTCCTACAGCCGAATCCTCTGGTTTGCTCACTAACACTCCATTAGGACTCAGGTCTTTTCGGGGAGACCAAGATGGGACAAACGACTTCTTTTTTCTATTTATTTTGTGTGTGTGTGTGTCTTACCTATAATTATATTTTCCTTTTGAATCATAAGGGTTTAAATATGGAAGAATAACCTAAGACTATAGGTGCTTTGTTT
Organism: Potos flavus; assembly: GCA_028534135.1. Taxonomy (NCBI): domain Eukaryota; kingdom Metazoa; phylum Chordata; class Mammalia; order Carnivora; family Procyonidae; genus Potos; species Potos flavus. The sequence continues at coordinate 15,393,926 of CM052885.1, forward strand.
GAATGTCGCAGTCACGCCCTTGGTAAAGTTACCCTGAGGTCAGAGAATTAGAGATGTGAAGGATTACGATACTAAGATGCATGGGCCAGTGAAGGGGGCTCCCTGGGACCCGCACACCCAGCCCTGCACTGGGAGGCCTCCGCTGTCCCTCTGTCCTTTCACAGGTCACTCCCTGGCCTGTGTCTCAGTCGCTCCATCTGAGTGAAGGTTGGGCTAAAGGTCAGAGGTCACCTCAGCATGACCCTCTGTGACTCCGTCATCCCTTTATCACTGGTCACTTAAATGTCTGCCGGGATCTCTGCCAACTACGCTGGTAAAAGTTTAGTAGGTTTTAGAGACTCAGGCCGGGAACGACAGAAAAGGCCACACGGGTAGCACTGTCCCACCGACGGCTTGTGCTTCCTGCAGAAGCTGCCGTCACCAGACCAGCTCCGACTCTGCGGCCTTGCCTATCCAGAATGGAGGCAGCCGAAGGGAGCCTGAGCAGCCCAAGGCCGTGAGGCACCTTCACTTTCTCTTACAGAAGCCGCCCCATCCATGTTCTGGCTCCCACCCAGACCTGGGGGAACAGAGTAAGGCCGCAGGGGAGAAATGAGGGCCCTGACCCCCAGAGGCAGCTGCTGTTTGGGAGGAAGAAGAGGAGGCAGGCAGATCTCCGAGCACAGCACTGAAGGCCTTTCGTCCTCACACACGGTCCTGCACTTACTGCTTTCCGTGTTTCAGTGAAGAAGAGGCCAGCCTTCAAGGCCGTATAAATGATGAAATGCTTCTGGTGCCTGAATCCGTCCTCCTCCTCCACCGGGAGCCTCTGGTTCTAGCCGGAAGGAGTCTGTTGGGCTGGGAACGTATCAGAAAAGCACTCTCTGAATCAACCAGCAAGGTCTGCAAGAGCAGGGGCCAAACTGTGGTCTGGAAGCTCCCCGCCAGGGCCTTAGGGCCACAGGGCCTCGGGAGACCCTGGGAGCTCCGCCCGTGACAGCTCAGGCCGGGAGTGGGTCTTCCTGAGAACAACCCCAGGTCCTGAAAGGAAGAGAATATGTATTCCCTGTATTCTGCTCAGGGCCAGACACATTTATAATACTTTTCAAAAGTGTTTTTCGCAAAAAAAACAAAAAAAAAAAAAAAAAATTTAAATTAATATTTGGTGCTTAAAGTGACAAATGTCAGTTTCCTAGAAAATTCACTCATTTGGAAAAAGTTCAGAGTGTAAGTGATGGCCCGCCAGCCTGGGCTTTCTGGAACAGGGGCGTCTGAGGCACTGACGGGGCTCCTGCTGAGTGAGTGGCAGGTGTGGGGACATCATGGGCGTCCCCGCTGCTCACAGAGGGGCAGTGGCTATGGGTCTTGCTTCAGTCCTAGGCCCACAGCTACAGGCGAGGACTCAATTCTCTGTTCCACTGGGCAGCATGCCCTCTGGAGCCCCAGGGGCAATTTTTTTCATCAAAGGAGCTTGGGGTCAGGCTCAGGGCCTGCCCTGAAATGGGGTCATAGCTCCTATTGCAGCTGGGACTAGAGGGGGGACAGGCACAAGTTGGGCTGAAGAAGGGGCTGGGCCACAGATTTCCTCTGGTCCTGGTCCCAGGGCTGGGCACGGATTCAGCCCGTGATAATGGTGCTCCCTGGGGGAGGCCTGCCCTCAGGCCGGCACATGCCGGGCCCAAGGCTGGGGTCTGTGGCCAGGCAGCTGTGTCCCTGAGGCTCCTGGTCTGCGGGCTGCAGCCTTGCAGGTGGGTGAGCCCCTGGCCCCTCCCCTGGGGCCCCCAGCCTCCGAGGGTGGTCTGGGTGGTCTCGTCTCCCAGGCAGCTGTCTCAAACCTCCACTGGTGGGCACTGCTTGGCTTTGATCTGCCAACCTGCCCCCAGGAGACCTTTTTTAAGAAGGTCTTTCTGCCTTTCATCTTCCCACAGGGAACAAATACCCTTAGTTTCTCTCCTCCCTTCTGCTAGAATGCTTAGTCTTCTGTCATGAAGGCCTTTTAGACACCATTCTTGAAATTTTCTCGCTCAGCAAGATGTATTGTTTACCCTAACCCTCACTTTCTTTCCAAGTGGGGAAACTGAGGCCCAGGCACTGATGGGAGAGCTAGGGTGGAGAGCCTCGTGATGGGGGTGTCAGAGGAGACTAGCCTTGTCCTGGCAGGTGGATCCCTGAGTGTCCCCAGGCCCCAGTGACTCCTCCCCCCCAACCCCCACCACACGGGGCGGGGGATCTCCTCCCCAGGTGTGGGCTGTGTGCTGGGAGGCCCTCTCCTGGGTGAGTGTGATAAGGCCCTGATGGGCACTGGCTCAGTCACTCCTTACAGCTCTCTGCTCGCCTGCAGGGCTTAGACTGCACCCCTGCTTTCAGAACCCACTCTCCTGGCCGTGCTCTGTCCACACTTATTTCATTCCTCTGCCCCTTTTGGTGAATGCTTCAGTTGCATTGTCTGCTGACCGTCGAGACACCCTACACTCTGACTTTGGTGCCACCTTCCCTGTTCTGCCCCATCCCTACCCCCTGAACAAGCCTTCAAAACCCTAGCCTAGTTTGTTCCCCCAACTCCACCTTCCGGCAGGGGAGGTCCCCCAAATACCCCCCTAGGACCTCCAGCAGGCAGTTTGACAGAATCTGGTGCCCTGGGGGACCAGAAGAGGCATTTTCAAGGGTGGACACTGACTTGTGAGTAAACACTCCCTTTGTTGCTGGGAAGAGAATGGGGACACGGACTGGTGTGTGCCGCTGGGTTGGTGTCATGGATGACTTCCGAGCCTCCCCCTGGAGGGTGGGCTTAGGAGGACATCTGCCCCAGTTTGGGAACCACTTCCTGGCCCCAAAGGACTCTGAAGAGGACGTTCCGTTTGTCACGGCCAACACCAGGCAGGTCCCGGCCAAGCTAACCAGGTTGACTCCCCTCACGCACCCGGGCAGCCGACCACGGGGGAGGAGAACCGGCTTCATCACTCAGCCCCGTGCCGGCCTCCACAGCAACCAGAGCACTTAGCTGGTGAACTCCTGAAACCTTTCAACTTCCCTCTTAAAAAAATGATGAGAAACATGCAAACTTCCCCAGGAGTGGGGGGCGTTGTCCAAACATACTCCAGATGGGCATGACTTGGAGCCCTTTCCTGCCCCAGGTGGTTCATTTTCCAACAGGCTGGGCAGCTGTCCTCGTTAACAGGTCATTCGTTAGGAAACAGAGCTACTTAGCTCCGTGCACTTGAAGGAATGGGAAGGCTCATGTCCTGACTGACCCTTCCCCACATGTGTCTTGCAGACACATGACCCTACTGCCTTTGCCGTGAAATTCTGGCTTCCTTAGCAAAATCAGCTCCTGGCCCTCCCGAGTGGTGCCAAAGAGTCTCAACCTGACCCTTCTCCCACGGCCTTGTCCTAGGTCAAGGACAAGGACTCCGGCTGCTCTCTGGCCTGAGCATGGGTATTCAGGGCCATTACTTTCTTCCCTGTTGCTGCTAAGATCACGCTAGAGCATTTAAAGGGTTTCACCGAGGGCCATGGGAGAGCACCAGGGAAGCAAAGACAAAGAGTATCACATCACTAGGCCGTCTGGCTCCCCCACACCTGCCTCTCCTCCGGAGGTCCCCAGCTCCTTTCCGGGGTCCACCTCAGTGGTGGACACCATCACGGCACCAAGAGCACAGACTGTAACAGCCTGACTCCTCCGAGGACCTAGAGGGGCAGGCGGGATGGAAGCAAGAGCTCCCTCGAGGCCTACCTTCCGCATCTGGCCCCAGTGTGCGCTCTACCCCCAGCACCTGCAGGGGGGGCAGAAGTCTCTCTTGGAGCTGCCCAAGGACAGGAGGAGGCTGAGTTTATGCCAGGGAACTCCCCGGACTCAAACCATTCAGATTCTTTCTATTTGATGCAGAAAAGCCATACCCGAGGTCAGAATGGGGCCGCCCCTGGGCTTGTGGCAAAGTTGTGACTGCATGTCCCGCAGGCGACCCGTCACTGCCCTGTGTGGGGCTGCATGGAGTGGGGGTTCCGTGCTGTGTGGACACGTGCTGGCACTCCGGGGAGCCTGCTGGCACCACAGGCGTCAGGATCCTCTAACAGGAGGGGCAGGAATACAGCAACGACTTGCAGCACATTTAAAACAAGAAATAAAAAAAAACGCGTGCAGGAGAAGTGCCCGTTGCAGAGACCCATTTGTCTGTTCTGACCTGCCAGGTAATAGGATTACACACGCCTTAGCTCTCCCCCAAGCTGGCTCGGTGCCAGCCCCCATCTACGCAGTGGGACAGTGGGACATATGTCCTTCCTCTCCTGTGCAACATCCTTCGCTGTGGTCACAGCAATTCGCTTTTGGGGACGCGTTATCCCCAGGGTCTCAGCTTCCTGACTTTGCAGAGCCTCTAGGAAGAGGTGACTTTTTTTTTTTTTGGTCTAGATTTTTGGCATCTGCTCTTGAGTATCTTCACCCATCTCTTGATTCAAGAAACCCAGCTTACCATGTGTCTCTGTAGGCTGTTCAGGGGCCTGGCCTTTGGAAATTCACCTGGGGCCACACATTTGCTCCTGCGGTACTCTTTTCCCCTGGTCCATCAGGCTCTCCTTCCAGCTCCCCAGCGGGGGTCTGGGCCAAGCCTCCCAGGGCCTGATGCTGAGCACAGGGAGGGCGTGGCCAGCGGCAGGCACCAGGGAGACCATATGACCGGGCATCTGCTGCGGCATTTGGGGTTAGGACTTCACCTTATGAATGGGGGGACCCATTTCAGTGTACTAAGAGCACCGCCTTGTAGGGCTTCTGTGAGGATCCCATGAGTTACTGCTCGGCACAGGCCTACAATGCTGCCTGGCCCCAGGCAGGCACTACAAAATAAAATGAAAAATCAAGAGAGGAGCTCAGGTCAGGAAGCAGCCGCTCTGCTGTCCAGGAGGCTGGTGGCTGGTGGCGTCCTAGAGACATAGGGTAATTTCTGCCCCTGTTTGGCGAGAATGGCAAACGATGCCCACATGGGCTGGGGAGTGCTGTGCGGGGCGCTGGGGCTGGCCGCCAAGTCCAGGGTCTTGCATTTGTATTGCAGTAGGGAAATCTTCCCTTCTCTCTTCTTTGCACATGTATGATTTTTTCAAGTTCGGAACTTATTCTCCTCCCCGGATTTGGGAGAGTGGGGGAGGGGAGCCGAAAATGACTTTAATTAAATATTGCCACTCCCTCCTCCTTAAGGTCATTGACAGTCAATGAGGGGAAGGAGAAATATCTTTAGAAAGCCTTGCAAATGAAAAAAAAAAAAAGGAAAGAAAAAGAAAAAACCAAACTACTGAATGCAAAACCGTTCTTATCTCGCCCGCATCCTTCCTTCGGTTGTGATTTAATATGTGCGTGGTGCTATATAGAAATACAAAGCAGCTTGGGAAAAAGTCTCAGCCCTAAGAATCTTACAGTATTAAAACTCGAGTAATCCCGCACAAGAGAAAAATGGAGCAAAGCCTGAGCTTGGCCCCTGCAAACCCATGTGCTCCACCCCCTGCAACCCGGGGGCTGTGGGATGTCCCCGGAGAGCCTGCGCAGGCTGCTTTTGACAGCTGAATTTTATTAACTGTTTTTTCATTACTCCTGATGGGTCTGGCAATGAACTCTTATCAGTGTATTGTGGCGAGTACAAGTCAATTAATTTCTTTTAAATAACTTCAACTGAAATCCTATTTGATTTATATTCCAAAAATGATTTCCATTCCATTCCTTCCTGAGATTATAGTCCCAGCTGAGTTAATCACACTGGCCGCACAGATACCCATACCCCAGGGAGAAAACAGGATCAAGGAGAGAAGGAAATGAGAAGAAGGTGGATCTCAGCATTCTAAAGACCCTTTATTCAGTGTGAGGCCATGTGCTCAGTGACAGGAGAGCTCGTTTAAGTCTTGCCTGCAGAAAAGCTTATTTCTCGTCATTGGGGCGAGGGATGAATTGAGAAACACACGAGATGTCCAGAACGTGGAGGAGTCCTTACCAAGAAGTGCGACCGGTGGCCACTGTGGCTACTGAGGTTGGGCAACGAGCCAAGGTCTGCAGGTTCTGGGGATGGTGTCCTAGGAGCCCCCCTTTTTTTTTAGCTCTGCCCTGGCTGTGAGCCCTGAGCTTCATATGCCACCCCAAGCATGGCGGGGACGGCAGTGAGCAGAGCCCCAACGAGCTTCGCTGCTGGCCTGCCCACCTCCCAGACAGACACGGCACAAAGGAGAGGGGCCGCCTTCACTGGCCGGGCCGTCCAGGTGATAAGGCCTGGCTGAGCCGGGAGGCGGAGTGGCCGTCACGTGCCCTCAGAGGAGACGACACGCGCCGGTGGCATCTGGCCCTGGAGAGCAGAGCTTAGTGCCCGGCTGGGGATAGTGATGAGAAGCCAGAGCTCCGGGGGAGAAGTCGAGTGGCTGCGTTCCCGAGGCCCGGCAGGTGTGGGGCGGGTGAGAGATGCCTTCCCAAGCCCTCCTCGGCCCTGACGCCAGGATGCCGAGCTGGGCCTGGCAGACGTCTGGGTGACAACAGGTCACACGCAGCCTTGGGGGAGGAATACCCAGCGAAGAATTCAGGGCAGTGAAAAAGTTTGGCAAAGATGAGTTTGGAGGGGGGGGGGGAAATATATATCTATATCTATATATATGTTATGTATACATACCATATATATCATAATATATATGATATATAATACATATAATTATGTTATAAACATTTACATATTTATAACAAATATTTACATAAATATTTATATTATAATATAATATATAATAATATAACATATATATATATATATTTGCACAATATCTGCCGTGGGTGTGGCATTAGTTTGCTGGGATTGCTGCGACCAAGCAGCACGAGCGGGCAGCTTAAACAATGGAACTCTATTTTCTCACTGTTCTGGAGGCTAGAAGTCAGAGATGAAGGTGTCAGCAGGGTCCGTTCTTTCTGAGGGCCATGAGGGAGGGATCTGTTCCAGGCCTTTCTCCTGGGCTTGGAGATGACCGTCTTCTCCCTGCGCCTTTACATCAGCTTTCAGATTTCCTCTTCTTGTAGGGACACCGGTTGTATTGAACTAGGGCCCACCCTAATGACCTCATTATAATTAATTACCATTGTAAAGACCCTGTCTCCAAATAGGGGTACAATCTGAGCCACTGGGGATGAGAAGGTCAATGTAGGAACTTGGTGCAGGGACACAGTTCAGCCCCCCAAGGGATGCAATCCTGGAGAAGTGAGCTAGCAGGGTTCCCCAAAACATGAACCCGAGACTGCCAGCATCAGAAGCATCTGGGCACTAAATAAAAATATGCACGGCTGAGCCACACACCAGATCCACGGAAGCAGAATCTCTAGGGGTGTGGCTCGGCATTTGGCATTTAAACAAAGTAAATCAGCTCCGCAGGTGATGCTGGTGTCCTCTGAAGGTCCGCTGCGGGTATGGGGGCCGGAGGGGTCCCCATGGGGCCGACAGCAGCTCCACCTTGAAGGAGATGCCTCGTCGGAGAACATAGAACCCAGCGTGTAATCACCTGACCAGGGGCAGGACGGAGACCCAAGTGGAGGAGGAGGGTGCATTGGGGAAGCCGTCCTAGAGGGCGATGTTTCCCACATCTCCCTCTGCACAGAAACAATTCGAGGCGAAGGATTAGAAATACCTAAGGACGGGGATGCTTGAAGATGTGAGGCTCTGTATAAAAAAATTATCTCGGTGTGAAGGATATCTCTGAGCAGTGTACTGCTTTTGTCTTTATCAAAAAGCAAATTTTGTTTTTTTCCGGGAGTCCGATTTGCGGTCTCGGAATGGGATATCGGTGCCTGAGGCATCAACCCCCAGCGAAGGTCTGCTGGCTTGAAGGGTTGGGATGTTCCGAGTGGTGCATGGCTAGGGCGGCTTTATCTCTCGGGAGGGAGACGCGCGGCAGGGAGCAGCAGATGGGAGGGTCTGGGCACTGCTGGTGACTTCTGACTCCAGCAGGCCAGTGTTAATGTCGTTTTCCTAACTGACATTTGTCCCACCTATCTTCCTATATGCGTATTGATCCCAGCCAACGGAGACTTGACAGTAGAGCACAAAGAAAGCACTACGCCTCTCGGTGGGAAAGAATGTGCTCGGAAATGGGCAGGGAGCACGGTGAGGTGAGGCTCGTGGACTTGGGAGCTGTGCTGGCACCTTCTGCCTGGGTGAGCTCGGCGAGTTACTCTCCTCCCTACGGCATAGTCGTGTTGTTGCGTTTTTAAATAAGTTAATCACGGAAGGAGTTTACCGTAGTGCCTGGAATGTAAGTCTGCAATAAATGTTAGTGATCGATATATTTTTTTCCACCTGGGTGAGTGATGTTCTGAGAATTTACTTCACACAAGAGATCCTGGCTATTCTCTGGGGACCGGCTAGTCACTAGCATCCATTCTCCTTATCATGATCTGTATAGCTCAGTGATTCTTCTGCTCTCTGCTCCAAGCTAAGGCAGGAAATCTTCGCCACCCGCCCCCCAGCCCCTAGACTGAAATGAAGCATCAGGCAGCGCAGGGTCTCAGCCTTCCTGCAAGGGGCAGGGCCCAGTACGTGCGAGCGAGTGAGTGTGTGTGTGTGTGTGTACACTCCTGCAGTCCCAAGGGTACTACACGTTGGTTAAAGAATGTCTCTTCCAGTTCCTAGAGATGCTGGAGCCAATGGTCTGCTCCAGCAACTTTTCTGTTTGTACAAATGGGACTCTGCTTCCTGGGAGGCAGTGTCCCTGATGCACACTGGTCACTCAGTTTCCCTCAGAACCAAATCCCAGTGCACAGGCCACGGGGTACGGCCAAGCTGGGATGCACCCCACCGTCACTTATCCTTGGGATGAGGCCCCGCATCTGATGGTCCCCTGAGGGCAGAGGGCAATGCCTCTGCCTTCCTGGGAGCGTGCTTCTTCTCCGAGGTTCTCGCTGTCCCACTGTCTGGGAGTGTGTTCTTCCCTGTGCCTGTGCTTTAAAATCATGGCAAAATGGTGGACTTGAAGAGAGAGGGAGAAAGATCAAAGAGGCAGAACACACTGGCTCCTATTTGGGGATTAGTTCTCTAATCCAATTTTTTTTTTTGGCTAACAATGGTATAGAAACCCATTAGAGACAATTAATAAAAGCAGAGCTCCCTGGTTGAATCAGGGGTGACCTCCTCCGGGAGCCTCCGAAATCCCCACATGGGATCCTAGGATGTCTCTGAACCCTCGTGGAAAACCCTTGCTCCAGACTGGGTGGGCATTCTCCTTGCTCTCTCAGCCCGCCCCCACGGCCAGCCTCTGTTCATGACAGTATCTGTGCACCTTCCCTGCGGAGTGGACAGGACGGGGTCCAGGAGAGGAGAAGAGATTGATCCTTCCAGAACAGGGCCGGTTTCCTTTTGGATAATCATCACAGACTCCTTGGCCCAAATACACTGTGTGAACTTGACTTTGCCGTCCTCCCCTAGTATCTGACTACCAGAGCTAACTGAGGCCTGAGCCAGGAAGCTGAACAGCTTTGATGGGTTAATCCGGAATGTCACTAGGCCCATTCTGGTTCCTAGTCTCCTCCTCCCTCCCACGTCACTTAGGGGACAGGAGGACAGTGGGAGGGATCGGAAATGCTGGGCATCAGGAAGCGAGGGTGAGCCTCATGCAGGACCCACTGAAGACACGTGGACTTCAGCAGGGGAGCCTTCAAACCCTCAATGCCTCTGTCTTTAGACTTCACATCAGCCTACTGCCACCCCAATTTTCCTATTATTATTATTATTTTAACACCCCATTGGCCCTATTTTTAAAATCTGCGCTCGAGCAATTTTTTCTGACGTCAGCTGGCTGCCGGCAACTCTGCTTGAAAACAAGAATAACCAAATCTTCTAAGGAGTAATGCTGAACCTGCTTCAAACGCAATAAATCACAAAAACCATTGTTTACGATAAGTGGTATCTGATTGCTGTTAGAACCTGTGTTTATTGCTTTTGTGCATTATGGTCTCTTGTAATTTGGACAGCCAGAAATTGTATTCCTTTATGTGGTGCGTAGGAAGGGTTTGTAAGGAGGGAGGCATGTGTAATTACGCTGCCAGCGAGTGGGGCTGGGGAGCCTCCGAGGAGAATGAAATGCAATTGCCCAGTTTTCATCTGAGGAGCTATGCATCAGGCTTCCCACTTTTCCTGTTCTTGGAACCCTCCAAGCTCCTTTGGAGACCTGGGCAGAGGAGGCTAAGTGCAGGGGCTGTGGAGTCATGGTACCCCAGGTCAGAGCACCCTTCAGTGGCCTCTGGGAGAGGAGCATGGGGTGTTGGGCAGCCGCGGCCTTGCAGGAAGCTGGGCAGATGGTTTTCCCTGGAAATTGCCTTAGGTGCCCCAATACATTTCTTCCTTCCGTCTTTCTCCTCCTGACAAGTGCCCACTCAGCTTCCTCAGGGAGGGCTGACAGCAGGGGTCCAAGGACAGCCAGTGGCAGAATTCCTGGGGCCACTGTCTGCTAAATTGGGGAAGAAGCTACTTGGCCACAGACCCTGGATCTTGATGGATAAGGTGCGCACACATCATCAGTCAGTGAATCGCTAATGTGGCTTGATTCCTTGGAGGTGCAGGAGGAAGGAAGGGCCGCGTCTGGGTCACTGTGGGCCAGCTCTGCTTCTCATAACTCAAACATGTGGACTCATGGAAGGGGGTTGAGTTTCGTTGAGTTCCATTTTCATTCTCTCCATCTCTCCCCGCCACGTTCGCCTCTGTGTGCTCCCCCGACCTGGAAGGCTCCATCCACCTGGATGGAACCCACCTAGCCTTCCCGTTCCTCCACTTCCATCAGGGTCGTCCCCAAACTGGAGCCTCTGCCAGTGTTCCCAGTCCCAGAGGATTTCACCACCTCTCAGTGTCTCCAGCCTGAAAACTGGGGTTCTTCCCAGACGCCTCTCTTTCCCTCCACCCCGTTGCCAGCCCAGCACACAGAAGGCCCTTGTTAATGCCTTCAGTAGCCAGTCAACTGCTGGATCTCGCCAAAACCGCCTCCTGACTGCTCCCCACATGTCCTCCTCCCCATCCCTGCCATCCCTGCCCTACACCGGGCCCTTGGCTATTCCTGACAGGACCCCCTGCCAGACCCCTGACGCTCTGGGACCTGGCTAGCATTCGGGGCCATGTTTTGGCCTCTGCCTCCTCCCCCATCTCCCCCACACCTCTCTCACCTGTTTTCCTCCACTTACCCCAAGCTTCTTTCAATCCCTGAACATTCCATACAGCTTCCTGACTCTGTTTCCATTACTAAGGCAGTTTTGCTATCTAGAAGGCCCTTCCTCTCTTCTTCATCTGGCTGGCCTGCTTTGAAGAAGATTCCGGCACCATCTCCTCTGGAAACCTGTTCCAGCCAAGCCTGCAGGCCTTGGGGCCTCCGTCCCTGCTCCCACAGCTCCCTGTGTTCTTCTGTGTAACTCTACCCACAATTATAATCAACCATGAACGTCTCCCCTCAAAGGCAAGAACGCTGTTTTCCCTGTCTGAACGTGGCCAGCATAGCGCCCGGCCCACAGAAGGAAAAGAACTGTTCACGATGATGTGTGAGAGCAAGCTCACAGACAGCTTCCCAGAGAAACCACACCTCTGCACGGGGGGTGGGGGGGGTGGGGGGGAACACACACACACACACACACACACACACACACGACACAAGATCCTTGCACAGCACCAGGCCATTCTGTCTCCCCTGAGGGCCTGAGCACTCACTTAGGACAAAGACTCAGACTGAGAAGTTCCAGCCCCTGTGGTATCTCTCTCTCTCAAATAAAAATAAATATTTTTTAAAAAAATAAAATATTTTTTATTTAAAAAAAATAAAATAAACAGCCCCTGATTCACACATACACACGCACATGTGGGCACACATAGCACACGAATGCTAAACTGGCCAAACTCCATTCCAACCCCAAGAAACAAGAGACCCATTCCCTCTCCTCCTCCTTCCACCTTGAAGACCTTCCAGGGGCAATGCTTATAATTTGGGTTTTGTGGCATGATGCAGCAAGCTAGATTATGAAATTGGTCTCTGTGGTCTAGCCACACAGACCCACGACCACGGATGGCTCTGTCTCTACAGGGACGTACAATCTGACTCTTAAACAGCCGACTTCCTGGCAGACTTTTTGGAATTCGAGCAGCTCACCAGCACGGGTCTGGGAAGGAGACCCCTAGTCCAGTTGGCCAAACAGCAAATCCACCAGGACCCCGGGCTGGGCTTGGTGTGTGCCCTGGGGAGGCCAAGGAGGAATCAGAGCACAGAACCCCACGGTCTGATCTGGTGTGGGGTAGCTGTGCCCTGGGCACGGTCCTACATCTCCCCAACCTGGCTCCGAGGACAGTGAACTTCAGGGAAGGGGAGGCAGAGTGGACTGCGGCAGGCCGATGACGGGCGTGCCTCTGCAGAGGGCACAGAGCTGGCCCCTTCATCAGCTGCCGAGGGTCCAAGGGCAAGGCCGAGTGGTAGCATTTTTTAGCCTCTCTCTCTTCTGGCCCAGGGACCTGCCTTCTGTGAACTTTTCTCTTAAAACTTAGAAATATAAGCAACTGGACAGAAATTTTTTTAAAAGAACCTAATTAATATAAAATTTGAAACGATCAGCCTTTCAGATTCTCCTTTCATCTTTGAACGTGCAGACACAGAGGGATACCAGGCTTTCATGGTTTCTGCTTCTCTCCCAGTGGGATTCCTCTCTGCCTCTCCATTCATACTACGTGGCTGGACAGCGGCTCGAGGGGCCCTGTTCCCAGGGCTGAGTTCTGCTCACCAGCTCCCACCCTTACAAAAGTACTTTAGTGCAGCATCTTCTTGCCTCAAATATGCCGGGCTTTCTGCTCTTTGAGCCTCGCGAGGTTAATGACATGGGTGAGGGAAGTAGGTGTTCTCTTTCCACCAGCTACTATAGGGACAAGTCATTATCCACCTCTAATGGCTCAGTTTTCTCATCTATAAAATGGGCATGATAAGAATACTTATCTCAGAGGGCTCTCATGAGGAGTAAATGAGATAGTGTGTGGTTCACAAGAAATACCCAGTAAAGGGTGGGACAGAAGTAGGAATTAGAGTAAATACTACTACCACCGTTGTTAGGAATTATCACCGGGAAGCGGACAGGCTCAATGAGCTGGGGGCTTACGTCGCCGGCATACCGCTAGCTTTTGAGAACATCCCGTTCCCTAGTGAAGCTTCCGTCTTCAGGCCCGGAGCTCCCTTCCTCTGGTCCCTGGGGGATCTAGAATGGAGGAGACATGAGAAGTGCCCTCTGACACCTTAGCACACATCACCCTGCCCCTTTAAGATTTGCATAAAATGTTCAGGGAGGGTTCACTAGGGCATATTTTTCCTACCCAGAAAGAAAGATAAAAAATTGGGGGTCCACCCACTTGACTCGTGAGTGAAGTGTTGGTCCTCTGGGGAGCAGTGAGCATCCAGGCCATCAGGATGGGGAATCAAATCCCTTCCCTTCTCTTGCCCACCTATCATGAATCCAGTGACTGTCCCCCCAGAAAGAGTGACTCTGGATGGTGAATGGAGCCCCAACTCTCAGACCAGCTCGGGAAGCAGCCAAAGGGACCTATCCCGTTTGAACAATCAATGCTTTCTTTTTATTAGTCACTCCCTGGGGACAGGGAAGGGGCCGGGTCTGTGAGGCCAACGAGGGCCAGGCAGCTGAGGAGAAGGAGCTCATTGCTGGGAGGCCTGCACACCGTGCCCTAAGATGCACTTTCCCGGCCCAGGGCTGTTGAGAGGCGTGCTCGCAGCCTGTGCCCAGAGGCTCCGTTGAAAGCTGCAGGCGCCAGGTGGGGATGGATCTCCCTGGGTCAGCTGACCCTGTGCCCTGCTCCTCCCTTGCTGCCAGCCTGATCTGGCCGCTCCCCCACCCTCCATCCACGACACTAGTCGGCTTTAGCCATCACCACCTCAGGCTTTGGGTTTCCCAGGGCTCCTGGCCCCCTGCCCTCTTCCTCCCCACCTCTTCTTCCTCCGGGACATCCTCACCTGCTAACTGGACTGGAGGCTGCCAGCCAGGCCAGCCCCGCGTCAGGACTGGGCTCTGGCCCAGAACTGGGGTGTCACCCTGCCTGAGGGCTGTCAGCAGGGTGGGTGTCAGTTTAAACCACCTTTGAGTATCGCCTGCCCCGACACAAGCCGGGTAAGGGAGACTCAGGGAGAGCAGGATGGGATGGGAGTCTTCCCCATCTCGTGGAAGAGAGCCAGTGGCAGCTCCAGGTCAAACAGACTCCAGCCCAAGCAGAGCCAGATCCCCCTGGAGATGGGGTCCTACATGGGGGTGAGCGTGGCTAATTTTCTCAGGCTTGGCGTCTGCTGTTTCGTGGGATCCAGAGCAAGTGCCTGCACGTCCCAGGACCTCAGTTTCCTAATCTATGCAATGGGAGGGCTGGAGGGGGAGGGACCTGCAGGAGCCTTTCAGGAGCCTTTCAGTCTGGCCTTCTGTGATTCATTGACTACTTAGAAACAAAGACTTACAGCTGGGCTGGGCGGTGGGTGAGAGAGAACAAAGCCTGCCTTGTTCTCCTGTATCGGAATCCAAGGAGTAGACTTGCTGGGATTTCCTACCTCGTGCTGGAGGTCAAGGCCGGGCCACTGCCCTGACTCCTGTTCCCCAGGTCCCTAGACTGTGAGACCACCCGAACTCACCGGGAAGTGTCGATGCCAGTGAGTGATTGCACAAGTCTTTTCTTTCAGTGGCTATTTACATACCCCCACTCTTCAGGGGGAAACAAACTTCTGCATCATAGCACATGAAAGTTTTCCCATGCTTTAAGGCTGCTTTTTCATATATTTTTCCTTAGGACAACAGAAATCCTCATTATAGATATTTCTGTACTTTAGCTAAAGGAACCATACTCATAGTAATGAGATCCCTGAATAAAGTTCAGTTCATTTTCATCTCTTTCCTCCCCGAATATTATTGCTGGAAATGTTACATTATCATAAACCAGAGTTCAGGTTGCATATAGGGTTTTAACAATTGTCATTATTCTCTGGATACAAATTCTGATTACTGCCCACATTTTACAAACACCCTCTCCCTCACTCTGGGGTTTTCTTTGCAGGTATTTTTCTCTGCTAGGCTCACGATCCAGACAATGAGAATTAGAAGATTATGATGGAGTAGTTCTGTGTCCTCTGTCCCTCTTCTCTGCCGACCATCTGCGGCATGGAGCCTGGGGCTGGGGTGTATGTGGGAGGTAATGTGAGAGGGGGTGATGCAGGGGGCTCCGCCGGAAGACTGTCCTTCTGAGAGTCCAGAAGAACCTCTGGAGAGGGCTCTGGGCCCAAGGCCTCCAGTGTGGGCACCACCGGCTGTGTGGGAAACCCCTTAGAGGCGATGTTCCTGGGCTGGAAGCTTCTCCCTCGACCATATCACAAACCACTGGCAGGCTGATGCTTGGACTTCATGAGGGGTTCAGGCTCAAGGGCCTTCTCTCTGGCCCATTGAAGCTGCAGGTGCACCTGCCCTTGCGGTCCGTTCACTGGCATGACGGCTGGCTGGGCAGCTGTGGGTGGGGAGCTCCTTGCCGACTCAGTCTCCATCTCCTCCCTGTGGACTTTCTGGGAAGCCCCTCCCTCACTGCCTCCCTACCTGCTGTAGGGATTAAGAAACTGTCTTTGGGGCGCTGGGTGGCTCAGTCTGTTAAACAACCAACTCTTGATTTCGGCTCAGGTCATGATCTCAGGGTCAAGATCGAGCCCCATGTCAGGCTCCGTACTGAGTGTGGAGTCTGCTTAAGATCGCTCACTCTCCCTCTCCCTGAGGCCCTCCCCCACCTCTCTCTCTCAAAAAAAAAAAAAAAGAAAGAAAGAAACTGTCTTTGGACTCAGATAATTCTGTATTTGAATCCCACTTGTAAGCTGTGTAACCCTAGGAAAGTGTCTTCATTCCTGTGTAAGATTCCTTACCTGTAAAACGGAGTTTTATCATAACTACAACTAAGTTGGGAGGATGGAATTAGATTAATATATCAAATATCTTAACTAGTGCTTGGTACCCAGCGGTGTCCTGTAGGCTATGGGGGGCTGCCCCTGTTTTCATTCCCACCCACACTTCCTCTAGCTTCTCCTCTGTGTCGTCTTCTCTCTGTCACTTTTGCCCCCCAGCAAAGCCCTAATTTTCTTTTATTTTAACCATGTTGGGCAAAGCCTCCTGAAGGGACTATCACCCCAACTCCCCTCTTCACAGCAGTGCCCATCCAGGGGACACTCTTGGAATGACCCCAGCACTGTCCACTTTCCAAACAGCCTCACTCCCACAGCAAAAAGTGGGGATCACTTGTATCCCGTCTCCTATGAGGAAACAGAGGTTCAAAGAGTTCAAGCCAATTGCTCAAGGACACACAAATGACACATGTCAGAGCCAGGACGCAAGACTCTGTCAAAGTCCAAGCCTGCACTCTTAACCAGTCTCCAGCCTTGAGAGCATCCTTTCTTATGCAGCGGGGCCTTGATGCCCTAGGGCTCCTATGGAGGTAGTCAGGATGTTTGACCCTGAACCAAACGGACCAGAAGTTAGTTGCCCTGCTTGGTGAGGCTGTGCTCCTGCTTCTCACTGTCTTTCTGCATCTTTTTTTCATCGTCATCCATTCGGTTTGCTGTGGCCACTGTGTCGCCTGAAGCAGCAGCCCCCTGCCCCTTGTGTGGGCCTACTTGTGTGCAAATGAAGCATTTGTAGGCCGCCAAAGAGGACATGGGGCTTTGCTGTGAAAAGGAGCTTCTGCATGGTGAGGCCCTCTGGTTGGCTTGTTCGAAGCCTCTGTTTGATGGCTTCTGGACTGGTGGCTGTGTTTGGGATAAAGGAAAGGTAGCTCTTCCTTATTTCAGGGCAGACTGGAGACCTTTTACGGTTTGAAATCTGATCAGGAAAAAAAATACTTTTTTTCAAGGTTGGGTAGTCATCCAAGTGGGATGGGAAGATGAGGAAGTCCTTTCGGGTTCTCTTCCCATAGAGTGGGCTGGTTGCTCCAAGGGGACCCAAAGTCTTGGGTTCCGAGAGGAGATGCCCACGGTCCTAGCCTTGGGGAGGGGGCTTGATCTCCTCCAACCCCAGCCCTGGGTCCAGACTTTTGATTTTATTCCTGCCTCCAGTGTCAGCTCTCTCTAGATGGGGACATGTCACCCACCATCTCTAGGGGCCAGGCTCCAGACCTATAACATGGGGGCATGGCAGGCCCCCACCCCACAGAGTTTACAGAGTAGACTCCGCCCTGCGTGTGTTGCAGGGGCCCAAGTTTGTCATTGCTTGCCCGGGTGACAGTCCCCAGGAGCTGCCCCTGTGGGCAGATGTGAGAGCCATCTTTGTGGAACTGAGTGTTGGAGGCTGCACACCTGCCTCTCAGGGGTGGTTAGGGACACTTGGCCGGGGTCGGGGTGGGGGGGTGTTCCAGAGCCTCGGACAGGAGGGGAGGGCAGAGGCATTCTAACTCCCAGAGATTCCTTTCACAGCCCCAATTTGCATTTTGTTCAGCAAAGTCTGGACCTGAAAAGCCTGCCACCCGAATGCTAGTAAGTGATAGCACAGTGTGTCTCGGGTGGGCCGGGGCAGAGGACCCGCGTTCCGTACGAGGAGAGCAAAAAGGGCGCAGACGTATTCTCCTACAGTGAGTTTTCGAATTCCTCTTATGATCCTTCTTCCATTCTAAAGCAGAGGACATAAATGCTAAACTATGGTTCTTGCCAAGGCTGATAAGGAAACCAGTGAATGCAGGAGTCTCATTAAGAAAATCCTAAAATTTTCGTCTTATCACTGCTGCAACATAATACAGTAAGTATGTTAATTCTAACCTCGCTCGGCTCCCCCACCCCCTGCAATCCCTTTTAGCTACGGCTGGCAGGGCCAGCTGCGGCCCCTGCTCCAGCCTGAAGTGCTGTCGGATTCAGCTTTGTCTTCCTGCCTTGGCCTTATGGACGGAATATCCAATTTGAGTGGACAGGGCTTGGCCCCTTCGTGGTCCCAGCTGCCGCTGCAGTCTCTTGGTTCAGCAAGCATTGTCTGAATCCCTACTGTGTGCAGGCGAGGGCAGTGGGAGCTGGGAAACGTCCAGGTCGGGCCGAGTTCATCTCCTTGCGAGAGCCAATGAGATGAGGACAGAGCCCTGATTTATAGGCCAAGCCGCCGGCCGACCTTGTCCCCAGCAAAGACTCATTTCAACAGGCTTCTCATGCGAGTGATTGTTTGCTGTTTGTACCGCTTGGACTTGGCAACGATCCTACAATTCCTGCTAGCAAAGAGGGAACAGGAACCTTGAAGTAAGTGCTTATCTCGTAAAGAGACGATTCATGGAGGAAGGCTTGTGCCTCTTTTCGGGACCTCC